>OY755209.1:21379388-21979388 GCA_963576765.1 Draba incana
TCCACGATTCCCATCTCCAAACCCTGCTCCGCCGTCAATTTCGCCGCCGTGAGCATCACGTCTCGTCTCGCCGCCGGAGAACCAATCTTCATCCGGATCAAAGCCATGAACCACGACGTAACTCGGAGCTCGATGTCAAGCTCGCTCATGTACAGAAATCCTCTGTCACGACGCATCAGTATATAGTCGTGGCTCATGGCGAGAATAAATCCAGCGGCGGAGGCGTGACCGGTGACGGCGGCGATGGTCGGCATAGGAAGAGAGATGAAATCGGCGACTACGGAACGGAGCTTTGCATCCATGAGGGAAGGGAGAGAAGGATCGGTTTTGGCGAGGGCGAGATCGTAGCCGTTGGAGAAGAATTTACCATCTGCCGTTGTAATGAGCACCGATCGAGAAGACGACGGATCGGTACGGATACGGTTGATGGCGGAGCTGATACCGTCGAGTAAGGTGGGGTTGAGACGGTGTTCGCCGTCGCCGGTAAGACGTAGAAAGAAAAGTCGACCACGCTTCTCTAACGAACACATTTCTCTGTAACGAATCAATTATTGGTTTGATTATTATTAGGGAAAATTAGTTGAATAACTAAAAAAAATATATATATTTGAAAAACTAACAAAAAATCCGCTTACGTGGCTAAATCTCACCGATTAGATTTAGGAGATTTAGTTAGCTTTTTAAATATAATTTAAAAAAAAAATCTTCAAGATCATGAGTAAAACTACTAGACAACAAATTAACCCTTATTATTATACTATTCACATATATTACATGTGTTAGTTCTCTATATTCAATTCATTTTTAAATTATTTATAATGAAATTTAGAGCTTGACGACGCCAATATGCTTAGTAGTTTAGTAGTTTTACTAATGATCTTGAAGATTTTTTTTTCTTTTTTTTTCAAAACGTTGCAAATCTTACTAAGTAAAATAAATTGAAAATAATTGCTTACACACAGAAAAACAAGCATCATGGTGTCTTGAAATGTTGAAAAATCCAAGTTTTATGGTCAACCAATCCTCATATTCTTCAATAATCATTTTCTACTAAAAGTAGAGAAAACGTACTAATTCCCCCCCTCTTCAATAATCATCTTCTACTAAAAGTAGAGAAAACGTACTAATTCCCCCTCCCCCCCCCCCCCTCCCCTCTCTCTCCCAAAATAATTTTATATCCTCGCAGGTAGACCCTAAATAGTTTGCTCGTACTGTAACACCACAGAACAAAATTAAGATAACTATATCACCCTATTTCTGGGTTTTCTCGGTTACTTACAATAACCGATCGTGAAACATGTATATCGGTTAACAAACCGGAATCCGAAACCCGATTGGTATTAAAACCCGACCCATACCCATTTCGTACCCATTTATTAGAATACCCAATTCAAATCAGAAATTCCTAAATTTGAAAATCTAAGAACCCTAATTCTGCAATTTGCCAAATCAAAGCTCATAATCCAAGGGTTAGTCGTAGTTAGTTGTTATTTACTGTAATTTTGTAGTTTGTAGTGGTCGATTAGAAGCATTGAGGTTTGGGTGTGGTTAAAATTCTGGGTTTCAATTTGTTTTTGTTCTTGTAGATTTTGATCCGTAAAAGATGATCTGGAGGTTCGACAGGTTCATCAACTGCACGAGCAAGAGAAAGAGGAAGAGTGGTTGGTGTGCCAAAGAGATGTTGGTGTGGTAATGAAATAACAGAAAAATTTCAAAATCGGAGGCAAATCCGTATCGAAGATACTATCGATTTAGTGTTCATTTGGTATTTCAATTATCATTTCCAATAACCAGAATTTCCATTCTGTAACTCAATTATCATTTGGTTTTTGTTCTTGTAGCTTGTTAATGACAACCATATTTTCAAGTGGGTTGATGAGGCAACGTTGGATGAGATCATGTTGTTCCGTACGGTCGAGAGAATAGAGATTGAGAAGATGAAAATGAAGATAGAGAAAGAGATCTTTGAGAGAGTAGAACAAGCATTGCTTGAAGCCAAATGTAATATGAAGAAGATGATGGTTCTTGTATGCTTAGGGTGTGTGATCATTGTTGGGATTGGTAAACTAGTAGGCTAGGTTAAGACAATTCACAAATTTGTGTTCTTTGTTAAGACTAGTTTAAAGTTTGTTTGATTTGGTTTGTGTTGTATGGTAACACATTTTGTATGGTAAGATACAAAGCAAGTTTGAGGTTGAGTTGTTTTGTTTTGTTTAGAATTCACCTAATGTTTTACATGGGTCCGTGTTAATCAAATTGATCGAGCTATGGTTAGATTGATCAATTTAATCGAGTCTGAATTCACCTAATGGTTTACATGGGTTGCTAAAGTCATAACAAACTACCATTACAAAGGCATAAGCCAGAGTCATAAGCCATTACAAAGCAACAAAAGACATAAGCCAAAGTCATAAACTAAAACATAAAAGGCATACTTGTGTTATCTTATATTTGTACCGGGGTTCATTGCATAATCAAGGACTGCCTCCTTGAATGCAACTCCATTCAAGAACACTTGACCATCATACAAAATTATGGCGCCTCTTCTAACTTCATACTTCCTTGTATATTGACGCTGAATCTCCTCATCGTCATCACCAGCATCATGACACACATTGTGTTTAATCGGTGGTTCATCAACGAAATCGAGTAGAGCTTGCGCCAAGTCGAATTGCATCCTCTCTTCTCGATTCTTTGTATCCTCAGGCGAATCAGATGTTGAATTTAGAGCCCCCAAGACCAATTCATCCTCCATTGTCGAAGGATTAGCTCAATTTCGAGATGTGCTTTTTGGGATTTGGGAGATTGATAAATTAGGGTTCTTCACGTAAGAGAGAGAGAGAGAGAGAGAGAGAGAGAGAGAGAGAGAGAGAGAGAGAGAGAGATGAAATTGGGGTTTTCTGATTTTTTTTTCCAGTTAAACACAAAAAAATTTGGGTCAAAATCTGTTTATTTTGGGTCAAAATCGGGTTAAGAGTTAAAATCGGGTCGTTATATGGTTAAATCACGGTATACTGTTTCTTAAACGGTTCACGGGTTGGTCGTGGTATACAGTAAACCGCGGTTACACGGATTGAGGGGAAAAAATAGGTTATATTTATTTTATAGTGAATTAGAGGAGAAAACTCAGAAATAGGGTGATATAGTTGTCTTTATTTTGTTATGTGGTGTTACAGTACGAGCAAACTATTTGAGATCTATCTGCGAGGATATGAAACTATTGGAGGGGAATTAGTACGTTTTCCCGAAAAAGCTATGAAATTAACTAATGCATACTCAAGTTTTTGTTTCGATTTCCAAATGGAAACAAATTTCAGGCTTCAGTTTCTTAGTTACTACTTTTAAGGCTATTCAATCTTCATCAATGGATCGTCCAGGAAAGTGCTAGCAACGTTGTGAAATTTCCAAATTTAGATAACAAAACTGGTCACAAATTGATCGTCCTCTTCAGTTATCAAATCTCCAAATCGGACTCCAATACAACTTAACTTCAATGAAATCAAGCAAATTAATCTATCAAAAACAAATTTCAACCGCAAGAACAAGAAACATGTCACCCTCTGATTGGTAATGCATTACATACTATTTCGTGGTATGCAATACATTACAGGAGATATATAGCTTCCTGAAGAAACGAGTAATATGGAAAACAAAACAAAAACCTTATTATGATAGATTTCGTCTGACTCTGATTTTTCCTTTTTTAATTTTTTTTTTAGCAAACAATAATGAAAAGGCACCAAAACAATCTCAAGACTTGGTTGCCTTATCCGCCTCTTCAGCTTCAGCATCGGCATCTTCAATCTCGCTAGCTAACTTCACCAAATCTTCGACCAGTATTTTGCCATCTAAAGAAAAATAAGAACCAACAAGACACTTACCATCAGAAAATCAATTTGATAAGTTAAAGCAATATAAAAAAAGAGAATTGGAGCATGACCTTTATCTTTCGAAAGATTCTGGATGAGCTCTTGGATACCCTCTTTTCCCAATGTGTCCTTTAGGTACATAGCGGCCGATGCAACCTCGTCTGGACTTACCTTCCCATCATAATCTCTGTACAACAAATATTGAATTTATCGATTGCCCAATTAATACCAAGTCAAGAAACAAATCTAAATCATGGTTACACAGACCTGTCCAGGAGTCTCCAACGGTTGCCAATTTTGTTATCGACATCATCAATTTCCTTTTCGAGTTTCTGGAGCATCGTCTCCACCTAAAGATAAAAATAAAAATAAAGATCTAGGCTAACGAAATCTACAGAGTTTGTCATTGGCAAAAAGAAAATTAGAATTGTTGTTACCCTATCTAACAGTGCAGAGGAAGTTTTATCAGCGATAGCTTTCTGAGCACTTCGGTCACTGTCTTCTCGAGCAGCTAAATAAGCTTTCCTAGCCTCTTCCTCATCATCTGTACCACCTTTCTCTACCATGCTGTTGTATAGGTCTACCTGTAGTTAACGAAAATAAATTTACTCAAGACAAATCCAAGAAAGAAAAGTAGAATCTTAGAAGGAGAAACTACAAATGCTTGACATGAATTTACCTCTTTTTTAACTAGTTTGAGGAACTCTTCACGCTCCATGCTAACAGACTGGAATCAAAGTCAAGAGAATCAAGAAGCATTAACCAGACTGTAGTTTAAGACTCTGATAGTTAAATAAAAGGGAGTGTGGTCAAGTCTCCATACAGATGCAGAAGCTAAAACTGCCAACGCACGGCTGAGCTCACAGAGCTGCTCATGTTTCTCAAGAGTTTTTGCTTTTGCTTGTTCATTAGCGTCTTTAGCTGTAGAAGCCAACATCTCATCCAAAGCTACATCTCTTTGACTCGAAGCCGACTCTTTCAACTTTGCCATTTCCTCCTCCTCTTCTTCCTCCTCTTCCTACATGTGATTAAATCGAAAGTAAGAAAATAGTTTTCCGGTTTAAATCTAAGTGAATTCATGCATGCTTCACTTGGTAGAAAACAAAGAGGAAGACCTTGATTAATTCTTCTTGCATTTCTAAGTATTCTAACTTCCTCTTCCTTTCTGATACAGAATCTTCTGATGACAGAGCTGTAACCCCTACTGTGTCCACAAGCTCATCTGGCAGAGAAGAGAGAGTAGCTTGAACAGCCTCTTCTGGCTTGAGCTTCCCAGCCATCGAGAAAGATCTGTGAAATTGCACAGGAAGACAAATCGGTAATCTCATCTTTAAAACTCTCGTATATAGTATATGTAATATATCTACTGAGTTGCAGGAAAAATCTAACCTAGATAGAATTAAGAGGGATGATGGTACCGAATGGTTGAGGGACAAATCGAGCCAGTCAGTTAACTGCAAAGAGAGGCTTACAGATCAACAATCACTTAAATCTCTAGTTAAACTTCTAGAACACAGAAACCAAATAAAAGATCGTTCTTCTGGTTCACCAACAATATAATTTGTTTGATACCAACTCCACAAAAGATTGAATGCTGAATGATATTTATAAACAAGCAATAACCTGCTCTCTCATTTCTTCAACTGAACCTAATTGAAGCATTCCTCTGTATCTGCAAGCTTGGCGAAGTTCAGCTTCTGAGAGAGACTCCACACCTTCAGCCTTGATCAACTTATCATCTTTTTTTATCCTAAGAACATCAAGGAATGGCATTGCCCCATGGTTATGTGAGAAATATGATCTTTAATTTAGATGAATGTGTATTTTAAAATACATGCCTTGTGAGTCAATTGATGCCCACATAACTATTACGATGTCACCAAAAACATATAAAGTATTGTAGGAATCATTGGCAGACATTTGAGAGAAGAAAAAATGGCAATAGTTGCAGTGTTAAACTTACTCCTGTAATCTTTTCCGAAGCATATAACGTAAGTATGCATCAGTTCCGAATGGGCTAATACCCATGTATTTGCACATATTTACCAATCGAGGCCTGCATTTTAGAAGATAATTTAACCAAAACAAGCCAGGAAAGAAGCAGTGCCATTACCAATAAATACAGTTTCGATTAACGCGTAACCTGTTAATGTTGTCCAACGTAAGCTCATCATTGAATAGCTTTGCAAAGCCCAAAATTTCATCATTTGAAACACCGACTCCTCTTCTAACCTGTAGATATGATAATGAAGCTATCAATCCATTTAGAAGAAAACAGAAGGAAGTCAGATGTGTAAAATAAAAAAGGAAAAGGAACCTTGTTCATAAATCCATCAAGATCTTCTGCAGTCTTTTTTATCTCTCCACTGCGCGAGGTTTGGACTTCCTTTGCCATTTCCTTAACAGTATCTTGGAGAAACTTTGCATACTCCATTCTTGCATTCAGCCTTCTTTTTAGTGCCTCCTGCAAAAGAAAGGTTCCAAGAATTTTAGCTCACAATTGAAAAAAGGAAACAGCGACAAAGAGAGAACAAAAGATCAAACCAATTCACATCCCAGATCAATGGAACTCAAATAAGTAGATTATCAATATGATTGTCTTTCTTTTAGCATTAATAAGTATCACTTGGGTTGACAAAATACAAGCATCATTGGAAAAGTAATAAACTGAGACTAATTTGTACAGTAGCAAGATATTAAGATTGAGTAGCTGCAATAAAAAGTCACTTTCGAAGTCAGTCTCAAACAAAACATATTTCAGTATCCAGATTCCAGATGAACGCCCTTGTTCAAGGGCTACAGGTATATATCCAACATGGGGCTATAACTATGTTCAGGATAAACTCCGACACTAAAACCTTCAGAACACTAGTATCAGCCGTTCATTAAAGTTTATACCAGAAATTTTAATACCACATACATGGGGAAAAGAAAATGACCCATTGAAGATGTTCAGCGCTACTTTGCTAGAAGCTGAGACCAACGGTAAACTTTTCATCTAATGATGAATATAAACTCATTATATAGGTGAAAGTGACCCCTGACAGTCCCAGGCCAGTCTCCAAAGAAATAACTGGCAATACAAAATCGTTGCAATAATAGGTATATGCAGGTGGTCCTTCTGAACCTCAAGTCTATTGCATAAAAAGAGGGTAATATCGATGGACATTATTATGAGCATGGAAGAGGCAAACAATAGATGGAAATGTGTAGATATATAGCTTATAACGTATATCGTGCTTAGTGTCAAATAGTCATGCAAAAAAATATCGTATTCCAGTCAGTAATAAAGAAACTAGCAATATCTCACGACTACTTTTTTCAGACATCTGAAACTGCAATAACAGTAACGAAAGAGGATAAGACGACATATGAAGAACAGAGAAGGAATAAAATAGGTTTTAACAATACCTCTTCTTTCATCTTGTCCTGGAAAGTTGACGGAAGCATGTTTGGAAACAGCTTAAGAAATACTGGTAGCAAGAACTCCATGAATGGAACAATAATGAAAACTGCAACCGGGACTAATCTAAAAATGTCGGCAGTTGTTCGTGTGAGTTGTTGTCGTTCCCTCCTAGAGAGACCTTTTCCATTAGCAAGCTTAACAAGTAGCCTTACACTAATCCTTACATCAGCCCAAAGCAACTTTGTCCCCAGCCAGTAATGTTGAAGGGTAGATTTAAATTCATCCTTCCAGTGGCGAAGCTTCTTGGCCCAATCTTCCCTGCAGAATCAATCATACATTAAATAAACATAGTTCGCATCAAATAGCACAAAACCCAGATCGTAAAAACTGCAGCCAGACCTGCTCATTGATGCAATAGCTCTTAAAGCAGGACCTATTCCAAGAAGAAACGCCCGGACACGTTGCATAATGGATATATCAGATTTTTGGGACTCTTCCAGTTTCATGGCTTTAGCTTTGGCTTTAGCCAAACTTAACCCCTCAACTGCTTCATCACACTCCTCGGGAGAAGCTTCTTTGTTTTGTGAAGTAATCTTTTCTCCCTTTTTATCGTCGTTTCCGGATTCAGGCTTACTAGCTGTTGCCACAGAAGAACACATAGATTGCCGAACCAATCTATACCCCAATGGGTAAGTAAATTCTAATCTTCCAACTCCATTACTAAAATTTGGAGACTGAAGTAATCTTCTTCTATCAAAACCCCCTAATGACGCACTCGCAACCAATTCCCCATCTTTGTAATCAGGTTTTCCATATCCTGGATCAGAATTCAGACCCCTAATACTCTCATATCCCAACTTTCCTTGCCGCTTAACGCTCGAAAGACATTGAACATGTTCACTTAGAGATTGAACAAGGTCCTTCCTTCTTCGCAAAAGCACTCTTGAAGCCATTTGCAGTAATGGTTTAGCTCTATATACAGTATGGAATCAGCAACATACCAACAAAGCCAAATTCTATACCGATCTGCACAGTGATTGGACACAAGATATGTCATTACACTGATATTCTATACAGATACACCAAAAACCCATACGAAATTCCGTACTCCTAAGCCGATGAACAAAAAAAGCAACAAATCATACACAAAAGCAGTTCATGAATACTAGTACTAGAATCTGAAACATGATTCATAAAAACGAAGACTCGGTATGAAATTGATTTCCGATTGAAATGTATTAGATGATACCAAAAATCCAGAAAATCATCAATGGAGTCGATTACTTTCCGACTTACATCTACAGAGAGGCGCGAAGGAGAAGGATCGAGGAAAAAGCTTCAAACGAATCGTCACTGAGCCTGAGAAGGAAGAAGATTCAACGTGTTTCTGCAACGTGTGTCTGCTGATTTTGACCGTTTTGTTTCGGTTCATAAGGAGTCGGGTTGGATCCGATAATACAAATATCCGCCGGGTCCGAATCTCTTCCGGACTGCTTGTGAATATTCTATCCAGTGTATTACCTAGGCTGGGAATTCAGGTAATCAGTTCAGGTTCGGGTCATATCCGATGGGTTTTGTGTAATCGGGTGTAGGAGTTTTATACCCATTAAATAACCGAAACCTATTTAGTTCGGTGTCGGTTCAGTATTTTCGGGTTCGGATTGGTTCGGTTTTAAAATTAATTACCCGAAAAAATTCGGTATTGATTCGGTTTTAAAATTAATTACCCGAAAAAATTCGGTATCGGTTCGGTTTCGGATATTTTTTACTCAAACTACAAAAAAATACCAAAATATCCGAAATGTCCAATATATTCGAAATTTATATAATTTTTTTAATAAAAAATGAAACAATTCACATAAATTAGTTTTTTTTTATTAAACTAACCGCAAAAATCTTAAAACTAACAGAAATAAAATTGTAAAATTCACCACTTTTATCCTACATATCCAACCTAAAACCAAAATGTTTACAAAATAATTTATGTGTCGGATATTTCGGGTATCCATTCAGTTTTCGGTTCGGTACTAGTTCGGTTTCGGGTTTTCGGTTCTAGACATGTATGATCCATCAGATATTTTAAAAAGTTTGGTTCGGATATTATCGGTTCGGTATCAGATCGGATGTTCGGATCCGGGTAAAAATCCCAACCCTAGTATTACCAATTTGCAATCGATATAAATTGAATATATATTTTGTTGTCGACAAAAAAATAGTTTAATATACGCTTTAGCTGAAAGCTAATACAACTCGAGGGATTATAAGTCATATGGAAACTCCGTTTGAGGTGGTTTCTCACTTTGAAAATATAATTTTTTTAAAAGACTGGAAAATGTCAATCAAACACATTTCTATAAATCTCAATTTGGAAACACATCTGAAACAATTCCATTTTGAAAACGTGGTGAAAACTTGGTTTTTGAAATTTAATAAGTAAATAGTTTGGAAACTAGTGATATATTTGGTATTTTTGTAGGTTAAAAACAATATATAGATTCTGAGGTTTACATAATATTTAATTTAACACAATTTTATTTTTAATCGTCTGAATTATCTTATAGATATTACATCATCATTAGATTATATTTGATATAATCCTATTATGATGATATTCAACTATTTGTTGTTTATGCGATTATAATTGAACAACTTCTACATATGCATTCACGATGCAACTCTCCATATACGACATCCTCATGATGGACAAGCTCTCCTCGACAAACGACTTTACATGTACGATATCTTCCATGATGGACACTCTCTTCGACGATCGGCTAAGCATGTACGACATCTCCAATCATGGACATGGTCTTCTGACACTTTAGAACCTCCAAAAAACGTTTCTTTCATTTGTATACAATAAAATGGGATCGACGATATGTCCCCGCCCCCCCCCCCCCCCCTAACTATCATATCTCTCCAATTCTAGAGAGAGTTTTAACCTCTGTCAATTTCTCCATGAAATAAAAGTTACAAATATGTTTCTCCACAGATTTAAAAATACAGACTTAAAGACACACATAACTAAACTTTGAATCCAATTAATACACAAAACCCGATTTATCTTGGTTTACTATTTACCAGTCTATGACTAACCATTTTAACATCAAATAAACCGTAACTAAACCTAATTAAACCTGAATACAACCCAATTAAAAATACAAACCTACCCACCCAAAACAAAAACTCCAAAATCGTGAAATCCCCAAATAAAAAGCCTATAATTATTTTTGCTCTCAAATAAAGACGATGTTCCTGTAAGAGAACGAAATCATAACGAGACACGAAGAGGGGACGGAAACTTGTCCTCAATTATGCTCTGAAGTCTGCTCGAAATCTCCGACAGTATAGGTATGACAAGACGAAGCTTGGGTTTTGTTGTGTTGGTGACAATTGCTCTTGGCGTATATACTGTTCTATAGGTAAAAGGACGGGTAGGTGGCAAGTTAAAGTGTTCGAAGATGTGCATTCATGTGTTCTTAATGGGGAGTGTGAGCTGATGAAGGTCCCTGTGATAGCTAGGTTGTTTATTCATAACATTAGAGATGAGCCAGATTACTTTATGCCCATGAAAATTGAACAACTGATTAAGGAAAGATGGAAGATCAGTGTTAGTAGGCATCAATGTCAATTTGGTAGGACCAAAGCTTTGAAAATGATTGAAGCTGAATATGATGAGCAGTTTTCACGGCTAAGAGATTATGGGGCTGAGATAGTAGAATCTAACGAAGGTTCTTCGGTTGAAATCGACACGATTACGAACGAGGAAGGACAAGATGTTTTTAACAGGTTTTATGTCTGCTTTAATGCTCTAAGAAAATCTTGGAAGGAAACATGTAGGCCAATTATAGGAGTAGATTATTGCTTCTTGAGAAAAAAAATGAAAGGACAACTACTAGTTGCTTTAGGTAGAGATGCAGACAATGCTATTTATTCAATAGCATGGGGTGTAGTGCAAGTGGAGAATTTTCCTAATTGGTTGTGGTTTATAAAGAAGATTCAAGCTGATTTAGAACTAAAAGATGGTGAAGGATATATCCTTATTTCTGATCGTCAAAAAGTTAGTTCCTAATTTTGTATTGTTATGTTATGTTTTGGTTTGTTTGATAAATCTCATTTGTTTTGTTGTTGTTGTTAGGGACTAATAAAAGCAGTCCAGGAGGAGTTGCCAAATATTAAACATAGAATGTGTGTTAGACATATCTATGGAAATTTGAAAGCTAAGCATGGAAAGAAATCACAAATGAAGCCCTTCATTTGGAATTTAGCATGGAGTTACAATGAGGCACAATACAAGGAACACTTGGACAGATTTTCTTGTTATGACTCTGAAGTGTTTCAAGATGTGTTGAAGACAAACCCCAAGACTTGGTGTAGGGCCTTCTACAAGCTTGGCAACCATTGTGAAGATGTTGAGAATAACTCCACCGAGTCATTTAACAACACCCTTGTCAAGGCAAGGGAGAAGCCATTTGTGCCTATGCTGCAAATGATTGCAAGACTTGCAATGGTACGTATAGCTAAGAGAAATGTTAAATCTCATCAGCACCAAGGCATATGTACACCATATGTAGCTAAGTATCTTGAACTAGAACATGATCTTGCTTCAGAGTGCAAGGTCAATAGTAGCACAAATAAAACGTATCTAGTAGAAGTTAGAGGAGGTTTTTACCGTGTGAATTTAGAGAAGAGAACTTGCACTTGTAGAAGGTTTGAGATAACTGGAATACCTTGTGAGCATGCCTATGGCGTTATCATTGATAAGAAGTTGCAGGTTGATGACTATGTTAATCACTGTTTTAAGACAGCTATGTAGAGGAGAACATACTCAGATGGAGTTATCCCTCTGAGAAGTGCAGGGTTTTGGCCAACCGTATTAGAACCTTTGGTTCATGAACCTTCTGAGAAGGTGGAAGGAAAAAGAAGAGTAAGAAAGATAAAAAGAAGAAGGGTAAGAATGAGTCTCCCGTGAAGAAGCAACCAAAGATGTTGAAGCGAATTATGCATTGTTCTGTATGTGAAAAACCAAGTCATAATTCTAGATTTCATAAGAAAAAGGGGGAAAACAAGGGGGAAAACAACATGGTATGTCTTCTTCTCCAAATTTTGTCTTTTTTGAGAGTTTAATGTGTTTGATGGGTTTGTGTTTTCTGATTTCTTCTCTTAACGCAGGCCAGCCTCAAGTTGTTTCATGGACTTCGGTCGAGATATATGTATATGTTATACGTGAGGTGGCGTACGACCTTTCGAGGTGACGGCCAGCCTGAGTTACGTGATGATGAGTTATATGATGATGATTTATTTGATGATGAGTATGTGATGTACACTATATTGAAATATTGATAGTTGTTCGGTTGAATGTTGTTGACTGTTTCTAGGCTTAATATATATGTTTTATTAAATTATATTATTGTTTAATATGGATCATATGGCCAGACTTGATCACCCTCACTGAGTAATTCTCCCCGGAATTGCTCACCCCTTTTTCTTTTTCAGTGTGTGCAGGTGTTTCTTGTGTTCCAAGTTAGGGCGCGAGACCTAGGACTCAAAGTTATCTGGGACGGGGCGTGTCAAGCTGGCTTTTACAATAGTGTTGATAGTCCAGCAATGTAACTAAAGGGACTACAAGTTTATGGATCCATATAACAGATCATATGGTAGAGTTATAGTGAAGCCAGCTTGACACAGACGAGACCAGGTTTTGTTGAATTTTGTGAAAACGTCGCTAAGCTTCTTTCCTTCTTGATTTGTTGAATCACCATTAATTAATGTTATAGGAGTTCGTCAAAGAACAATCTTTGTCTTTGATAGCCAATAAATAAAAGGGAGAAGTCATAACTCCAAAAAGTATTTTTAGTTTATGTGCCCATGAGATCCAAAAACGAGTAATCGTTGATAATGTTTCTACGATGAACCATAAAAGTGTTTTGTGCTATGCATGAGGAGAAGAGAAATGTTAGAGTAAATTTTTTACCAAGTATGGAGAAACTTCACCGAAATTTAGTAAGAACTTGAGAGAGTTTTGAACCAAGAGCCCTGCAACAACACCCTGAATTGACAATCAAGCAATTCTTAGAACATAGAGAAAATTTTGCTCAGCCGTACTGTAAAGTGGTAGTAGAAACTTACCATAGTAGTAGGCAGAGATGCAGCACAAACCTCTTCTCGCTTAAGTGTCCTTTCATCAATTCCAGATGCCACGACCTACCACAAAAATAAAATAATTATTTAGAGGAGACGCAAGTGTTGTATTGACAACACCCTGGAGCACAAAATCCTTAGATTCAGCATATTCCACTCATAACATTCCTCAAACATAAGGCAGAGTATAGTCGGCACGAGTGATGTAAGAAGAAAAGAACATACCAGAGGAGGTGCACAAGCAAAACAAGCGGTTTCTCCAGGAACCAAAAGCTGTATGTGACCTGAAACAGCATCTTCGGAAACACCTGCACAAAATTTCATATTCTCCATTAGCTCAAAGACAGATTCACATGCATGTGTGCACAAAAAACTTATTTGGTTAGAAGCTCAATTTCAGTGTTTTATTTGTTTTGTAATATTGCCGTAAGTCACAAATGACTGACGGTTCCATCAGTTCTAGTAATTTGCAAACACGGAACACACAAGTTCATAGGCTGGTTCCAATCCAGACCCTCCAAGAAACCAATCCTCCTCCTCCTCCTCAGATGCTTCCTCCAATGGAAGAACACGAAGACGACATCAAATGGCCTAACGGCTTATCTTTGTTCAATGCCTTGACTGGCCGTGCAGACGAAGCTAGTAGACTTCTCTTTAACTCCCCCGACCAAAACCCGATGAATCTCGAAAACCAGAACGAGCTTTTGAGTCTTGAAAGTCATCAACATCATCCTAACAACTTTAGAAGAAGCTACACATTGCCAGCAAGAATGGATTCTTCGTCATCATCGACCTCGCTCGATCAACAACCACTTGAGTTCAGGAACAACCCCGGAAACAACTCGGGTTTGTTCCCTGACGGTATGGAGACACTCTTGAGGTGATTCACAAGTTCAATATTCGTGTAAAACGATAACGAAAAGCTTTTAATGCTAGTTTTTAGCTTATTCTGCTTTTTTGAGACAAACTCTGTTTGTTGTTCTTCCTATGTTGTTGTTGTTGTACCAAAATCTTTAAGTCTAAAACTCTTTTTAACATTCGAAGATACTTTAAAAGCACATTATTGATTTGCTGTGGTGTCATGAGAAAAGTCTGATTCTTTTGCTGTGTTTGTATGTTGGGTCAACAAAAGTTCATTGCTTTACATGTATACATACCACAAGTTTCTCTAACCAAAAACCAAGTGATCCGTTAGGGAAATGATTCAACAGGTTCTTGTTTGTTTTTGTCACTTGTTATTTGTCATATTCCGATGATCTTGACTTAAAAAAAGGATCCTTTCAGGTTAAAAGGATGCTTGTTGTTGAAACAGAAGAGATGTACAAAGCTCGCAAAGAGGCAGAAGCCAATCACAAAGCTTTGCGCCCGCCTCTTGTTATCAGTCATTCAAGCCCTGCCGCAGATTCATCCAACATGTCTTGACTAGATGGTAAGCTCTTTGATAAGATCCAGTTGGATTTGTAGGCGTAAGATGTCCAGGAAGTCATAAGTAACTAGTCCTAGACGCTGAATCACTATGTTTGGTGCCTTTTTTATGTTTTTTGTATACACTGAATCCTTGTGCATGAAGATCTTTGAAATTTATTTAGAGTTGTATTTAGATATCCTATTTTATAGACTTAAATTCAATTATTTTTAAGATTTAATTTAAATATTTCGAAATTTAGGTAGATGTTCCAAAGATTTACAAAGATGTTTTGTGACAATTAAAACTTTAAAAGTAATAAATATTTAGTGTTTTGCCATGTCTTAATTTTTTCAAACCATGTCACAATTGTTTTGGTGAGAATGATTGTTGAGATGATCCATAAGCTTCTTCTCATAAATTACCTCCCAAATAATATATAGGGGATAACCAACATTCCTAAATCTAAGGACTAGGATTTGACCACATAAAGAGGTTTTGGTTAGATTTTGAGATATAATTTGTGGAAATTATCAAATCTGCCATTATTCCTCCAATTGTTTCGAAATCTGCCATTGTCTACAGGACATTTTTAAATCTGCCATGTTTTTGTCTTCTAGTGGAAGACAAAATTACAAATTTATCATTTTTTTTTCTTCCTTTCTCTTTCTCTCTTTTCTTCTACTACAAGAAAACATGCAGTTTTCCGACAGATTTTTTTTTCCATCGGAATTACGTCTGCCAAATCCGACGACTTTCCGACGAACTACCGACCAAAATCGTTCCGTCGGAATTCCGTCAAATTATTCCGACGGCATTCCGACGCGGTCGACATTCCATTGTAAAATACCGACGGAATACAGACGGCAATGATCTATCGTCAGTTTCTGACGGCATTGCGATAGATTACCGACGGCATTCGGACTTTCAGATGTCGGCAACGTTTGATTGATCGGACGTATTTCCGACGGACAAAATCTGTTGGAATTAGGGATGGATTTCCGACGGCATTCCGACGGTTTCCGATGTCGGCAAAGTTTGAGTGGTTGCCATATTGTCTGCGGTGGTCGATGGGATGGGTGGGATGTTATGTCGGAGGTATTGACGGAATTCCGACGGATTTCCGTCGTAAATCCATTCTACATAAGTTTGCAGAATGCTTCATTTCATCATAACAAAATTTCGAGAAAAAAAAAACTATAAAGGTGAGTTCATATTTTCGGGCACGGATGGACGAGCCAATGACGAATGAGGGCTCAGACTTATTAAGGGACGAGTACGCTCAAGGATTATGGGAGTTCATGAATTTACCCAGTAATGTAGAAGCAGCAAAAAAAGGTCAGGATATCAAATGTCCTTGTTCTAATTGCTGTAATAGAATTAGTGTTGCCGTTCATAATGTTTGTCACTTATATAGATATGGTTTTAGGCCGGGATATAAGGTTTGGTATTTACATGGAGAAAGGAATTATGAATATGGTAGTACTAGTAGCAATGAACCTTATTTTCCGGATAGCGTAGGGGAACCTACAGCGGAAGTAGATGTTGGGGTAAGTACGGTTGCGATGGTTAACGATACGTTTAGAGAGAATTTGCAGTCGGGTGGGTATGAGGGTGATAGGGTTGAAGAGCCTAATTTAGAATCTCGAAAGTTTTTCGATATGTTAGACGCATCAAAGCAACCACTATACAGCGGTTGTAGGGAGGGTCATTCACCGTTATCGTTTGCTACTAGGATGATGAACATAAAGACTGATCACAATTTGTCCGAAGAATGTGTTGATGCATTCGCAGAGTTCGTGAAAGATATTTTGCCAGAAGATAATCTGGCCCCCGGATCATACTACGAGATCCAAAAACTTGTTGCCGGTCTTGGTTTGCCCTACCAGGTTATAGATGTGTGCATCGACAACTGTATGATATACTGGAGAGAGGACGAGAACCGAAAGAAATGTAAATTTTGCCACAAACCCCGGTTCGAGGAGACAAGTGGCAGGGTGAAGATTCCATTCAAACGGATATGGTATTTACCCTTAACGGACAGGTTGAAGAGGTTATACGTATCAGACCGCACAACAAAGGCTATGAGATGGCATGCAGAGCATAGTCAACATGGAGATATCACACATCCTTCTGACGCGGAAGCGTGGAAACACTTTCAATCCGTATATCCAGATTTTGCATACGAACGACGGAATGTATACATAGGCTTATCCACTGATGGTTTCAACCCATTTGGAAAGCATGGAAGAAAATATTCTTTGTGGCCGGTCATCATAACACCTTACAATTTGCCTCCATCTATGTGCATGCGGCGAGAGTTTCTGTTTCTCTCAATTCTAGTTCCCGGGCCAGATCATCCAAAATGGTCACTCGATATATTCCTCCAACCATTGATCTGTGAGTTGCAGATGTTGTGGGAGCATGGTGTTACGACATATGATGTTTCAGTGTAGCAGAATTTCAACATGCGTGCGGTTCTTATGTGGACCATAAGAGATTTTTCGGCGTACGTTATGTTATCTGGATAGATAACGCATGGAAGATTGGCATATCCTTATTGCCAAGACAATACCTCAGCTTTCCAATTGCAGTACGGCAGTTACATTTCAAGACAAATGTACAAGTGTTTCATGGTCCACCTCCTGAGATAGATGGTCGCAGCATGTTGGAACAGTTACGTGATTTTGGTGCAGAGCGCACTCCAGAATGTGGGGGTAATGGCCATCACCCCATCGACGGTTGTGGGGTATATCACAATTGGCACAAGAAAAGTATTTTCTGGGATTTGCCTTACTAGAAAGACCATCTACTTCGGCATAATCTAGACGTCATGCATGTTGAAAAGAATTTCTTTGACAACATCATGAACACCATATTAAACGTCCCAGGAAAGACCAAAGACAACTGGAAGTCTAGATTCGACTTGCCATTGATTTGTAGGAGGCCATCTCTTCATGTTTCGGCCGGTAGATTGCTGATGCCTGCGTATCGGTTAGAGGCTCATCAGAAAGAAGTTTTTTTTGAATGGTTCAAAACATTTGTAAAATTTCCAGACGGCTACGCATCTAACCTACGTAATTGCGTGGATTCGACGGAAGGGAAGTTTATAGGAATGAAGAGTCATGATTGTCATGTCGTGATGCAGCGTCTTCTTCCATTTGTATTTGCATATCTTCTTACAGAACCTATCCACCACGCAATAGGAGGTATATTTCTTACTCCCATTAGTTTCTTACTACCATAATATTACTATATATGTACTAACTTGTTTAATATTTGTTTATAGGATTTGGTGCATTCTTTCGAGATTTATGTTCAAGAACGCTTACCGTCCACGGGATACGTAACTTGAAGGCCAATATCCCGGTTCTCCTTTGTAATCTTGATAAGATATTTCCACCGTCTTTTTTGACGTTATGGAACATCTTCCTATTCACCTCCCACGAGAAGCAGCCTTTGGAGGCCCTGTTCAGTACCGATGGATGTATCCGTTCGAGCGTTACATGTTCCACCTGAAGAAAAAGGTTAAAAATTTGAGCAAGGTTGAGGGATCTAATGTCGCACAAAGCCTAAATGAGGAAGTCTCACACTTTGCCGAATCCTACTTTCCATCGGAAGTTCGTACTAAAGCGAGACGTCCTGCACGACATGATGATAGAGGTGAGAAAGCATTCTATGCTGTGGTTGTTCCTGAGTTGTTTGCCCAAGTTGGTCGAGCAAGTGGAAAACGAAAGAAACGCATACTATCAGCACAAGAGGTCACACATTTGCATACGTATATCCTCAGAAACTGTGACGAAATATTGGAGAACGAAAGGTATATCAGTTATTAAACTAAATTTATGGAATTATTTGCCTTCATCAACTAACGACTGTTATGTTACAGGATCTACATGTCTCTTGCACGTGATTACCATTATGGTAAGACAGATGCCGAACTTGCTGTATTGAAAGATGAAGAATTCCTGGGGTGGTTAAAATGTTATGTAAGTTTAATATAATTACTTACTCTTACTTTTCCATATATGTATTCACGTTCATATGTTACTTATATCTTACATATATCATTTTTAGGTTTCCGAAAGTATAGCAAGTGGTCACTCACTCCCGTCATGGTTAGTGGAGGTTGCTCATGGTTTACGCAGCACCGCGACTTCATATCCCAAATTTTGCACTAGGGGATATTCGTTCAGGATCCGTGAGGAAGGACGTCAAATGTCAACTTCAGACTATGGTATTTCGGCTCAATCCGGTGATACCATGTACTATGGGATTTTAAAAGAAATCTTGGAAATCAAGTATCCAGGAATGTTGAACTTGAGGTGCATTGTGTTTATGTGTGATTGGTATGACCCATCCGATGGTCGAGGGGTTCGAGTTGACCCTTATGGTGTTATTTCGATAAATTCAAGCCAGAAACTACTGTATTACGATCCATTTATCCTTGCGTCTCAAGCTGACCAGGTATCAATACACTAATATGTTTACCTACGTACTCATACTTAAGGTTTCTTGTTCATGTATATTAAAAATATCCACTAATTAATAATAGGTTTGCTACATTCCATATCCTCGAGTTGCCTACGCGAGAGGCAAAATCTATGGAGTTCCAGAACATGATGCTCTACAACCATCGAGAAGTGTACAAATGTCACATGTTGAGGAGATGGATAACATTGACCTTGTCGTTGATGTGACACATGTCGGGGATGATCTAGTGCATTCGGACGAGGAGGAAATACGAGGAGAATTTGACGACGATTCAGACTCCATCCCTAATGACGGTTCATTCGGAGATTCCGAATAATAATTAGTTGTCAATAAATGCTTGCTTATTCATGTTGTTCTCTCACATTTGTGTGTTCACTATAATATTTTCCCTTTCATTATCCCAAATCTTGTATATCATATTATTTAATAGTATATATATAATCATGTTCGATGACAAATTAACGATAAATATTGGTATTACAATTCCAATAAAACCTTACATTTACTGAAACATAAAATTAAAAACACATTATTAAACAGGTACATTGCAGACTTCCAAATATTTAACACACAACGGTTATGGTACAAGTACATAATAAACTTCTTATTTTACAATCAAATGTCGGTTTCCACTCCGAACTTACCATTTGTTAGAACCATTTGGTGATGTTCTTTCCCTTTTTTTTCTTTTGTGGAGAATCTACAAATCCGTCGCACAATTTGCTTTTGATTGCATGAACATCTAGATTTATGTATGCCTTGTCTGGGCTTTGGGCGAATTCGAAATCATAGTAATGATCCTTTCCTGGAGAATCTATAAATCCGTCACACAATTCACTTTTGATTGCATCAACATCTAAATTTAAGTTTGGCTTTTCAAGGCTTTGGGCGAATTCATAACCATAGTACTCATCCTTACATACGTTTGAAGTACTTGCACCGTAAATATCTGACTTTTCCATCAATTGACATGGTTGGTCGGCTTCGATAACCCGCTTGTGATCAAGACATTGTGGCTGCCTATCATAAATGTGGTGGATGTTTGCCAAGCACTGGCTGTCAGGCACTACTGTCGATGTAGAATCTGCATTATAGATTGGTGAGGATGTATCAAATTCCCACGAGTAAGTGGGAATTTCTTGGGTGAATTCGTCGCAATGAGATTCGGTTTCCCACGAGTATTTTGGAACATGGAAAAAATTAGCCACGGCTTTTGTGTTTGAGTCTTCATTAGGAGAGGTTGAAGATATTTTTTGTAATTTGAAGGTGTAGAACATAAAACACTCCATAGGGAGTATTTATATAAGATGTTATATGTCTAAACCGTCGGTATTCCGTCGGTATACCGTCGCCGTTTCCGCCGGAATACCGACGGAATTCAGACAGCTTGATGTCGGCAAAGTATGATTGGTCAGTGGGTATGGACGGATTTCCAACGCACAAAATCCGTCGGAAGTAGTGACGGATACCCGACGTAATTCAGACAGAATCCGATGTAGGGAGAGTTTCAGTGGTTAATAAAGTGTCTGCAGTGGCCGATGGGATTGGTGGGGTGATATGTCGGATGTTTTGACATCCGACGGAATTCAGACAGCACGATGTCGGCAAAGTATGATTGATCAGTGGGTATGGACGGATTCCCGACGTAATTCAGACGGAATCCAATGTCGGGAGAGTTTCAGTGGTTAATAAAGTGTCTGCAGTGGCCGATGGGATTGGTGGGGTGATATGTCGGATGTTTTGACATCCGACGGAATACCGACGGAATTCAGACAGCACGATGTCGGCAAAGTATGATTGGTCAGTGGGTATTGACCGATTTCCGACGCACTAAATCCGTAGGAAGTAGTGATGGTTTTCAGACTTCATTCAGACGGAATCCGACGTCGACAAAGTTTGATTGGTCAGCGACCGACGGATTTCAACGGAGCTATGTCGTCAGAATTTTGTAACGGCATTCCGACGGTTTGCAAACAGTTTCCGATGTCGGCAACGTTTGAGTGGTTAATAAATCGTCTACAGTGGCCGAAGGGATTGGTGGTGTCTTATGTCGGAGTGTTTTGACAGTTTACCGATGGAAATCCAACGGATATCCGTTCTACGTAATTTTGCACATTTTGTCATGCCTGCATAAAAAAATTACAACACAAATTCATAACACAGAAAAATTCAATTACGTAATGGAAAACAGAGATTTGTGGAATTACTATATGCAAAACCGAGCCCCCGGTCATAACCCTCCTGCCACAAATCTTTTTCCTTCAAGCCCTCCTTACGATAACTTAAATGTTACTTATGCTGAACCCGACTATTTCACTCCATCCAACTCAACAATCCCAGAACCAAACGCCCGTAATACTAGGACCTGCCCAAGTGAGGTGAAAGTTCTCAACCACGCCCAACACTAGATTTTATTCGTGAGGCCATTAATGAGGCACCACAGGCGGACCAGGATTTTAGTAGTCGTTCGTGGACTTCTACTATCGATTACATAATCCGTGAAGGTATATATATATATATATATATAATTACCGGTTTTACTTTTACAATAATGATTGTAGCTGACAAATACTAAATCTATCATTCATACATGTAGGTTCTTATAACAAAAGGAGCACACCATTCTGGACCCAGGTTGCAGAAATTCAATCCCCGCATTCACAATTTTTTAAAGTAAAAAAGGTTTACGTTTTGGGAACATATTTTATTAACATTTAGACATACAATTTATCTGACAAGTATATTCTATTTCATTATCAGATTGTGGCTATGCTCTCTAGTTTAACGCCCAATGAGCAGGGAGATCTGCTAGTAACCTTAAAAGATCCTTCAGGAAAAATCGAGGGAACCATGCACCATAACATTTTTAAGAAGGACGAGTACCGACTCACCACTGGTGTAGGTGCGGTGGTCATCCTGAAGAATGTTACCGTTTGCCGTTTTGATAGGAACCCAAAGTACCTGAACATCACAGAGCGGAACATTGTTAAGGTATATACACCATAGGTTTATAAATATTTATGTGAATGCTTAAGTAAATTCATTTTTGAAATAGATAATCGGTGCTAATTCGATGATTGCTGAATACCAACCAATGGAAGTATCTACCATCGAGGAGGAAGGTGGAGGAACTACTGAGTACGAATATGAAACAGTTCCAGACTCCGATGAAGACTAAACATCCAACTCGTCCATGATTAAGAATAATTTAATGATAACAGCTTTATGTTGCATTAATATTAAATAATGTCCTAGTATCTATTGTACGATTTTATAATGTTGTGATGTGTTTTATTTCCTATTAGGGATTGTAAAATATTGGTGTTATATATGTTTAATACGTTTCGAAGCCAAATTGGTACGCAAATCATTAAAAAAATATGAAACTAAAATATATAAAAAGTTCGTACCGTTGACTACATGCTAAACCATTCGGGCCTAACCGGATAGCCAATAGGGAAAAAAAAAATAAAACAAAAACTTTGATCTGGAAAGGATAGTTAGTAAAAAGGCAGGTATACTATCAAACTTATACTAGTCTCAAATTCCGACGGATTTTGTTTTCTTTAATAAATTAAATTTGCATCGACAAATTAAATAAATTAGAACCCAAACCGTCGGAATTCCGTCTTAATTTTAAGACGGAATGCCGACGGTTTTGTGTTTTTTATGATTTTTAAGTATATGATATGGTTTTAAAGTTGATTATAAGGTTTTTAAAAATAATTATAAGATTTTTGTAAATTATATGATAATTAATGTTTCAAAAATAACATCATCAATTTGAAAAATAGTAGTTGATTATAACCTTATACTATGTTTAAAGAAAACCAAATAACTTCGTGATCATCGTCAAATCGGGAAATCCGTCGGAATTCACAAAGTCCATAAATCACAAAACCACATAATCTTAAATTGAATAAATTCATTTATTACAAAAATCTTAAATTTCCATTAATCCATATGTCCGTACATAAAAAAATGTCCGAAAACTAAATTCCTTTAATTTATATATCCCAAAAACCCCTAATTCCCAATATCCTTATATATATCCCTAAATCCGAAATTGCCAAATAAATAAATCACAAAATCTTAAAATATCAAATTCCTATAAATTCCATTTTCCATCAATCCTGAAATCTCAAACTCTAAAAATTCGGGATAAAAACAATTTATTTCGTCTGAAAAATATTTAATAATTGTACAATTTAATCTTTAAAATTAATTTCCGTCGGAATTCCGTCTTAAATTACGACGGAATACCGACGGTAAACCAAATTTAACTTGCCGCCAAACAACTTCGTGATCATCGTCAAAGCGGGAACGCCGTCGGAATGACAGTCGGAATTTTAGAGTCCGTCAGAGTTCCGTCGGAATGCCGTCGGACAGTCTATTAAATCCACAGTCTTCGTCTTCTCCGAAGACAGATCTCAAAAAAAAAAAAATTCTTCTAAAATTCTCCTCTGTTTCTCCGGTGATTCCGAGCCGTTTCTCCGCCGTTTCTCCCCCAAAACTTCTCCTCCGTGGTCAATCATCACAATCTTCAACCAAATCAAAAATTATGTAAGTTTTACATAATTTACTAGAATTTTTCGGAAATTGTTCTTGAGGCTTTTAGAAATTTATAATTTTAGGGTTTATGTGGATTTTAGAATGTTAAGAAATCCGAAATTGTGCTTGAGGATTAATAAAATGTTAAGAAATAAGGTTTGTAGAATGTTAAGAAATTATGTTCATGATAAATTTTAAACCTATTTACAAATAATAAACTTTATAATTTATAAAATTTTAAATTTAAAGAATTTAAAGTTTTAAATATTTAATAATTAAATTTTAAAACTTTAAATCCTTTAAATCATTTAAATTAAAATTTTTATAAATTTTTAAATTTATATCTTTAACAATTTAAACCTTTAAATACTTTAAATTTTTAAATTTTTTAACATTAATAAAAAAATTTAAACCTTTAAAATTTTAAACCTATTAAATAATTTGTTAATCCTTTAAATTTAAATTTTATAATAAATAAATTTTATAAGTTAAACAATTTATACCTTTAAATCCTTCAAATTTATAATTTTTGTAACTCTAATAAAATTTGTCAAACTAATGTTAACTATTTTTAACAATTTAAAAAAATTTAAACCGTTAAATCCTTCAAATTTTAACATTTTTAGCAATTTATTAAAATTTGTCAAATAAATGTTAATAAAATTTTTTAACAATTCAAACTTTAACAAATTTAAACCTTTGGATCCGTTAAATCCTTCAAATATAAATTTTTTTCACAATTTAAACTAATTTGTCAAATTAATGTTAAGTAATTTTTTTATCAATTTAAAAATAATAAAATTTAAATTTTTATATCCTTTAAATCCTTTAAATTTAAAATTGTATACATTTCAAATTTTATAAGTTTAACAATTTAAACTTTTAAATCCTTAAAATTTATAAATTTTTAAACATTAATAAAATTTGTCAAATTTATGTTAACTATTTTTAACAATTTTATAAAATTTAAACCGTTAAATCCTTCAAAATTAATAATTATTAACAATTTATTTATATTTGTCAAATTAATGTTAATAATGTTTAACAAAACCACGTAATCCCAATTTCATTAAATTATTTTATTTCAAAACTCTTGAATTCCCAATATCCTTATATCCCTAAATCCGAAATTTCCAATTAACTCAATCGCAAAATCTAAAAATCTCGATTTCCTATAAATTCCATATACCTTAAATACCAAAATATCAAACTCTTAGAATTTTGAAAATCGTAGGGACTATTCGCTATTCATCAGTCTAGAGGAGGTGGGTCTTCCAGTAGGGGAGGTCGGAGTGCGAGTGACACGCATACTCCCGACCTAGATACCCCACACATGTCTCAGCCCCCGCCTACAGCCTTCTCAGCTCCCACATCCATGACCATCGAGCAGTTTGTGTCGCAACCCGGACGTGATAGGTTGACTCGTCTAGATCCAGACAGGCCACCTAACACGACCTGGTAAGTCTTATTTAAATAATTTTTTGTAAAATATTTAACTAAATATTTTAATATGTTCTAATACTCGGGAAACGGGATTACGGGTTCTATCAACGACATGATGAACTGCTTGGTAACTAAACCGTATCCCACAGACAACGATATGCCAGTGGAGGACCGGGACACTTGGTTCCGACAATTTGCGGTATGTTTTTATTTTATAAGTTTAAAATATATTTTCTACATGTCTCACATTTTAATTACTAATGCCAGAATGTGGTTATTTTGCAGCAAACCTTTACGTGGGACCCACAGCTCACTACGTTGGTCTGAAAGGGATTCGACGAGAAGGCTTCGAGGAAGTACTCGTTGAAGATGAACGAGTGGAAAGATGCGTGGTACAAATCCGGGAAGAGGCCTCGGGTTATGAAACATAAAGACGAGTGTTGGGATGGACTAATTGCACAGTGGGAAAATGAGGCAACTCGGGCGGCCTCAGAGAGAAACTCAACTAACTGCAACAGCGACCGGAAGGGGATGGGACCCGCGACCCACAACCTCGGAGCAAGAAGCAAGGCTTCACTTGCAGACAAAATGGTAAATATTTAAATAATTCATAAATTTTTATAATTCACTAACATAATTTTATATGTTAACAGTTTCAGGAGACCGGTGTATTTCCTTCGAATCTTTCTTTGCTCAAAGCTACCCACACCAACAAGAAGACTGGTGAAATTCAAGATCCGATTGCTCGTGAAATCGTGGAAACCGTGGAGAGGCTCGAGGAGCAGTACCTCCAATGGCAACCGATCGAGGATGGAACTCCAGCGCCCACCGAAGTTCCAACCGAGAAGATCAACGAGTTCACCTACCAGGTTAGTAACCGTGTCACTTTTAAACAAATTTGAAATTAACTTTTAATACAACTAATTTCTAAGATTAAATTTTTTTTTATCGTAGGCGACTCCCAAGACCAGAGGCCGTGTATTCGGCCTTCCTGAAGACAGTTGCTCGTCCGTTTCGTCGTTTCGACATCGCGGTGGTAGCAGATTGGAGGCAAAAAACCGAGCGCTGACCGAAAGGCTTCAGGCAGTGGAGGAAGCGAGAGAGAAGGATAAGGAGGAGGCCGAGGCACGATTTCGAGCGTTGGAACAACAGATGAACGACTTCCTGAGAACCCATAGGCCGGAATAGGCCTTTTACAGTTTTTAATTTTATTGTAAAACATTAATATACTTTTGAAACATTTTAAATGTAATTAGTTTTTATTTTTAATTTTTAATACATTTTTAAATGTTTTATTTTATTTAATTTATTAATTTAATTTTTTTTAAATTGCGATTACCGTCGGAATTCCGACGGTTATCACCGGAAAACCAAAACCGTCGGAATTCCGTCGGTTATCGCCGGAAAACCGAAACCGTCGGTTTACCGTCGGTTATGGCTGAGAAACCGAAATCGTCGGAATACCGTCGGTTATCGTCGGAAAACCGAAACCGTCGGAATTCCATCTCTCAATCGAACTCCGACGTTTAAACGTCGGGGTTCCGTCGCATGTGGTCGACGAAGTTCCGACGGAATTATTTTCCGACGAGATAGAAACGACGAAACAGTTCCGTCGGAAGTCCATCGTAATAGGCCCTTTTCCGACGGTATTCTGACGGGTTTGGCCGTCGGAATACTCCCTGTTTTCTTGTAGTGTTCAAACCGTAATATATCTCTCTCCTCTCCCCCCTCTCTCTCTCCCTCTCTCTCTCACTACAAATTTATCCTTTCTTCTTTCTTCCTTATTTTTTCTTCCTTTCTCGTTCTCTCTTTCTTCAAACCGGAATATCTCTCTCTCTCTCTCCTCTCCTTACTTTCTCTCTCTCTTTCTCTCTCTCTCTCGCTTTCTCTCTTTTGGTTTCTCTCACTCCCTCTCCGAAACGGACGTCCTCGGTCGTCGACGGTGTTAGAGACGGTGGTGAATATAGTCGAAGACGATGGACAAGACAGTGACTATCGGAAGACGAAAAGTTGATTGCAAAGGACAAGAAATACAAGACACGGACGTCTAGTTTTGGTGACATCTTGTCAAATCAAAACCAATAATGGTTTATTTTTTATTTTTTGTCTTGTGACACGGACGTCTAGTTTGGTGACATCTTGTCCTTCGATGTCCATCGCACATACAATTATAGACACGGTTGTCAAGGGTGTCAGTGACGGTAATGGCCATTAGAGGATAAGAAATACAAGACTAATGACAACAAATACAAAACTAGGACAAAAATATAAGATAGAGGACAAAAAATACAATACAAAGGACAAGAAATACAAGACATCTACAAGAAATACAAACGGAGGACAAGAAATATAAAACCTTTCACAGGAGACGTCCATGGTCTCGGAGAGAGAAAGATTGAGAAAGAGAGGAGAGAGAGAGAGAGAGAGAGAGAGAGAGAGAGAGAGAGAGAGAGAGAGAGAGAGAGAGAGAGAGAGAGAGACTCCACTAGTTAGAAATACAAGACGACGGCAAAAAAATACAAGACGAGGAGGAAAGTCCGTAAGACAGAGGACAAAAAATACAAGACGAGGACAAGAATTACGAGACAGAGGACATGAAATACAAAACAGATGTCCATCGCTTCGGAGAGAGAGAGAGAAAAAGAAAGAGAGAAAGAGAGAGAGAGAGAGAGAGAGAGAAAGAGAGAGAGAGAAAGAGAGAGAGAGAGAGAGAGAGAGGAGAGAGAGTCCACCAGTGAGAAAGAGAGAAATAGAATATGGATGACAAGAAATACATGACAGAGGACAAGATATCCTACCACAGTAGACGTCCATCGTCTCAGAGAGAGTAAGAGAGAGAAGAGAGAGAGAGAGAGAGAGAGAGAGAGAGAGAGAGAGAGGAGAGAGAGGGTCCACCTGTGAGAAAGAGAGAGAAATAGAATACGGATGACGGATGACAAGAAATACACGACAGAGGACAAGAAATCCTACTACAGTAGACGTCCATCGTCTCGGAGAGAGTAAGAGAGAGAGAGAGAGAGAGAGAGAGAGAGAGAGAGAGAGAGAGAGAGAGAGAGAGAGAGAGAGAGAGAGAGAATGGTTTAAAAAATAAAAGAAAAAGTGGAGAAGATGATGAATAGTGAATTGTATTTTTGTAAATATTTGAATTCATTAATGGTATTTATGTCATTTTGCGTGGACGTCCGTACTGTTTGTGGCAGAATCAGAAAGCAATTTAGAGGAATGGCAGATTTTGAAAGTTTTGGTGAAATAATGGCAGATTTGGAAATAATAATTTTATATTTTGAGTTGTACAATAAATAATCCCAACAAAAGATTTCATGTTGTGATATGAGAAGAGAGAATGATAATTGAGTGATGATCTTATTTCATAGAGAATAAAAGTATATATAGGATACAATAACTTGGGGAGGAGTAATAACTTGGAGAGGGAGGGACTTGGTGAACAAGGCCATAAGCATATATGGACATTCACAATAAATGGGGTTTATAACACTTCCCCTTGAATGTCCATTATCTAAAACTACTCCTAATAAGCAAGTGATGCTGCCTCATTAAAACCTTACCAGGAAAACCCAATGGGAAAAACCATAGTTAAGGGAAAAAGAGTGCAGCGCGTATTTACTTCCCCTGATGACTAGATGACTTGAGGTCTTTGAGACAACGCATCCAAATGATGAACTTATTTCTTCAAAGTAGTAGTTGGAAGCGTCTTGAGAAATAAGCCCGCCAAAGTTTCGCTTGAACGAATATGTAGAACGTATATATCGGCATTCTTCTGCAACTTATGGATCTTTTAAATTATTCATCTTGATCATTCTCTATGTTTCTCTTAATATCATTAAAGTAAGATATTCATTATAGAGATTGATAGACTTTCATATATCACTCTAATGATAACATTCCTCTTTAAGTGTCTATCATTTGCGTGTTTGTTGATGTCTCGTTAAAAACCATTCATAGAAAAAACCCTATGGGATAAAAACTATGATAAGGGAAAAAGAGTACATCCACGCTCATCATTATCTTTCTCCCTCTCAGAAGCATCTTCTTCAGGAGATGACTTCTGATCATATGCTATTTTTTCGAATGATCATAAGCATAGCCTTAACAAACAAACTTGTATGATTTATGATATCTCAAATCATTAGACTTCTGGTCCATAACATATTTTCCTTTTATCATACAAAATCACATCTTTCAATCATGAAAGAGATCGATAAATTTCTTAAACATAAGTTTAAATTTGGTACTTCAGGACCATTTTTCTTCTAGCCATTTAAATCCTTCCGGGATTTGTATACAAATCTCATTATCAAGTGATCATTTAGCATAAATTGTTGTCATCATACTATTTCAGATAACACTGAGTTTTGATGATCTTCAAATTAAGAATCACTTTGATCAATATCTTTAGAGAAATCTACATGGGTACACATATACATAATTATACCATATTTTCTCTTTTCATTTGATCGACTAGAGTTCTCAAGAACATAATTTTGATATCTTTAATCCTTCAGGGATTACATCCATATAAATTTCCTCATCCAATGTTCTATATCTTATTGCCAGACTTATAAGATATTTCAAAAGTATTGCTACCACCACAAGAAAATATAAATATATCTCTTCATAAAACAATCTTTGTCTTTGTGAAAATTTCATTATTTTCACTCTCGTTTTCCACAAAATTTATATCTTTCACTGGTTTTACACTTCAGGTGCATGGACTCTTGGTCCAAAAATTTCTCTTCAAGAGATTATAAGTACAAGTCTATTTTTCTTTCCACTTTGGCCAATCATTACTTTGTGTACACATTTCAATAGACTTTCTTTCATGATCCTCTTTTCCATAATATCAACTTCTCATAGCATGCAAAATATTACGATGTCGATTTGCTTTTTGGTTCCCATATTATTTTTAACATGACATAGCTAGCTAGGTCTTTTCATTGTCAAGTACTTGAACTTTTTATTTGTCATGTTGATGTCTCTTCTGGAGATCATTCAAAATCTTTATTACCTCGATTTGGTCATTCTCAATTTCTGCTCCTTTCTTTTTACGAGGATTTATATATAGAACCAAATAGGTCTATCACGCTTCATGCGATCTTTAGACTCACTAGCAATTTGATATAGTCTTTCTAGGACATACATTTAATTGGAGCATATACAGCTGGCATAGGTGATTTCATCATTTTATTAGGATCAGCAAAGCGTCTGGCAAATAATACGCCAAGTTTTTCTTATGAGTTATCTTTTTGGACTTCTAATGTACATTCTCTAGTCTGAGGATCATTGATAATTCATAGAAACTTATATTTTTTTTCAGCTGTTTATTTTCTCCCCCTGATGTTGGAAAAACTAACTCATTAAAATGTTAATATGAGACTCGAGCAATAAAAATCCTTCTTGGATAGCTCTAGACAATTATTCATATCCTTCATATATTTTTATCCTCTTTTTGAGGTCCCATCTTAAAATATTGTGGTGGAGCACTGTTAACATTCAAACATCTTTCTGATGGGAATTATTTGGTTTCTGATCCTAAACCAATAATGATGGGGAGACCTATTAGTTATTCATTGGCTTGATGTAAAACAATGATATTAAACCATTTTGTGTATAAACATAAGCTTCCGGATGTTCAACACTTTATTTCAATGGGTATTCAAACATAAATTCACCAGTATTATCAAATAACCTTGGAAACTTCAAGTTGCAATTTCATGACAAGGATAAATGTGAATCTTGAGTTGATGTGTCCATCGAGTCAATGCGTCCATTGAATCGATGCATCTATTATCTAAAATTAACATAGTGGGTGATCAACCCATAAATATCTCCTTGTATATACTTCTAGAAATAAACATATTCCAGTTTATTTTTCTTACTAGTGAATGCTACATTATCATATTGCTTTCTGAGCAATCAACATATGATAAATGACTAGAAAGAATCTTCTGGTTCTTTATGAAATATCCACACACTTTTATAAATTTCCGCATCATCTATTAAACCAGGATGACCAATCCGGTTAAGCCAAATATTTAAATTCTCAGTAAACATCTGATTTATTTTTCATTCTCAGTAAACTTCTGATTTACTTTTCATTCTCAGTAAACTTCTGGTTTACTTTTCATTCTCGGTAAACTTCTGGTTTATTTTTCATTCTCAGTAAACTTCTGGTTTATTTTTCATTCTCAGTAAACTTCTGGTTTACGAATCTTTGTGTAGTACAATCTAGTACAAAATAGGTAGATTCTCTTAAATACTTTCAACCTTGGGAAAAACTTGTGATTTGGGGATATTCAACAATTCCTTCACTTTTCATATAAAATCCCATAGATTTATTTTTATGAAGGAGTAAGAAAACTCAATTTTAGTGTAAACATAATCTTCTGGATGTTTCACTTATAGTATATAGGATCCTTTAACACTTCCCCTCGAGATGATAACACTGTAGATTTATCAATCTCAAACTGAATCTCATTTTCATAATCAATAACATATCCTACTCGGATCAATAACTTTGGTATTGACTATATTTCTCACATCCACCACTTCAATATATAACCATTTCTTTGGCTAATAGTCTTTTTCTTTTCTATATAATATTTCACATTCACTTCAAGGAATGGACAATAATCAACGCAATGTGGGTCATGAATTTTATTAGACCCAAAAATTTATACTAAATAAGATCACAAAGCAGTAAAATCAATTCGGAAAAATCATGATTATATATAGATATATAATATATGATAATAAACCATTTAAAACATGAGCCATTAACTAAAGGCTATATTGATCATCATAAACTCATAAGCTGATTTCTATAAAACATGCATCGATTTGTTTAAAAAGCACATAATGATATCATATTATCAAACTAATTAGATGACCGAAACATACTAAATAATTAAAACCAACTTTCTATTTGGTAAATTAGCAAAAACCACAATTAAACATGTTTTGATTTCTGATAAAGCATGTTTTGATCTACAACTTAATGATCCCATGGATTTATTAATCAGATCGATATAATAATATGGATTAGCGCACTTATCTCGATGAATGTGAACAATGATGACGTAAGGTAGGTACGACCAAGACGGAGAGGATCAACGATGTTAGCTTGGGATCTCTCCGAAACTCTTCAAAACAAAGACGCGTCGTGGTGATCAGAGATGTTAGAGATAGAGAGAATTCCTCCTCAAAGAATCTCTAAATACTTTGCTAAACTAGTGTCCATTCACCGCAAACGACACGAACATCACTGAACGATTTACCAACAAATTTCTTATTAAACCCATGTAATATTCAAGTGCAAAGAAGAATAAAATAATAATGAAACAACACAAACATGTCTCGATAATAGATAAAATCTTTGATATATTAAAGCATGAATTATATACATATTTAACTAAGATGCATTGGTCGATTCTTATAAGGAACACTTACGTGTTATGCATGTCAATAACAAAACAGATTTAGTGTTTCAATTAAACCAATACTAACGAATATATAAATTGAGAGCCAATCAGATCTAACATGACGATAAAGAGTACTTATCTTGATGATTAAGTAGAACTAAACTCATATGTTGAGTTTCGACTTGAAACGGAGACGACGCGTAAAAATTGAGCGGCATTGATTAGGGTTTTGCTCAGGCGACTAATGTTTTTAGACTCAGTGGCTAAGTCTATCGTGCTTATAACGTGTTAGAATAAGAGAGAAAAGAATGACAATTGAGTAATGATCTTATTTCATAGAGAACAAAAGTATATATAGGATACAATAACTTGGGGAGGAGTAATAACTTGGAGAGGGAGGGACTTGTTGAACAAGACCATAAGCATATATGGACATTCACAATAAATGGGGTTTATAACATTTCAAAGATTATTAGGCTAGATTTTGGTCCATGGTTTATTTCAGTTAAGCAAATGGATAATGGCCGCGCTCTTAGGGTTTTTCCCAAAGGCGATTTTGACTTTAGGGTTGCGATCCATCTTCATCCTTTGATCACCTCTGCTCTTGTGTCCTAAATCTATATTTTCTATTCACACGCTTATGTCACCTCTTTACTGCCGAGTGCAGTCCATTTACCAACCGTATTCTTGTTTTTGTCCCTTGGCTCTTGTTGCCCCTTACATCTCATCGCCATGTCCCATCGTTTGACTCGAGAAGAGAAAGGAAAAGGACATATGAAAATCAAACAGATGGACTCGGGATCCACCAACACGCATCCCCCAGGTTGATAACTCAGATTTCATCCAAGAGAATATCCTAACCTTGATAGGCAGGGTCCTGCATCCAGATATCCATCGTCCTAGAGCTGTGATCAACTTTATGCCCCAATTCTGGATCTCAAAGGTTGAGTGGAGGGCATAGAACTTGGTAGAGACCGCTTCAGCTTCAAGTTCCAATAAGAAGAGAACCTTCAAGATGCATTATGGCGAGCACCTTTCCACTTCAAGCGTTGGATGTTAGTTATCCAACGATGGGAACCGATTATGTCTGATGTGTTCCTAAGCTTGATACCCTTTTGGGTAAATATCCATGATCTCCCTCTCCATTATTGGAAACCAGACGTTCTCAAGACAATTGGGCAGAAGCTGGGAATGTTTCAGAAGTGTGATATGAATGAAGGTCGGGTCCTAGTTGAAGTAAATGCACTGAAACCCCTTATAATGAAGGAAGTATTTACTTTCCCACAGGGGGAGGAGGCTACTCTGGAATTTAAATACCAAAAATTAGAGAAACACTGTTTCCTTTGTTTTTCTCTTCTCTATGAGAAAGATGACTCTCGTGCTATGAAAGGTAACTCGGCTGACCACTGAAAACCTATAGGAATAGTCAACAAAACACTCTATCTCGGCTGGAGGCAGACAAAAGAAGACATGATTCTCGTCAGCCTAATTAAAGAGACCCCACACTCTCCCAAAGAAACTCACCTCGTAAGAGGCAGAGAGGTGCATCACCACTAATACCGTATTCACCAAAAAGGACCAGAACTTACCTAAGATATCCACCAAGACAATCATTTCATGTCTTCAGAGACAAGAATAGAGAGGATCACTCAAGAAATTACAACCATAAGGAAGATTCCAATAGCTACCTTTCCTGCCAGTCGGACAATCTTTTTTCTCACCAACATAAGGAACACCATACAAGAAGATGTTCAAGGGATAGAGTTCATTATCCATCCCAACCAAAAGATGTTCAATATGTTTCTCATCGGCATGAAGGCTACACATCTAGAAACTCTCCCATCAAATAGAGAGTCTTAACCCCCACCTAAAAGATCACCGACGAATCACCCCGATACTCTTCCCCAAGGCATTTAGGGATTCAGGAACCACTAGCACGCTTTAGTAATCCAAAAGCTAAACGTCCAGCTCTGGAGAGAATAGAAGAACTCCCCCAGGATCGAGAGAAGAAATCAGTAAAATCTCGCCTATCTTTCTCTCTAGATTCTCAAAACAGAGTACTCAAATCTGGAATCTTGGTCCAATCCAATCCTGATTTCCCTGAGACTAGCAATGGTTCTAGACACACCTCCTCTTCACATACGGTAACAGATTCTAAAATCTAGGCTAGTCGTGCTCTAAGACAGTAAATTAAAGTTGAGCTCTCCTTTGAAGCCACTATCCAAGAATGCCCTACTCTACTAGGGAATAAGCCGCATGTTGCGTCTCGTCTTGGATCCCATGCTACCGATAAACAAATTAGTACCAGGAGAAGAATAGTTAAGAAGAAATGGGCTACAAAACCAAGAATCAAAAAGAAAGACTCATCTTTCTCTTTGCTGGGCACCACCTCATCTAAGAGAGGCACTTCACGAAAATTGGCATCTCCAAAGGGAGATACGCTATTGAATGCTTCTCCAATTCCAATTGTACCTCTTAATGAGGATTCGTCTTCTGTTTTTACAGATTCAAAACTCTCTAAGGCCTATAAGGTGATTATACCTTCCTCTTGTACGGGTTCGATGGTTTATCAGAAACCATCTAGTCATTATCAATGATTACCGCCTATTGGAACTATCAAGGGTTCGGAAACTCCCTTACAGTTTGACTCCCTAAGACGATTATCGACACTTGGGTTATGGTAACGCTTTTATGGTTCCTCCAATGGGACTAAGTGGCGGTTTATCTTTGTTTTGGAAACATGACATAGAACTCCACATTCTATCTTCCTCTCCAAATTACATAGACACGCATATTTAGTTTCAAAGCCACTATTTTTATGTTACCTTTGTTTATGTCTCACCATCAAGAGCAAACAGAGTTGAATTTTGGAGACAACATCTTGAGGTAGGTGCAGACCGAAACACAGCCTGGCTACTATCAGGTGATTTCAATGAGATTCTTGATCAATCAGAAAAAGTGGAGGACCACCTCGAATGGTCCTTTGTTCAATACCGGAGCTTCGTTTCTCTAAATGGCTTATTGAATATCAAACACACTGACAGTCCCCTCTCGTGGCGTGGTATGCGACATGACTATCTTGTTCAGGCACAGTTGGATAGATCTATGTCCAATAATGCTTGGGTTGAGATGTTTCCCTTCGGTCTATCTGAATATTTACGCTTTGAAGGTTCAGACCATTGACCGGTAATAACTTTCTTTGACGACACTCGAGTTAAGCCTAAGGGTATGTTACGTTTTGACAATCGATTAAGGGATAAACTAAAGATTTTTGATCTCATCTTATGGGTTCGGGAAGCCTCTGGTACAGCGTCTCTGGACCGGAAAATTAGCAACTGCCGTACGAAAATTATCAAATGGGCTAAAGACCAAAACCTGAATAGAGCAAAATTGATAGGAGATACTCAAGAGACACTTGAAGCAGCCTTAACTTGTTCAACACCGGACCACAAATTAATTGGACAACTCATAACCACACTAGAGGAAGCTTACAAAGAAGGAGAAAAAATTTGGAAGCAAATGAGCCGATCTTATGTCTACAAAGTGGTGACCGCAACACCGGGTTTTTCCATGCATCAATCAGGGATCGTTGCATATGTAAAAGATTCTCGGCATTGGGAGATAATGATGGTTACACTCATTATAAGGAGGCAGATATTATGCAAATAATTTTTGAATATTTTCAGACCATTTTTACGACACAATCTACCAGAAACTACCAAATACTTAATGATGCTTTGGATCCTTTAATCAGTGCAGAGTGGAATCAAACACTCATCACGATCCCGGAGGACGAAGAAATTTGTAAAGCTGCATTCTCTATTCATTGTGGGAAAGTCCCGGGATCTGATGGATTCTCCGCCGGGTTCTTCCATTCTAATTGGAGTATAGTTGGTCCGGACCTGTCAAATGAAGTCTGAAAGTTTTTTATATCTGGTACACTCTAGCCTCATATTAACGACACGCACGTTAGACTTATCTCTAAGAGCACGGCACCCAAAAAGTGGTGTATTATCGATCTATTGTCCTTTGCAAAAGAGGGCTAAGATTCTAACGGCGCGGCTCCAGCTAATAATCCCGCACCTTATATCAGAAACCAATATGCTTTTGTACCAGGTCGAGCCATGTTTGATAATGTCCTAATCACGCATGAAATTCTTCATTACCTCTGGTTATCAAAAGCCAAAATACGGGATTCCGTGGTGGTTAAAACGGATATGCGCAAAGCTTACGATCACATTGAGTGGGATTTTTTAAAGGTGGTTCTTACACGGTTGGGTTTCAACGTTATGTGGATTAGATGGATCATGGAATATGTTACGTCGGTCACCTATTCGTTTCTGATTAACAGAGTTCGCCAAGGCAAAGTATGGCCATCTAGGGGCTTGCGCCAATGCGACCCGTTGTCTCCTTATCTTTTTATTTTGTGCACATAAGTCCTCTCCGCCCTTTATGGTAAAGCTCAGGATGGTGGCAACCTTCCCGGAATTAAATTAGTACAAAACAGCCCGGCTATGTTTTATTTGTGGATGACTCTATGTTTTTTGTAAGTCTGATGGCTATAGATGCGATGTCCTTTACAACATTCTCGAAGCTTACGAAAAAGCATTCGGTCAAACCATCAATATCTATAAATCATTTATCACCTTTGACTCAAAAACTCCTAGATCCCGGAAATGTCTAGCTAAACGCAAGCTAAAAATACGCAATGAAGATGGTATCAGCACGTATCTCGGATTACTAGAACATTTTGGACGAAGAAAGAGAGATATCTTTGCCTCCATCGTGGACAGAATGAGACAAAAGTCGCATTGTTGGTCGACTCGTTTTCTCTCTACAATGGGTAAACGAGTGATGCTTAAATCAGGCCATGGAAATAATAGATATTTGGCACTATCTTGAGCCACCAAGAATATAGTATAAAGGAAAACTAGCTAAAGAGTAGCATCAATACCTTAAACAAATAAATAAATCCTGTGTTAGTAGAGAAGTCCCTTGCTTCTTTCAGATTTACAACCTGTAAACGCAAATTCATTTATAAATACTAATTTGAGCAGAAAGATTATCTTATATCATGTTCATCAATCTCACCTTCCAATTCTCATTAGTGGTGTACAGAACAAGGTTACGTATTGTAATAGATGCCAGCGGAGCAGCCCTAGATACATAAGTAAAAGAGCTTAAACATACATAAGAAACAATTCACGGCATTTAGAATTAATCGCCGAGAAGAGGAAAATACAAAACAAAATTGTAGTTAGGCTTTATCTAGACAATATCTAGATTTTCGTATCAAAGAACGCTGAGTAATGAGATTCCAACACCCCCAACGATGTGAAGCTAGCTAAATCTCCGCCTACTAGGTAATAGGTGCGGTAAAAGTCAAAAGGAACATACCAGGCAGCTCCTCTTTCTGTTGAGTGTGATTGTGTTATTGTTGTTGCAGATATTCATGGTGAGGCTTTGCTACCCATTCAGGACATCACATCGTTGCTTGAGACTGAGAGTACCAGCAAAATTATAAATACAATCTCTCCTATGCTTGTTGATACTAAAACTGATGTTAGATTATGCATCTGTGATCTTCTTGAATCTCTTGCAAAAATCGACTTCTCTCTAGAACAAACATACTAGGAATAAGGTCTGGGCAGAATCTTAGAGCTAAATAATGTCCACTTTTGATACCTATTGAATTTAATTAATATTGAACCGACATTTTTATTTCTGACTGATTTTTTTCCGAGCATTTGGCTTCCACGTATCCGATTCCGATTCCATGCAACATAGGTTTAGTGACATGAATATAAAACCATATACAATAGTGTAATTACAACGTATGATATTAAACACCGGAACATACACATCGAATATCAGATTTTTTTTGTCATTTTGTTGTGGTTAGATTAGAGTACGACATTATTCTGTTATACATTTTCATTTATTATTTACGTTGTATTGGCGACTACTGTTTACTGCATGTGAGTTCCCGAAGATTTGTCTTCTTTTTGTTGTTGTTGTCAATTTACGTAAAATTGTTATCCTAATCGGCCGACAGAATAACATCAAATGTCTTTTAAATCATGTAACCAAATTATTAATATTTAATCGGCCTCCTCCTCATTTGTCTACTTTACTAATTAACTAAATTCGCCGAGAGGACATTACACTACAAGAAAACAACGTTTTTACGACTGCAACATTAGTAGCAATGTAGTCCCTAAATCAAGAATTACGACTATTTTACGACTACAGAGTGTAGTACCAAATCGATAGTCGGTGAATACATTAGTTGTAAAGTAGTCGGCATTTTGGCTACTAATTTACGACTATTTTATGTAGTCGTAAATATTAGTAGCAAAATAGTCGCTAAATAATACGACTATCTTACGACACAGTTACGATTAATTCGCATGAACAAAATGAGAATCGTGGTGCAGTCGTAAAATAGTCGTAAAATTAAGCGACTACGTTGCGACTATGTTACGATTATTTAATGACTACATTACGACAACTGGCGACTAATATTTTGCAGAATGTGTGCTATCCAATTCTTCCCTGCCTGCATTTTGTTTTTGTTTCTAATGTCGACATAAATAAATACAATGCTAATGGAAGTAAAACAAAGCTCATACCACTGAAAATATAAACACAAAAGAGTAAAGCTTACATAGAATTACCATTCTTACAAGTCTTTACACAAAATAAAAGAAAGAGTTTGTACACACACATTCATACTAGTTCATGATACTTAAGAAGTGGAGAGGGATGGATAAGTAACCTAAGAAGCAGAAGCATGTGGAGTTGAAGGACGAGCCATTGTTGGAGAGGTTGAGAGAGGCCTTGTTTCGGTTTCTTCAGTTGAACGAGTCGCCAAAAAATCTAGAAATGCGGGATCAGTTGTGCGCAGATACTCTTCCACCAAGGAGAAGTTCTTCAGCTTGCCCTTATGCTCAGCAACCACTTTGGAATGCTCTTCTTCGCGCTTTGCACTTTCCAGAGCTTGCTGCTCGATTAGACGTTGAGCCTCCTTCAGTTTCTCTTCCAATGTCACAAACGTTGAAGCGTCTCCTGGTTGGTTGGGAGTTACAGCATTGTCAAGGTTGATGCTTCCAATTCCATAAGGAATGCCTCGTGAATCCTTCTGAGTGGTCTGCCAAAACAAAACAAAAACAGTAAATAAAGAGCATGACTAATTCTTATTAAAAGACTATATAAACTGAAGATATGTTACTTAACTTGAAGAAATATGGCATTACATTCATCTGTTGTGAACTCCCGAGGTCGTGAAGTACCGTCTGAAACACATGAAGGCTCTTTCTGGAGCTCAGCCAACTTGTCTTCCAAGTTCTTCTCATAAGTCTGAGCGATAACCTCTGCCTTCCGATCAACAAATGTACCATCTGCATTTGTATGCGTTTTCACGAAAACCTCACCAATATTAACTGGTCTTCCCAATTCTTGTTCCTACAATGTTACAAAATAAACAAGGATTATGAAAAAATTAAAGTAAACAAAATACAGAAATGAAATCTTACAGGACTTACCATTTTTCCTTTTCTTTCTTCAAAAGAAGTCGGCCCTGATACGTGGATGTGAGGACCGAGACCATTACGGTCAGACATACGACATTTGGAATAAGTGAGACTCCTTTCTTGTGCTTCATCAGTATTCCAGTAGGCAACCATCTTTTCCCAGAGTGTTTTCTTGATCCATTTAGGGCGTTGTCGACTAGTCCTCACGTCGCTTACCATGTTTTTCAATCGCTGTGCGGCAATAGTTTCAAAATGTTGTTGAACTGTCCCTGTTATCAAGGGATCCCAAGTGTGGGTTTTCTACAAAACAAAGAGAGTAAGCTGATATTAGTAATTAAAAATATAAGTAAGGCTATATGTTAAGAAGGCTGGAGGACAGAAAAATTTGCCGCGAACTCGAGGAATAATACTTCTTTCTTAGCCTGAGGCACACATGACGAGCTATAGAAGGGACCATTGAATTTGTTTTTTAAAATTTTAGTTATCTTTCTAACCAGGCGTGATTTAACATCACGAGTAAACCTGCAAGTGGAGAAAAAATTGCACTGCATCAAAATCAAGTAAACAAAGATTGGATCAATACATATATCTCTTTAAGAGATAATTCAATTTCAGTCTCAATGATCAAGTAAACAAAGACCTATCGATACAAGGCAATCAGCTAATCATACAGTTACAAGGCAACAAAACAACAAAACCATAAAAGTATCAACAAAACAACTTAGACCCTGAATAATCATCTATCAATCAAATGAATTCAGAGCAACAAACATCTCTGTAAGGATCACATCACATAATATTCCGTACCAAAATTTCCAGGAACTCTATTTGTTGCATTTCATCAAATTCTCAAATCTTCCCGAAACAGTTACTATCTGCAATTCACACTTGAGACTACAAAATCCCACAAAAATTCGGGTTGAAACGAGCCACTACTCTTCAAATCGTAAATCTAAGCCAAATTCAGATTCCAAATGTTCATAAAGAACCCCTAATCTTACCCTAGCTTCTCCAAAACAAGCAAAAGAGGAACAGTGAAATGTATAAAGCTGAAGAAGAAGAGTCATACCATTGCGTATTTGGCGTAGGTGTTGGAGAGAGAACCGTGACAAATGTCTCACGTCCTGGCATCCTCAACAAAGCATTTAGCTCCCTGAGTGAGTCCTCCTGAAGGACTGGCACCGCATCTTCGTCATCCTCCTCGAAGTTGTTCCCTTGAGAAGATGGATAACTATGCGCCGCCTGAGAGTTCTCATGAGAAGATGGCTGGGTCGGTTGGACTTGGAGATTGTTTTGAACTTCTTGACTTTCATGGTGGTCACGTTGGTGATTAGAGGAGCTCTGGAAAAGCGTATGTGGCGGGGGAAAGTCCCAGAAATGTGGTGCTCCGGGAGTTGAAGGTTGGGGTAAAGGACGGACTGGCTCTTGGGGTGACTGCGTCGGAGGAATTGGAGCCGGCGGCATAAAATTGTACTGAGGAGGTAGAGAGTTAGGTCTTTTCGGTGCGGCGGCTCTCTGAAAAACATTGGGAAGGGCTGCTCTCTTTGGTCCTCGGGTCTTTGTTCCGGTCATTTTTGGTTGAATAGCAGAAGAATCGAAGAAGTTGAAGGAGATCGATGAAGAAGAAGAAGAAGAATCAAAGAAGGAGATTGAAGGAGGCGTTGAATCGTGTGTGTTTAGGGTTTGTAGAGGAGTAATCAGATAGATTGAAATGAGAAAATGAAAGAGATTTGTAGAGATTGAGATGAAAGATTAAAACAGAGAGTAAGAAGATCGAAGATCAAAGAGATTTGTTGGATCTAGGGTTTTTGGAGAAAGAGAAAGACAAATCGAGAAGGGAGAGAGAGAGGAGGAAATAAGATTTTTTGTTCTTCTAACAAAGGCTGGAAGTAAGTGGGGGCCCATAAATTTGGAAGGAGTTCAAATTTTCAGTGAAATTTTTGGTGAATTTTTTGGGGGGAATCCAAAATAAAAAGTTTAATCATATGAACTTACTTACTTAATTAATTAATTTAATTTAACTTACTTAATTAATTTAATCATATGCAAATTTCACTTACTTAAACAATTTTACTTACTTAATTGACAAATTGGAACTTAAAAATTGTAATCATTCAAACTAAATAATTACACCGGAATTTGTGGATCCTCTTGTAATTCATCATCCGAAGACGATAAATTACACCGGAATTCATCTTCTGGTTCTGCATCTCCGACATCATAATCCAAATTTATTGTATCTACTCCCTCTCCCACATTTTCGAGTTCGAGATCTTCAATTGTAGTCACTAATACACCATCATCATTTTCTGTTTGCAAAAGCGCCGGTTGATTCGTTGCATATCCTACTTCAATGTTTTGCCTGGGATTGACTTTCACAACATTGAGCCATGCTTTCTTTGGTTTCTTTATGTATGGGTACGGAATATAACAAACTTGACCTGCTTGAGAGGCTTTTTTTGCAATATAAACATGTAGAAGTTAATAAATGATGACATATGTGTATAATTATATATATATATATGTAAATAAGTATAAACTATTTATACGTACCTAGAATAAATGGTTCGTATTTATTGTATTGTCTTGATGAAAGAACATCTACAACGCCACCATTGCTCCTCCGAGTGCCTCTACCGATAACAGGGTCATACCACTGACACTTAAAAAGTGTCATTCTCAAATTGACCATCCCCTCATATTGAAGTTCTATGATATCAGTTAAGGTCCCATAGAAGTCCGCTGCATCAGACGCATCCGTGTAATTTTCACCTTTAACACATATCCCATAGTTACATGTCTTTCCTCCAGAGCCGTGATTTTCCGTATGAAATAAATAGCCTCTTGTAAAATACATTGGCCATGTTTTGACCTTGTTCAAAGGTCCTTGCACTATCTCTTGAACCCAAGTAGGAAATGGATTTGTGGCATTCCAGTAAGTAACCTGCATAAGCTTTTACTATATCAAAATATAGAATAATAAGATATAGAATTAACATAGATATGAACATATTTTTCACTTACATACGCTTTAACCCATTCATGATATTCGTCAGCCCTTTTGGCGGAGAGTTCTTTTTTGGTAAGTCCTGTATATTTGGCCAAAATGTATTCCTCGAACATACTATATATATAACCAAACCAACAAATATATATATGAGAGCTTATATAAAAGCATAATTAAGTTGAGAGATGGCAGCTTATATACCTTTCAATTGGCTGAAAATAGTCACAATTTCGTAAAACATATGAATGTGCACATTCATAGTCTCTATCTGAAAGCCATACTTCACGCATTTCCCCACTTGGGCGGCCGACTTGAGTAAATATAGAAGGTACTCCAGAGACATGATATACAGGAATTTCACCTTCATCAAATCTTGTTAACCTGACCAAATGAATTTTAAGTACGTAATGTAAATGAAAATAATAAATTGCCTTACTTTTAGTAAAAATGATTAGTATATTAACATTTACCTTGATTTTGTTTGTATACTATCGGCAAAGTAGTGTTCTGTGAAATATGCAATCTCGTCATTGATATATGATTCAACAATTGATCCTGACGCATACCTTTTGTTCTTTGCTTTTCCTTTCAACTTTTTGAAAAATCTTTCAAAAGGGTACATCCACCTATATTGGACAGGGCCACCTAATTCAGCTTCGTAGGGGAGATGTATAGGCAAGTGCTCCATCACATCAAAAAAAGACGGTGGAAAGATCTTTTCCAAATTGCATAGAATTAACACTATGTTCTGTTTTAGAATTTGAAGGCGGCTTGTATGCAAAGTTCTCGAACATAAGTCCCGAAAAAAGGCTCCAACCCCTACAATATAAATATTGTAATTGCATCAACTTAATCACTATAAAAATACTAGAATCATATTACGTGTTGCATATCTTAAATAACTCTTACCTGATAAAGCAAGGTGGACGTTCCGGTCTAGGAGTTCTGCAAAGATAAATGGAAGTAGCCGCTCCATAAAAACATGGCAATCATGACTCTTCATGCCTGAAAACTTTCTGTTCACCAAATCAGCACAAGTTGCTAAATCTGACGAATAACCATCTGGGAATTTAACCGCATATTTCACACATTCCAATAAACTTGTCTTTCCTGCTTCTGTCAATGTGTAGGCTGGGAAAGGAGCTTGACCCCCACTAATATGTAAATGTGGCCGAGAGCAGAACTGTTGAATATCCATTCTTGACATGATGTTGTCTTTTGATTTATCCTTCACACTCATAAGAGTATTCATGATGTTATCAAAAAAGTTCTTCTCCGTATGCATCACATCAATACAATGTCGGAGATTAAGGTCCCTCCAGTACGGCAGCTCCCAAAATATACTTTTTTTGTGCCAGTTATGTTCCTTTCCATAGCCAGGCATCTTCTTGTCGTGACCATTTCCACCCACATCCTTAGTTTTAGGAGGATTTACACCATTCAATCGTTCGCAATAAACTTGCTCACCGGTCAAAGACTGAGGTGGATACTCTCTTGACGCATCTTTTCCCTTTCGGAAGTCTTTTTTATTCCTTCTCATTGGATGACCATGAGGAAGAAATCTTCGATGACAATCAAACCAACACGTCTTTTTTCCATTCGGTAGATAAAAAGACTTTGTATCTTCCATGCAAACTGGACAAGATAATTTACCATGGGTTGTCCATCCTGATAACATGCCATACGCTGGAAAGTCGCTTATCGTCCATATAAGCACTGCTTTTAGATTAAAATTTTGCTTCAAGGACACATCGTACGCATCAACTCCAGTAGACCACAACTCCTTTAACTCAGCAATAAGTGGTTGGAGAAAGACATCAAGACTAGCTCGCGGATGATTTGGCCCAGAATTCAAAATTGTAAGAAACAAGTACTCTTCATTCATGCACATACCAGGGGGTAGATTGTATGGAGTTAAGATCACAGGCCACAACGAATGATTGTGAGTCATGCCAAATGGATTGAACCCATCAGTACATAATCCAAGATATACGTTACGGGGTTCTTCAGCAAATAGGGGATTTTGATCTTTAAAATATCTCCACTCCGCCGCATCAGAAGGATGACTCATTTCTCCCTCCTTTGCTTGGTGCTCGGCATGCCATCTCATTGCCGCTGCAGTCTTGTGGCTTTGATACATTCTCTTCAATCTATCAGCAATGGGTAGATACCACATACGACTATATGGTACTTTCGTTCTGCGTCGGGGGTTCTTAAGCTTCCATCTTTGTGCACCACAAAAGAGACATGTATCTTCCTTCTCGTCTTCTTTCCAGAAGAGCATACAATTGTTAATACAAACATCAATTGTATGATATGGGAGGCCTAAATTGCGCATCAGTTTTTCTGTCTCGTAATGTGAACCAGTACACTGGTTTCCTTCTGGTAAATAATCTGTCAGTATTCCGCATACCGAATCCACTAATTTTTCACTCATATTATATTCAGCCTTATTTTGCATGACTCAAGCAGCTAAGGATAACTGCGAGTGACCTTCACGACAACCATCATATAATGGATTTTTTGCACTATCTAACAAGTCGTAGAATTTTTTTGAATGGTTATATACCGGTTCTTCTACAGCCTGATAACTAACATCCTGATAATTAACATCTTGATAATTAACATCCTGATAATTAACATCCTGACGATAGTTATCACCAAAATTCACATTTACCCGAAATGCACCATTCACCATATCCACATATCTATCTTCTCCTACAGTACCTACTTCTTCACCCCTATCTACATACGTCGAAGCATTGTGACTCGTTCCTAAATTCATATTCACTTCTTCACCATGATTATACCAAACATAATAATCTGGCATAAATCCTTTGCTAAATAGATGATTCCAAATTTTTTTCCCAGGGAGAAATACTTCGTTTTTGCAAACATTACAAGGACAGTAAAACTTACCGAGATTATCCTGTGCTAGGGGCTGGCTATTAGCAAATGTTAAGAACTGTTCCACCCCCAATTGGAACTCTTCTGAAAAATTTCCAGTAGCATCATCAAATCTCTTGTACATCCACTCTCGAGAATTACAATAATTCGAATTGCCCGACATTTTATTTTTCAAAACGTTTTTTTTTTTTTGAAAGAAGAAGATCTGATGATGGGGAAGATAAGAGATGGACGAATATTTATAGGCTCAAATTGGCGACTACATAGCGACTAATTCACGTAGTCGCCAAAAACAGGTACAACTACCAACCCAACATGAAAACCATTTGTTTTTCATACGTTGCGACTGTTTTACGACTGTTTTACGACTAGCCGTTGCAGTCGCATATTAGTCGCCAATTTAGCGACTATGTTACGACTCGCCACCAGACTCCCGTTTTAGTCATAAATTAGTCGTAAATTTGCCGACTAATATACGACTAAATATGTGTAGACGTAACATAGTCGCTTATCAATATCTAAGTAGTCGCCAAATTTACGACTACATATTTAGTCGCCAAATGTAGTCGTAAAAACGCTATTTTCTTGTAGTGTTAGTCCAGTGGTTGAGACACCACTCAGCTTGGCACCTAGGTCGTGTGTTCGACCCCCCTCATGTACGAAAAATAAAAAAGGCTACAAGGACCGGCCTGTGGCCCACATAGACGACAAAAAAAAAAAAACTAATTAACTAAATTCAATCTACCCTAAGGGCATCCGCATTTGTGACACTCGCATGGATGTCTAAAAACTTTTTAGAATTAAATATATTAAATTTTAGGACATTTGAGTGTCTAAAACAAGAAAAAGAGTCTTATATTAAACTATAGATAATCTTATTTGGAAAAAACGATTTGAAAACATAAAGAAAAACGCATATTTAGGATTCATCAACAATATATAGCTACGCTTATGATCAAAAGACAACCGGTAACCAATTCGTGAACAAATGCCGTCACTGTCCCAGTTTGAACTTTGTTTTATGCAGAACAAGCTTTGACTTGGTCCCCTACTATGGACATTCCCAAATCTCTTCATCAATTTAGCCTTGAATTGCTTCCAACTTTCAAAAGGAGTTGGGTGAATCTCGGCATGATACCAGCCCGATGCGGTCTCCTTGTAAAGTTACCGTGACCAATTCCAATTTTTCGTTTCTCATTTCTCATTTCTCATTATACCAATCTCTCAAAGTTTGCAATCCAGCGAAAAGTATTTACTCCCTCAAACACAAGCATTTCAAGTTTATTCAACAAACTGTCACGATTACCTAAGAGGATACAGCGAGGTTCCAAGAAAGGAATAAGTACCTGGTCTTGTCATGTTGGAGCATTCGGTTCGATTTGGCTCTATTCACCACGAACCTGTTGCGAATCATCATTAGGTAGCCGCGCAAGCACTCGATATATATCAAAGTATTTGCATCTCTGTGAAGAATATTGTCCCACATCTGAAGTGAGAAACAGTCTGAGCTAATATATAAGGGACATGAGCCAGTCCACTCTTTGCCAATTGGTTTTAAGTTGGAAGCCCATGATAAACCCAAACTTAATATGGTATTAGAGCCACCCGATCGTTGGACCACCCCATGGATGTTTGTTCTCACAATTGCCAACGCTACAGATGTTCATGCGTGAGCGTGAGGGAGGTTGTTAAATGATATTGTCCCATATCGGAAGTTGAAGAAATAATTAACTGATATATAAATGGTTATAGCCTATCCACTAATTACCAATTGGTTCTGAGTTTGAAAGCCCATGATAAACCCAAACTTAATACTTGGCATGTGATCTTCACCTGTCTCTTCCTTCTTCAATTGACTTCTTCATCTTCACGTACACTCATATCACTTTGGGTCCAAACTTCATATGAGAAGAAAGATTCAGTTTCAGATTTCTAGTTTCTTGCGACACATGAATCTAGGGTTTTGATTTTTTGCTGATCGTTTCCGCTTCTTCTTATTGCCCTTCTCAGATTCTCCGTGTTCGTTAAGTTTGCGCTGGACTTCGCTCTCGGGAATCTCAGTCTTCTTAGATGTTTTCTTGATTTCGGTTGGTCCTCCGCATGAAGGCGCTGATGATGCAAGAAAATAGGTTTTTGGTTTTCTTTAGACCGTTTCCTCTTCTTCTTTCAAGTTCCCTTTCCGTCTACATCGAGTTCGTGAAGTTTCCGCTGTACTTCACACTCGGGAATCCTAGTCTTCTCAAAAATCTTTTCGATTTCCGTTACTCCTCCACAAGTAAATGATGATGACAAAAGATCAGTTACTTTCTCGAAATCCCACACGATGTTCTTTTTTTCTCATCCATTCTGTTCGATCAAAAGACAGAAAGGGGAGAGAGAGAGAGAGAGAGAGAGAGAGAGAGAGAGAGAGAGAGAGAGAGAGAGAGAGAGAGAGAGAGAGAGAGAGAGAGAGAGAGATTTAAATTTCTTTAGTTAACATGTCAATGGCCTCAAACAAAGATTCAAATTTTTTGACCAATTATAATTTTGGTTATAACTAATTGGTCAAACATTATTGACCAAATTATAGCCATTTTATGATGGTTTTATGTGTAGAAATTTATTTTCTTTTAATGTTGAGATCATGTTTTGTTACTAACTTCAAAATAGCATCCTATAATCTAAATATTTTAGCCAAAAAGCAGTTAGAAATCGCACCATTCTTGTAGCCACAATGTATGCATGTTATAAATTTCTGGCTTGTCTGCGTACTACACTTCTTGACAAGCGCTTTCGCCTATTCATTCTTCTTCAATGGCTCCATTCTTGGATTCCGCATCTTTTTCAAATTAAATGATCTTCGTAATACCTCTCGGCAATGGAACAACAGTGAGGAGAAAGAAAACATTTGTGAACTTACGTTGATGGTACAAAGACCTCAAAGAAACCAGCCAGTTTGGGTGTGCAAATTAGGCATTATCTAGACTTGAAAAGGCATTTTACCCAAGTAATAAGTTTCATGCTATATTTTTCTCCAACTTTTTCCATTCAACAAAAGGATCATCTAGCATAAAATGGAAGAGAAACTAGAGAGACATAATCTGGTAATTCTCTAATTGACCTTCATCCCCTTCTCACAAGGATTCCATACTCTCTCAAACATTTCCATCCCCCCTCTACATTTCCATAAGAAGATGGATGGGATTTTCTTATGGATAAAGTTTCTTCTTTTTGCCAAAAGCATAATGCTAATATGCTCATGATGGATGAAGAATTTGTGGATCCAAGGAAGCCAAGGAAAAAAAACAGGTGTAACCAATCGCCATCATTATAAGGTTAATTGTTTCTACACCGTTATGGATTTGTAGCTCTAAGAATTTAATGATCGATTTACCGAGGTAAATACCGACTTGCTTATTTGTATGGCTTTTTTGAGCCCCGTTAGTTCATTCCGTCAGTTTGACAAGTCAAAGCTATTGAGATTGTTTGAGTTCATCCCGATGATTTTAGTTGTGGTGAACGTTTATCTTTTGAGCATCACCTTGTATTTTATATCGACGATGTACGTAATGATGCAAATGATTTTTTCCGATTCGATTTGGATGTGGGTACTATTTGTCTATAAATGAAATGGAATAACCAGAATCATAACTTGATATGGGTTTCTGTTAGGAGATCTCGGGGATTATACGAGATCGAGTTATTTAGGGAAGTTAAATATATTTGTGTATAAAATTTTGTGTTAAATAGGTGGGTAAGTTGCACTGAATATACCCTTTTTAATTTTTTTTGCAAAACTACACCCTTTATGAGAAAACTTGCAAAACTAACCTAAAATGGTAGTGAAATTATTGTTAGAGCCTTAATGAACAAACAATAAAACTGCAACCGGAATGACTGTTCTATCCTTTTGGAAGTCTACACGGGGAGTTAGAAGTCTACGTTGTAGATTTACACCAGAAGTCTACACTTCGGAAGTCTACATACAACAAAATTTGGAAGTCTACATCGCAATTACTTAGTAAATTAAAATCTATAAATGCATTAAAAATAATTTGACAAAAATTTTGTATTGATAATTAAACTAAAAGAAATTGTGATGTTTTAAAAATAAAAGTTCACCAAATTAGGAAAAATTATTAAACAAAAGGTCTAATTAGTTTGAAAATGAATGAATCAGAAGTCTACAAAAATATTTGGAAGTCTACATCGTAATTATTTAGTAAATTTAAATCTATAAATGCATAAAAAATAATTTGACCAAAATTTTGTATTGATAATTAATCTGAAAGGAATTGTGATGTTTTAAAAATAAAATTGCACCAAATTAGGACAAAGTAAAAAATAAAGTGTAATTAGATTGAAAATAAATGAATCGGAAGTCTACAACAATATTTTGAAGTCTACATCGTAATTATTTAGTAAATTTAAACCTATAAATGCATAAAAAATAATTTGACCAAAATGTTTTATTGATAATTGAACCGGAAGCAATTGTGATGTTTTAAAAATAAAAGTTCACCAAATTAGGAAAACATAAAAAAAAAATGACAAATTAGATTGAAAATGAATGAACTACATACTATTCTAGATATCAAATACTATATTTCATCACATTACATTTAGAAGTCATGTGACACTGTGGGAACATGGTAGTAGTTATTGTTCTGTTTTATGTATGTATAGTCTTTATGATTATATGATTGTAATGGATTTAGGTTTTAGAGATTTGTGTTATAATGAACAACTTTCTAGATGTTTCAATGTAGGGTTTAATTATGAAAAGTTTAGTTGACTATGAGGGGATGTAAAATCTTGAATATTATGAGTAATGTATGTCACTGACATTAGTTTGTGGATTTATGAGTTAAAAATATGGGAAATGGATTGACATTAAAATTTGAAAACATGTTCTTACCTTTAGGGTTATATTTAAAGTTCATATGTTACAAGATTTTCAATGTCAAATTTGCACAAATTTGTTAAATTGTGAATATGTTAAATGTTTGGATGACTTATAATAGATTTAATTAACAGTTATGAATAATCTTAAGAAAATAGTCGATTTAAGTTTTGAAGTGTAGACTTCCATTGGAGTATATTTCACATATGTAGACTTCCAATGTAGACTTCAATTACATTTATTATTTGAAGTGCAGACTTCCATTACGATTAAGGTTTCATTTTAGAGTATAGGGTTTCGTAGACTTCCATTGGAAGTCTACTTAAACCAGAAATTTATTAACCTAACCGGATGTTTTTGCCTCCATATATAAACCAAATTTACAGAAAATACCCTAATTTTGTTAATGAAACCCATATCTCTCTCCAAACGGCGGTAGCCAAAAAAAATCTCTTCATTCTCTCCTTTAGATCAAGAGACAACCACATTCCTCTTCAATCTTCCTGTCTTATCTACCTACAAAAACATCAACGATGCTCGTCATGCCTCTTAGCATATCATATTCTTCACTCTTCTTCAGATCTGCTTCTAAAGAAGTACATGGAGAAGATTTCGGGTCCGGTCGAGTCATCATTAGAGGCCGTCCTCTTAAAGTATTATCCTCCGCAGTACGGTCCGTTCCGTTCCAGCTTTATCTTCTTCTCTATTATGATATCATGGTTTTTTTGCTTTTAATTTTGGTTTCAGTGTATGAACACGCAAGAAATCGCGAAGAAGGATGTCCCTTTCTCCTTTCTCCGTCGTACTTCTCCTTCCTCAGATCTCCCTTTCTCAATCGTCGAACAAGGTATGTCTCTGTCTTCTTTCTTGTTCTCTCCATACAGTAACTTACTTTTTCAGATTGATTTCTCATCAAAGCTTGTTTAATTTTGTTGTAACGCCCGTGAACCAAAAATGTGATTTTTGGTGGGTGTCGATCGACACGGTCTGTTGTCTCTTCGATGTTTTGGCAGAGAAGTCTCTGTCGATCGACACAGGTTGAGGGTGTCGATCGACAGGCGTTAAAAATCAGACTTGGGCTTTGTTTTCGGTTCGTTTTGGTTAATGGGCCGGTTTGGGAACTTAGGGTTCCGTATATAAGGTTGGAAACACGCGTTTTCCTTCACTATTGGCCAAAAAATCTGATCTAAAGGGGGATTTTGAGAGAGAAAGAGAGTTGTGAGGATTGGAGAAGTTTGAAGGAAATTCTTATGGATTTGTCCTTGATTCTCTATCCTATAGTGTGTGATTCCGTGGGAGAGGCTTTGGGAGGCTGATTTGGTGCGAAAATCAGTGTTAGAAGATCCGTGTTCTTCGTGTTCTTCGTTCTTCCTCTTCAGATCTAAGGTGAGTGCGTGACCATAGGTCCTTAGATTGAGGAATGGATGATATGCGGTTGCTTGTTGTGTGTTTTTGGTGGATTTGCGATTGTATGAGCAGGTTTTGGGTTTGAGAAGTGTGGAGATTCAACCATGAGAGGATAGGTCGGATTCCAGCCGCAGCTCGCCTGTCGATCGACAAGATTATTTCCGTGTCGATCGACACGGGTTTTTAAAGTGTTTGTCGATCGACAGGATTGCTTTCCGTCGATTGACATGGTTGCTGCTGTTCCTGTTTTGTGTTGTTTGCTTGTTCTGTGCATTGTTTGATAATCCTGGTATTTCATGTGTTCCTTTATCTGAGTAATTGGCCTGTAGATGGGAGGACCGTCTCACTAAGTATTTCTTAAATACTTACGCAACTCGTTTTTCCAAATTGTGTTGCAGGTAAAGGGAAATCGTGATCGCAGAGTCAGGGCCAGAGGAGGGGATGATAGGATCTTTTGTGTTAATGTTTAGTTTAGTAAATCCCGGTGTTAGGTTGCTAGATTTGTATGAGCATTCCTGGATTAAATGTTGATTATAATTGTTGGATGATTGTTATGAGATTCTATTACGGATTTAATTGTTGAGTTTTATTCCGCAGTAGAATTAATTTAGTAAAGAACAAAAAAAAAAAAAGGAACCGGGTGTTACATTTGTTGTGAGATTTTGAATCTCTATCGATATCAAAGAAGCTTTGTTTTTCATCGCCGCCGCCTATATTCCAAATCTGTAAGTCGTTGTAAGCCTTCTTCTTTCTCCGTCTTCATCTTGTTCTTTGTCCATCTTCATCTATGATCTTCTTCATATATGTTCTTCATCTATTTTATTTTGTATATGGTTTCTTGTAGATCTGGAATACGATCGTTAACATCTTTCCTCTATTTTCTGGACTGGTAAGGTATCAGATCTATTCAATCTATTTTTAAATTTTGTTTCACATTTGTTTCTAATATTTTGTTGCTTAAGACACAGATCTGAGTCCAAAAATTAAGTCTTCCTCTCTCAATTGATTGCAAACGTCTATTATTGTTGTCGGCAACTCAAGTCTACATTGTGACTTTGGCTGGAAGTCTGCATTGTAGAATTTACGGGAAGTCTATATTGTAGACTTTTGCTTGAAGTCTACACTGAAGACTTCCAGCAAAGTCTACAATGTAGACTTCTTTGTACGTTTGCTGTAGTTATTTCCTAATTAGTTACTTTCTGTTGTTATCAGGTATGGGTCAATATAGCTACACAGCCGTTGCAGATTTTTGAGATACGTTGCAGAGGTCAAATGGTCAAGGATGATGTTCTACAACTTCTTTCCATTAGTTTTCATTTTTTAAAATTTTTGTCTTCCAACACTCCCCGGTGCTCTCTTACTCTCTTCCTTGTTCTTTTGTGAATTAATATCAAAGATGTAAAAAGTTGATTAAATTTCAAAGAAGTAAAAATTGGGTTTTTGGTTTAGGTAAAACTTGTGTAGACTTCCTTGAAGTCTACAATTCAAATTCAATTTCAAAGAATTATTATTTTTTTTAATTTGGCGGTAATTAGGTTAAAATATGGCGGCACTTTAAAAGAAGTAAAAAGTTAATTTAGGTTAAACTCGTGTAGACTTCCTGGAATTCTACAATTCAAATTCAATTTCAAAGAATTAAAATTTTATAATTTGGCGGCAATTAGTTTAAAATTTGGCGGCGCTTTAAATGAAGTAAAAAGTTAGTTTAGGTTAAACTTGTGTAGACTTCCAAGAAGTCGACAATTAAAATTCAATGTCAATGAATTAAATTTTATTAAATGATTCAATTTTAACTTAGGTGAAATTTTGGCAGGAATTTAAAAGGTAAATTTGGCGGCAAATTAAAAGAAGTAAATTTGACGGCAAATTAAAAGAAGTAAATTTGGCGGTACTTTAAAAGAAGTAAATTTGGCGGCAAATTAAAAGAAGTAAATTTGGCGGCAATTTAAAAGAAGTAAAAAGTTAAATTAGGTTAAAATCGTGTAGACTTCCAGGAAAGCTACTCGAGAACTCTACACAGGAAGTCTACATAATTACCACTATATTAACCGTTGGGTAAAGGAAACCGTTGTATTAACCCTTGTATTAACCGCTGTGTAAAGGAAACCGCTCTATTAACCGCTTTATTAACAAAATTGTGGGCACTTAACCGTCCATTTTAACCTACATATAAATACTCGGGTAAGACGTTTTGGGAAAAAAAACTTGTAATCTCCCTCTACCGCTGACGAAGATCCACGAAGACTTCCAACACTTCTGCCACTTTCGGTGCTCTCTTACTCTCTTCCTTGTTTCTTTCTTCTCTTACTGTCTTCCTCTTTGAATTGTTCTCTTACTCTCTCTTCTTTCCTATTTTAACTTTTCAGAATTGTTCGCCGACATCTCTAGATTCAGATCTAACATGTGTAAGAATTTTTGGACATGATTTTTTCTCCTTTTTTTTAGTATATCTACATGCGGTTAAACTTTTGAAACGAAGTCAGAGACATCCGTCGTAGACTTCAAATAAAAATTTCCTGATTTTTTGTGTATTTCAGGCTGATAATGGGTGAAACACGATTCCCAAGAAGACTCTTGACTAAAGGTGCAGCGCCAGAGCCAGATAAAAGCATAGGATATCATTGTGGTAACACACATCTGTTTGATGCTCTTCTCGGTACTGAAAAGACCGTTGGTGCTCTACTTCCAGATGAAAAAGTAGAGATTATGAAATCTAGGTTGGGAGTGATTCTTAGGTTCCATGAAATGAAATTTGGGTGGTGCTCAAGGCTGGTCCACCATATGCTCATCTTGCAGTTAAAATGCAATAAGCCGAATGAGATATGGAGTCTCGTTGGTGTAAACCCTGTTAGGTTGTCGTTAATAGAGTTTTAGAAAATTATAGGTCTTCGGTGTCATCAAGTTGACAAATTGATGACACTTGAGGTTCCAGTTACTAATAAGATCAAAGATTTCTAGAAAGTTCTTAGAGTAAATAAGGATTTGGGTCTATCTGTTGATGACCTAATTGTAGCTTGCATGAGATGTCAATCCTGGTCTCGGGAAGATCGTATAAGGTTCAGATATCTTGCAATATATTGCGGATACATGGAAGGGCGTAGACATAATCAACCCACAAATGTTAACTTGGCGAGGCTGGTTATGGATGAAGACGGATTTCTGGGGTATCCATGGGGAAGAGTTGCTTGCAACATTCTCCTGACATTGGGGAAGGAAAAAGACTTGACGAGGAATTCATATGTTATTGAGGGTTTTGTTCAAGTACTTCAAGTGTGGGCGTACGTGTGTCTACCGGACCTTGGTAACGAAATAGGAAATCCTTATCCAACCCTTCCTGGAACTCCACCGCTCCTTTCTTTTAAAGGATCCAGATATCGCAAATATGTTCGCGATACAATCCAAAACCAGGTAGACTTCCTGGAATACTTTCTTACCTTATAAAATTTTACATGATTCATATTTGCGGCCAATTGTTCGAATTCATTTTTGTTTTTTCTTTGTAGTCAAATGTTAGAAACTTTGTCTCAACGGTTGCTCTTGAAGACATGTTCCCTGTTTGGTAAAATGATGTTGATGATCCTTTGATCAAAAACATTATCATGTCACTCTATAAAGACAACTGGAACTTTGAGGAAAAGCACTGGCATGTAGAGGGTCTTCTTTCCACTGCTGGGCACGATGAGGATGGTACGTAGTAGACTTATGTAGTAGACTTCCATATTAGACATCTGCTATAGACTTCTGTAGTAGTCCTTTTTTAAGACTTGTAGACTTCTACAGTAGACTTATAGACTTCTCTTGTTAACTTTGTGTTGTTATCATGTGTTAAACAGTCCCTGTCAAGACTGCACCTATTAGGCAAGCAGGTGGAAAGAGCAAGAAGAGAAAGAGATCCAGTGACAATCCTGCTTCTGGTGGAGATCCAGTGGCCCTTATGGTTGAGAAATTCGCATCTACCTTTGAGGCTTCCCTTAAAAAGTTGACAACGCTGGTTACTAAATGCGAGAAGAAGATTGAAGAAGATTGACATGATATCTGGTAAGGTATCAGCTATTGAGCATCATTTAGAAGGTGGGGGAAGCCAAGAAGGCAAGGAGCTTGTCGTTAGCAATGCAGCAACCAAGAAGCAAGGATGATAAGTCGTCTGGAGCTACTGATGTTGTGGTTAGTACCAAACTCTCTCCCAATATTAAGAGAACTCGTTATAGCACAAGGAACGAAGCGAAGGAATTGAAAGATTATTGCGAAGATGAGTAAACAACTGGCTGCAGCCAGGGTAAGAGTGTAAGAGTTTGGGGAAAGGCTGCCTCACAAAAACCACCTTTCAAACAGTATGATGGCTTACGGTCCATCCTTACAGGAAAAGGATATGACCCTTTTGCACCTGTTGATGGGAAGAAGATGTAGGTGTTAGAAGAATTGTTGGAAGACGAACCGTAAGTTCTTTTTTATTTCTTTGAATTATGACTTCTCTTGCTTGCATTTGAACTTTGACTTATGATTTTATTTTGTATAGGGAAGGAGATAAACTGGTTCCTAATAGTCACACAAATTGGTTTAAGGTCTTGCGTTGCACAACTGACTAGTTGAAGGACTCTGTAAGTTTCCTCCTGTGTAGACTTAAACTAATGTAGACTTCCTATGTAGACTTCCTATGCTAATTTTTAGTTTTCCTTGTGTAGACTTACTTTGCTAATTTTTAGTTTTTTTCTCTTTCAGCACTTGGATGCTGGTATAAACCTTCTTAGGCAACATTTCCACGACCAACCACAGTGGTTTAGGAGCGACAAAATATGCTTCATTGATACTCTCTTCACAAACATGTGGTCCACCAAATACAAAAATTTTGTGAACATGATTCCAAATTCTGATGGGTCAGGTAAGTTGTTACCTCTTGGAGCCATTGAGTACTACACAGGTGCATAACCTACTTTTTGTAAATCAGACAAGATATGGGGGCTGGAAGTGGATGACATCTACACTGTAATGAACATCAAGAGTTGTCATTGGATTGCCTTTTGGATTTCCATTCCAAATCGTAAGGTTGTTGTTTGGGACAGTTTGCAGAATATTACCTCCGTCAAAGAGACGGAAATTTTAGTGGAGCCTCTTGCCATGATGGTGCCTTATCTTATTCGGGAATCTTGTGCCGCACAAGATAGGGACTTGTGGGATCGACAATCGTATACGATCGAGCGGGAGGAAGTGCCCCAACAGTCTGATGGACAAAGTTTTGGAATGTATGCTTTCAAGTTTGTTGAATGTCATGCTCTAGGCTTTCCATTTAGCATGATGGAAGACATGGACGTCCAGGCTGCTAGGGAGAAGCTTGCGGCCGATATATGGTGCGAGACCACGCAAGATGGCACAGAGCGCCGATGTTGAGTCAAATTGGATGTATACGACCAGGGACCATAATGGTCCACTAAATCTTATCTTTTGTTATCCCGAAAAAAATATTTAGGATTCTTGCATATATTTTGTAGATATAAGACAAACTCATATCCTTCATTTTTCGGGATCAGTTAGTACTTTTGTTCTTTTGTGAAGTTCATATGTAGACTTCTCTTGTAGACTTGTACTCTAGAAGTCTGTTGTACTCAGGTAGACTTCTATTGTAGACTTCTATCGTATACTACTAATGTAGACTTCTATTTCCATAGCTTAATATTTGTTGCCTCTTTACAGATATCTACCAACTGGGACAACAGACAATAACATGAAACCACCAAAGGGATGAACATAAAAGAAACCAACAGCAATCATGAAACACCATTTTCAACCAAGTAGTTGAACAAAGCCAAACATGGCCACACACCCAATGACAGCAAGAATCATCATTTTCTTCTTGCTACCTGATGATTCCACCGAACCAGCTTCTACCTTCTCCAATATCTTCTTTTCAACACTCATTAAAACCTTATCAAACACAATTTTCTCAATTTCTTCTCTCTCGGCTTTGTTCTCACTAAGTTCTTTCTCAAGTCTATCATTCTTAAACTCCAGAGCCTCAATCTCGTTTAACAGAGCCTCATCAACCCACTTGAAGGTGTGATCATCATTCATAAGCTAAAACTCAAAAATTTCACTGAAATGAGAAATTGACTGTGTCTAATGCGAAACTGAAAACAATAATAAAGACATTGAATTTGTTTATCTTACCTTCTGGCTCGCAGCAAAACCACAACGAAAGTAACGCCTATACAGATTTTGGTCTGATTTGGAGACTAAACCCAAAATCGAGCTCCCACACCAACATTTCTTCAAAATCCCAACAATTCTTCCCCTTCCTTCTCTACGGCTACATGACGATGAAGAAGAGAATCCAGAAACATTGCTCATGATTTCAGTGTGTTCTGTCAGTCACTTTCCTTCAATATCAAAAATACAAGATTTGGAGTTTTTAATTTTCAAAATTTGAGATTTGTCAAGTTAAAACCGATCTCAGATCTGTCTGGTCGGATCCATGTCACGGATAATGTTGAATCGATGTCAGGTCGGGTTTTTTTCCACAGGTGTACTTCTCGAAGTCTTCAGTAGAAGTAAACGATAGAAGTATATTACGGAAGTATACGATATAAGTCTATTACTGAAGTCTACCTGACACAAGTCTTAATGGTAACATCTAAACATAGGTTTTGTGAAAAACAGAAAAATGTCGACTCTAGACTTCACTACAATCGAAGTCCTTTAATTCTGCATTGGGAAACAAACCAGATTTGATGTGTCATGGTCACTTTATCGACAAAGTAACGAAAAGTCATGAGTTAACACTATTTATTTATCGTTTTTTGTTCCACGTTTCAAACGTCTTAATTAGGAGTTTGACCATCAAGTCACGTCTCTTCGTTTCTTCATCTATATATACATCTCTTCTCATTACATCATTATCCTCTTCTCTTCGTCTTAACATAACTGTCGGATTGTTCTTCTTTCGTGCCTCTTCCAAACTTTGACAAGATGAGTTACAGGTTAAATCGAATTCGCCGTAAAATTAAGGATTTGAAGAAAGACTTCCCTACGATGAAGATAATAGATGAAGGTACTTATTTTTTTACATATTTCCATGTCTAACTGTTTATAAACTGCTAATATGATCCTTCATAATACAGATTACCGTGTAGAGGTCCCTATCAACGGACTGTTGGGGACTCCATATGAAAATGGAGTTTATTGGATTACCATCTTTTTCGGTGGAGTATCCATTGCAGGCGGTACGGGTGTGTTTCAACACTAAAATTTATCACCCCAACGTATCTAGGAGGGGACCCATTGACCATGACATGTTGAGAGCCACATCCTGGTCTCCTTCTTACCGTTCGTCCATGATTTTGATGAAAATTATCGAACTAATGGTTTCCCCGAACTTGGAAAATCTTTTGTCGGCAAACGTAGCCAAAATTTACCAGAAAGACAGGGCCAAGTTCGATGAAACTGCTCGTGAATGGAGGGACCAATATGCAATGGAGTGAGGTTGTGGATTTGGAGATCATTTCTCTTTTAGTTATTTCTCTTTTCGTTATTTATGTTTTTATTTTTGTTGTTGTTTTTGTTTTTTTTTTCTCTTTTCGTTGTTTACTTTAAGACTCATTTTATCAAGTAATCCAAACCGTTTCTCTTCTGGCAATGATCACACTTATATTAACCATGTAACCATGCACATCGACTTTTTGTACCATGGCCGAAGTTTACAACTGAAGTCTACCACCGAAGTCTACATCCAAAGTCCACAATATATATTTCCTTACTTGAAAATATTGTCAAATTGAACGACTAAGTTACAATATAATTATGGTTAAATACTCACACATACTTACATGTTAGAGATACTTGACCTTGGTTCCAATTGAAGTGAAAACAAATATTTTTTTTTTTAAAACACAAATTTGAACATGCTAATAACCTAGGTATGAACACAATTTCCCCCAAGTTTGAAGACTGAGTGGAACATTATAATAACTTAAGTTTGGAAATGATAAATACTTAAATTTGAAAACAAGTTTCAACACGGGAATAACAGAAAACAATCTATTGGATACGAAGTCTACAATTCTAGTCTACCACCGAAGCCTACAAGGAAAGTCTACCTTACACAATTCTCTGTGAAAAGTCTCTGTGAAGTTCACATGAGAACAACATAAAAAGAAAGCAACATAGGAAGGAGGATTAGAGTACACAATTTGGTTTAGTATGAACAGGTTGGTTGCAGTTTGAACAATTGTACTTGGTGGTCATCTTGCGCGGTTTAGTCCCTTTCTTCTTTGCCATTTCAAGCCAAGTTTGCCATCTCGACTTCTTCTTTCGACCTCGTTTAGGACCAGTTTTAATAGGTTGGCATGGTACCTCTTGTTTGGGACATTAGACGGCCTCGTTTCTATGCAAAATGCTTTCGGCGTATGCCGCAAGTAAATACTCTCTCCTTTAAGAAGGACAAATAACTGTAGCCACATCTTGATGTCACTCGATTAAAAACGCATAAGCGTGTGAGCAAGGCATCTTCTCGATTTGAAAGATACCACATGTAAATGTACTTTGGCTCAAATCAATCATGAAATTACGGTTTCCTCCCTTCACGTAGAATTTATCGTGATTGATGCGTTCCGTTGTGATGGAAGCCGTGTAATGCTCACGTATAGTCAACAAGTATTCAACACCCCGACTATAGCGTGTTGGTAGACTCAACGCATCCTCTCACCTTTTGTAAAACCATCTTCCTAGTTTGGATCGGATAAAATCCATAGAAATGGTATTGGAAATCCTCGAGCTACCTTAAGTGCCGCATTGATAGATTCGGCCATGTTACTCGTCTTGATGTTGTCCTCAATCCGACGCAGTGCACCCGTGACCACAACTTTGGATCCGCATTCTCCAAATATGTTGCGAGTTCCAGCTTTACGGTGCGTACCATGTCCATATATCGGTCATACTCTTCCGGCGTATACGCATATGCAACCCCTTTCACCAATTATATGAGATCTTTCCCCCTATGAAGCTTCACAATATTGGATTGAAGGTGATAATAACAAATACCACATGTTATATTGGATGGAAAAACCTTCTCACATGCATTCTTTATCGAGTCTGTCCTATCTAAAACGATCACCAACGGGAATCCACCCACCACACAATTACTCAATTGGGTAAAAAACCACTCCCACGAAGCATTATTCTCAATATCGACAATTCCAAAAGCCAAAGGAAAAATCTGAAAATTAGCGTCTTGTGCACATGCAACTAACATAACTCCCTCGTACTTCCCACTTAAATGCGTCCCGTCAACAACAATTACACGTCGAAGATACTTAAAACCCTTGATTGAGGCTCTAAACGCTATGAAAAGATACTTAAACCGGTTTTGTTGATCGACTTCAAGAGCGGTGATTGTTCCCGGATTAGCTTCCTTGATTTGATGGAGGTACGATGGGAGACTCTCGTATCCAGATTCTGCGGTTCTTCTCACCAATTCTCGCGCATGAACTAATGCCCTATATGAAGTAGTATAATCCAAATTCATGCCAAACATTTGTTCCATAGAATCTATGACGTGTTCCGGCGGAATTCCATTAATTATTCCTACACGCTCTAAGAAAAGTCTTCCAATGTATTTTGCACTAGCACGTTTGCGGTGAGCCACTCGATCATCACGTGAACATGTATGTATATTGATATACTTTGTCACCCAAAACCGGTTTGCTTCATTCTTTACGGCCGCCCTTAACCTCCACTTGCATCCTTCCACGCAAAAAATGGCCACAAATAGAGTTGGCATAGACTTCAATACCCTATATGCGAACCGTAGCATCACACAAGTTAATTGCAATTCTTGAACTAGCTCCTCCTTGTTATGAAAACTTTGCCTCACAAATATCTTATCGGACCATGTAAAAATACTCGAATGACCACTTACATCTCCACATTTAACGTCGAAGGAGATCTCTTCTTCATCTTCGTCTTGCACTTTTCCGTACTCACTATAATCATCATCAATAATGTAACGCCCAGTCTATTTTATTTATTTATATTAGTTAGTTCTACTGCGGAAATAAACTCATCAACCAATAATAGAATAATAATAAATCAAATGTGCAAATAATCACCAACAATTATTTGGTGCATTTCTAGCAACCTAATCGGGTTCACTAGAACTTAGCAAAACAAAAAAGAAACGAAAGACAATCCTAATCATCCTCTTCCTAAAGCCATGATTCCGCGATCACACTTTCCCTTTCCTTTACCTGCAACACAATTGGGAAAAACAAGTTGCGTGAGTATTATCATAAATACTCAGTGGAGCTGTCATCCCGCAAATGGATTAAACGCAAAAACAAATATCACATTATTAACCCATTTAAACAGCAATCCATTCTTTAACGTTCGAATAATTTATAAAATAACAATCTTCTACAACAGGTGTCGATCGACACACCCCAATGTGTCGATCGACACTTACCAAAATCGCTTATCACATTTTACGGGGTGTCGATCGACACAACCTCTAGATGTCGATGGACACCTCATTGCAGAACCGAGGATCCGAGTCTATCCTCTCGCGACTCGAACCACGGCCTTAACGGTTAAAGTGTCAAACACGATACGACCAAAATTCATCAACAACACATTCATAATTCATCAATCAACACGAAATCATTCAATCTAACAATGAGCATTCAATTCCTAATGAGAAATCCGCGATCACGCACTCACCTTTGAGTTTTTGGATCGAAACAACTAAGAACACAAAGAACGAACGACAATCGATGAAATAGCAACGAACGGAGGATTCCTTCACTGGAATTTACCGAGACTCACGACACAAAGGACACACGAACGGCGAGGGGACTCTCGGGAAGATCAACGCGACGAACGAATCGCACGAACACCTAGGATCAATCGAAACTCTCTTCTCTCTAGGTTTTCTGCGTTTCTCCCTCTCCCATACGCGGCCACGATCATACAAGGTTTAAGTACTCGAGCCCTAGGTCATTCACATAACCGAGCAAAAACCGAGAATCCATTTTTAATCCAAACCGAAACTCAGAACCTGGTGTCGATCGACACCCTATACTAAAAATCAATATTCAGTTTCGGGATGTTACAAATATCTTCTCCATCCTCTTCTTTCACTTCACCTACATTAGACCCATGTTGATTATTACACTCATCCTCATCCTCATCGTTTTCTTGATTTTCATCTTCATCGTTTACTTGATCCTTGTCCGTATCTTCATCTTCGTTGATATCACAATCACAATCCGTAATTCTAGTTCCCATCTCAAACCGAAGCGAGACACACAGACGTAACAGATGCGTTTTACTTAGCTCCATCAAACTTTGTACTTGTCTATTGTTTGTGACGTGCTTCGGAGGTGTGTCATGAGGCATCTGTTGCAGCATTGAAGAAGGTAATGAATAAGTAAACTCCACCACCTCCGCATTTTTTGGTAGGTTATAATCGTCTACTGCCATTTTAACAAGTTCCTTGTGCGTAAAACCATCGCACAATACAAACATTCTCCCTCCTTTACGATTATCCACCTCAAAATGCCACCTACCATCTTTCATCATCTAATCTCCATAAAAACCAGGTAATTTAACAACCATCTGTGAATAAAAACATATGAGGCTTAGTTAGCAACAATGGACATGTAAACGTAGACTTCCTGGAAGTGTGCAAACATAACATAATTGGTGGTACAAATATAAAATTGAGTTTGACATGCAAAACTTATAACTAAACATGTCTAAAGCATACAAAATAAGTATTATGACTAATGTGTAATCAAAATATTTTTCAAAAATAATGAATAATTCTTAAAAAAAATGCCTTTAATAGTTTATGTACAATGTAGACTTCTGAGCAGTCACTGAAAGCCTACGTTGAATGATCTAACTAGTCACCAAATGAAAAAATTAGATTTACCCATAAATAATTCCAACTTATACAGATGATAAATAAATAGGTACCACACATGTGAGAGAAAAAAAATTCAGAACTCTCTTTCTAGAATGATAAATAATCAAGTTTTGAAAAACACGTATACTTCCAATGTAGACTTCTGAGCTGTCACTGGAAGTCTACGTTAAATGAGCTAACTACTCACCAAATGAAAAAAAATAGATTTACCCCATAAATATTGGTCTTAAACAATTCCAACTTATACATATGATATATAAATAGGTACCACACATGTGAGGGGGAAAAAATTCATAACTCTCTTTCTAGAATGATAAATAATCAAGTTTTGAAAAACACTAGACTTTTGAATATTACGTAGACTTCCAATGTAGACTTTTGAGCAGTCACTGGAGGTCTACGTTGAATGAGCTAACTAGTCACCAAATGAAAAAATTAGATTTACCCCATAAATATTTGTCTTAAACACGTCCAACTTATACAAGGGATAGATAGATAGGTACCACACATGTGAGAACAAAAAAAACAAGAAATCTCTTTCTAGAATGACATATAATCAAGTTTTAAAAATCACTGTGTATTGTAGACTTCTGATTTTTACGAAGACTTCCAGTTTAGACTTTCAGTGTATACTTCCGGGGGTGTACTTTTACAATTTAGACTTCCAGGGGTGAACTTTTGCAATTTAGGCAAATGCAGAGTAGACTTCCTGGAAGTCTACAAAGGTTACTTTTGCAATTATCCAGAGGTTTGACATTTTTTTTGCAGACTTCCAGGAAGTCTACACATAAAAAATGTCAGTTTTGCATTTGACCAGATCTTGACTTTTCTGTACGGAAGTCTACACATGAAAGAAGATTCCTGGAAGTCTACTTTCTCTGTAGACTTCCTGGAAGTCTGCAAATGGTCAGTTTTGCAATTGCGAAATTTTTGCAGACTTTCAGGAAGTCTACACGAAAAGAGGGATGTAGTTTTGCATTTGATTAAAAGTCGTAGACTTTAAAAGTAGACTTTCTGGAAGTCTACATAGAAAAGTAGACTTCCTTGAAGTCTGCAAATATTGGTCAATGTTTTGATTTTTAGTCAAATTCAAAACTAACTCTTTTTCCGTGTATACTTCTTGGAAATCTACATGTCTTGAAGCAATTGCAAAACTGACCCTACTTATATGTAGACTTCCTAGAAGTCTACACAAAAAAGGTCAAACCTCTGGTCAAATGCAAAACTAACCCCGTCTACGTGGCATTGGTTTTTTGTTTCCAACGGAATCTTGTAGACTTCCTGGAAGTCTACTTCAGATTTCATTTTTGCATAAATGGTTAAATGTAAATATGACCTCTTCGTTTACTTGAAGACTTCCAGGAAGTCTACGAGTCTTAACCAGATCTGAAATTTCAATTTTTGCAAGTTTCGGTACCTTTTCTCATGTTGAGCTCGTTTTCCGCTTCCTCCACAACCGGAACTTGAAAATCTAACCGATATTGAAGAATCCCAGGTGTCGTAAAGCAAGATTTGCAAGAAATCAACCCGTTTTGATAAATTATTTTTAAAATCAAAGTTAGCTAGATTTATGGATGAAATTGTAGAGGAGAAGAAAGGAAAGAGGTTATATGGATTAAATCAAACCATTAAAAGCTCGAAAATCAGTTGTTGAGACATTAAGAGCTCGAAATTGGTTGTTCAAGATGGCATTTCTGTAAATAAGTTGATTTCTTTGGGATTGTTGAGACTTTTCATCTGTGTTTGGAAGTCTACGTAACAACAAGGGAAGTATACGTAATGGCATTTTTGCAAATACATGGACATGATAATGGCAAAGATACAAAAAAAAAAGGAAAGAGAAAGAGGGGTATAGTTTTGAAATTGACCACAAATAAGGGTATATTCCCGAAACTGTCTCTAAAATGGTAGATTTCTTATTATCAAATATGTAATGAACTTGTTAGACAAGTTATGATCTTTTTATAAATAAGCCTATGGGGTAATGAATAAAACTGACAGAGACTATTCCACTACTAAAATTTCCTCCAAATCTATTTTATCTTTTGGAAACAAAAGATCATAGCGTGGCAAAAGATAAGATTTACTTGTCAAATATATGCTAAATTGCTTATTTTATGGGAATAATAATACAATTAGTGGGGGTAGATTATATATTTATAGATTCCTTCAAAAAGAAAGAAAAGATTATATTCCTTTAAAAAGAAATAAGAGATTGTATTCTCTTGGATATTTTCAGCCAGGTCCCTTTCAACTATGTGTTTGTAAGTTTTTTCTTTGTTTATTTATTTAATAAAATTGTAAAGTTAAACTATGTCAATATTAGGACCACATAATTTGATTCACCATTTTGTTTATCAATCCAAATTGTGGAAATGTATCTCTTCTTGCTATGCACAACTTTAATTCCTTTTCTACATATGGGTTAAACATGTTAACAAAATTAGAGCAAATTATTTATTTTGGCTAACTTATACCAGACATATAAAGTATTTTTTAAATATTTTCATTCTTTTTGAAAGAATCTTTTTCATAATACTTGATGTTTAAAAATTTTGCACATATATTAAAAACTCATTTAATTTGTTTTATTTTTTAAAGATTAAATATATTTTATAATCAACTCCAAAACAATTTAACTAATTAAAAAACAGTGTGCATAATTTAAACAACCAAAACTGATAAAACACAATTAATTTTACATTAAAAATTGAAAACATCATCTAATATGAAATAAACAAAATTTTTTAAAATATTATCTATTATAAACGAAAGGAGTATATGACATGAATTAAAATATATGTTAATAATATGCAAAAAACTATAAGCCGGTTCTGAGTGGGTTTGAAAAATAACATATTAGACCACCTCCAATGGTAGAATCCCTTATGGAGTTCTTACCAATTTGAGTATGATTAAGTGTTTGAATTCTGTTTTGACCGATTCGCAGCCACTTCTTTATACTATGGCCTTGTGTTTCAGTGGAAATGAGCCATGAAGCCCGTGATTTGATAGATAGGTAAGTGATTTCCTTCTCTGTCCAACCATTTGCATACTAAAAATCATTCTTTTAAAATATTTGGCATCTATGTTGTAATCATTATTTTGAAACTATTTTCTCCTTAGATTTTATTCGAGTCATTTACTCTATATATATATTTCTGTAAAAGTTTTTCAAGTAAATCTCCACTTTAATCATGTGCTTTACCCATGCTATTAACGGAAGATCCTCAGCAGAGACTTGGAACTAGAGGAGCAGTTGAGGTGACATTTTATGTCTTTTTCTTAGTTGGCTCATTCCAGTTTGTTGTATGGTGTTGTGTAGTTATGAAAGAAATTTTATGACCCAGGTCAATCAGCACATCTTCTTTAAAGGTATAAACTGGAATTTGAAATGTATGTACATTACTCTTTCATCAACGTGCATACATTTCAAATTCTGCAAATTCGTCACGTTCATCAACCTGCATACCATCATTAATCCAATTCAAGGACATTACACATCTAAATTTAATGCCAAAATTTATGAGGAGGAAAGATAGTGAATCATTTGATATTACCCCATTATTTGACGATCACTCAAGCTGTCACAATCACTAGATTATTCTATATCTGAAAGATTCGACGAATAGCAGCTTTCAAAGTAACTTGTGTCAAAATCATTTGTAGAATCTGGCACAGATGCAGCCTAGGCAAAACAAGCATTAACATGCATTAACACAAGCGTTATGACTCTAAAAGCAAAAGTCAAAAGGAATTTAATTAATGTTCTGCTAGAGTGTCTTAGTTTATCCTTTTAAAGAAGATATGCTGCTTGACATGGGTCATGTTATCTCTTTCATAACTACACAACACCTTACAACAAATTGAATTAGTCATCTAAGAAAAGCGAAAAATGTCACTTCAGCTGCTCCTCTAGCTCCAAGTCTTTGTTGAAGATCTTTCGTTAATAGCATGGATAAAACACATGGTTAAATTGGAGATTTACTTGAAAAGCTTTTACGGAAACATATATATAGTAAATGACTCGAATAAAACCTAAGGAGAAAATGGTTGCAATTTAAACACTGAATTATACGTAAATTGGCTATACTAGAGAATAGGGGTGGGCCGGATCCGTGGATTTACTATCCCGATCCGGATCCGTGGCACCTGGATATCCGGCTTTCGGATATCTTTCCAAATATTAACATATCCGCGGATATACGGATCCGTAAAAATATTTTAAAAATTTTAAAAAGTATTAAAATATCTTTAAAAACTTGTTTTTTTGTAAAATTAATATAAATTTCAAAAATAATTTTTAGTTTTGTTTTTTCGCAGAAATTTTTTTAAAAAATTTAAAAATATTCTTAATACATTTAAAGGGTTCGGATCTGGATCCGGATATCTGGACTTGAAAATCAAGATATCCGGATCCGGATCCGTCCAAAACGGATTCCTGATTTTACTATTCGGATCCTGATCCGACCACCCCCCTCCCCCCCCTCCCCCACAACCGGGTATCCAGAATTTTGAAGTGGATCCATATCGGATCCCGGATCCCTGATAATAATTCCAACCCTACTAGAGAATATGAGCAAAAACCTGAATAAAAGCGTCAGGGTCATTAGGAAACTCAGCGACTACTTCGATTTAATGGATCATAAGGAGAGATATCTAGAGAATCAAATGATTTGCCCCCAAATGTTGCAAAGCATGAAGAATAAAAAACGGCACCACAGAAGAGAGCAAGAGGAATCATCATCGAGATCCTTCTCCGATTAACGAATCAACAACATGCAGAAGAAGTAGGAAGGGAAAATTGAGAAGACATAGATCGCTTTGTTGTTCTTTTTTTATTGGGCGATTTACTCGCCATCATGGGTTTCTTCCGTCGTCGTTGTTGACACGATTTGTGGTCAATTTCGTCTCAAATCGCCATGAAATCGCCATCAGAGAGATGAAAGGCTGAGAAACAATAAAGAGAGACCGAAAGATGAGATGACGCGTTCATTTCGTTTTTTTCCTTATTAAAAAACATTATCGAATCACAGATTGACACGTAGCCGGTTCTTATCAATTCTTAAATTCCTTAATTATGAGCTGATCCTTACCACTTTTACACTTTCATCATTTTTTAAAAAAGTTTTTACCTTAAGCAACTCGTAAAAATCTCTTAACATTGTTGGAGCCGTTTTTTTGGCAACTCTAACCCCACTCTAAATTCCATTCTAAAAGTAAGTTTAGAGTAAAATCTTCTTCAACCTCACTCTAAATCTTACACTAAACTAGAGCAATTATTTGTTTGACTCTACATATAGAGTAAACTCAAATCTCACTCCATCCTAGAGTTGAACATTTTTTATTTATAGAAAGGTCCTTTAATGTTTTACTCGTTCTATTTTTATACCCAAAATATATTATTAAAAATATGTTTTTATTAATGGTTCTTTATTTTTTGATTAAATGATTAATGGCTCTTTAAAGGAATTATAAAATGATAATCAAAATTCATATTAAACAAAAATCTTTAACCAACACAATTAAAATGCAACAAGAAATTTCAAATATGATGAAATTACACAATTCACGGTATAATTTCAACAAGAAGTTTCATGAACTAAATCATAACGTGTTCTGCTGTGTTGTGGGAGGGGGTTGTAGTCAACTCGTTGACGCTCCTTCACAACGAGTAACGACTTATTTGTGACGTAAATCATCTTCTTGATTCCATGTCATATGATCAAGGTGCATTGTGATTCTCATGCATTTCAGCAGTTCATACCAAAAGTCATAGTTATCAGCAAGCATTTGCAATAGACTTCCAAAAAAGTCAATGGGGGCATTCCGAGAATCATGTTGAATCCGTGCTTGCTCAGGAGAGATCCCGAAATCAGATTCTTCTTCATGTCTGGTGCATAGACGACATTTGTGAGGATAAGTTCTCGGCAAGAGGTCAACTTCAGAACAACCTTACTAGAACCAGCGATCTTCGTGGTTGCGAAGTTTCCCATGAAGAGCTTCTCGTTGCTCCTTTTCTTCTTGTAGCTTGAGAAACTCTCCCGATCCATACTTATGTGCCTTGAGGCACCAGTATCAAACCACCAAGTTTTCGGGTGGCTCTCAGCAACATTAGCTTCGGTGAGATTGACTTCATACTTGTCGTCGTTGTTCTTTGGAGCTTTCTTATTGCGACACTCAAAAGACTTGTGTCCCACTTTCTGGCAGTAATGACAAGTTCCACTGAACTTTGGCATCGATGTCTCACCGTTGCTGCCCTTCTTCTTGAACTTCTGAGTGTTCTAAGGGGCATTCCTTTTCCTTTGTCTAATCTCCCTTTCTTCTGCCATTTTCCTTGCTTGTTTGGACTCTAGTGCTCCGCCAAATTGGGTTTTGGTTCACGAATCACAACACCGACATCAAGCTGCCTTTGGTTATACGACTCGATCCAGAGTTTCATGATCAAGTCTTCTCAACTCATCCACTTCTTCTTCAGCTTGAGGTAGTTCTTGAAATCCGTCCATCCCGGAGGAAGCTTCTCAATGACACATGCGACTTGATAGGTCTCGCATAGTTTCATGCCTTCAGCATGAATCTCGTGGAGAAGATTATACACCTCATTGACTTGATCCATTAGTGGTTGTGAATCCACCATCTTGTAATGCTCGAGCTTAGCCAGCGCATGTTTCTGCGATCCAGCATCCTCTGAATGATACTTCTTATCCAGAGAGTCCCACAGTTCCTTCAATGTCTCGAAGTTAGAGTAAACATTGAACAACTGGTTATTGAGACGACTCTGAATGTATCCTTTGCACAGGAAGTCACCGTGTTCCCAAGCGTTAACACTCGCAAGTGCCCGAAATTCCAGATTTCCTGGCGCAAGAACGGGTTTCTCTTCGCGAATATACTTGTCCAGATTTAATGTGGTCAGGTAGAAATGCATCTTTTTCTGCCACATCTTGAAGGAGTTTCCGTCAAACTTATCAGAAATCAGTCCAGCAGAATTCCCAGATGGAATCTGAAATCGAGCAGGAGTTGCGGTAGGAACAGGAGGGACCGCGGCAGCAACAGGAGGGACCCCGGCAGTGGCGACAGGGCCAGATCTTACGGCATTAGGAACTTTAACAGTGATAGCAGGAAAGGATCCAAACTGCAGTTGAACCGTCTGCTCGTTACCGGTTTCGATTCCTGCCCCAGTAGTGATGTTCTCATTAGCAGTAGCACCATTAGCAGCCGCATCAACACCAGTTTCGTTGGAGACATTGGCGTTTTGACTTTCCAATTCTGTTTCTGAAAACAAAATAGAAAAAACAACACAGAATAAATCAGTATTGATTTAATTCGAAACACAGGAAGTTTTCTTAAGAAATTAGAAAACAATGATCTCGATAAACAGATTAAGAATCGCAATTCAGGTTAGTTATCGAGATGAATATTATCGAAACAGATGAATGATTGAACGTTCGCAAACCTTAAAAAAATTCACTTCCCGACAAAAAGCAATCAGCGAGAACGTTTGTGAGACAATCGCAATACAAGCTATTCTGTTAAAAGCGTTTCTATTATCGCATTTTTGTTATCGCAATTCAATCCGTCTGATGTTGATAAAACAATACCCGGATTTCAAAGGGTTAAGAATGTAGGACCAAAAATTGGCACACTATGAACCAGTGATAAACTACGATAAGAAAACCGTTAAGGGAAGAGAAGAATTGTGGAGGCGAGATAAATCTCTTTCCTTAACCATTTGAATCACCCGTAGTGCGACGAAGAAACAGATTCAAAGTTCCCATGATAAAACCACAACAATCGTATTCGTTATCACTCGAACTATGATTCTGACGAACTGATATGAGTACAATACTCTCGAATAAGACACTTACGTTTTGCAGGAGATTGCTGTTTAGACTTTTTGTTTCTGATATGATTTTTTAGAGTGAATTCATAATGAAGGAGAAGACTTATTTTTATAGCAACAGAGACCAGTTTCGAATTCCTGAAATCTCTAATAGAATCTCACATGATCTCACGTTGAGAAAATCGTGGACTCGTTATTTGACTTTCGCAGATAGTGGGAGAAGTGGTCAGATGAGAGATTTAGTAAACAGAAAATCTTTTGAAATCTTTTACTCGGCCTTAGCCAAAAAACGCATCACTTTATTTTGGATAATCATCTCTCCTTTACTTGGTCCAAAAAGAACTTCTTATTGGGCCGAAGGCCCATCTACCAAGAACCAAGAACCAAGAACCCCGAACCGCAGCCGAGCCCGGCTCGGTGGTGGTGGTGGTGTGCGCGTGGTGTGGATTATTCATTTCTCTCCTCATTTGTTTTAAACAATAGTATAACTATAATGATATATATATATATATATATATATATATATATATATATATATATATATATATATTATGCCAAAGGTTTTTACGTAACCGATGTGGTATAAAAACCACACTTTCACATTCTCATTTCTCTTCACTACCAATCAATATTAATGAGGCGCATTAGCCCATTAAGTTGTTCCAACAACATTAACTTGTTCAAGTAATTGTGGTACTGTGGTAGATATATCTATATAACCAAGAAATCTATTATTACTATTTTGTTGATAGAAGTAGAAGATCTCTACCACACTAAGCTAGCAAAAAAAAAATGTTGTCTTTTGATATGCTTCATCATGCTAATAATCCCTTCAACCTTTATATTACTTCAAAGGCGAATGCTTGTTTTGGCAATGGTGCAACACAACAGAACACGTTACAACAAATCTGGTCCTTAAGAACTATGATGGAATAAGAAATGTAATACGATTAACTGAGAAATTCTACAACGTCTCTATACAGAGTAGCTAAAGAATAAGGGATCTCCGAACAAGCTTCATATACAAGAGAAGGTTACACAAGGCACTATCTCGTCTAGTTCATATGATAAAGTTAAACTCTTTTTAGAAACTCAGCTCAAGAAACTCTAATTAGATATTGTTGATTACTGGTACAACATAATGACAGAAAAGAGAACATCAAACGAGAAACACAAACAAGAAACAAAAATCTAGCATGATAGTACAATGGAAAAGAAACCCAAAAGCCAACTAAAGAACCAGAACCGGATACGGATTATTCAATATTCTCAAGCATGCAGAGGTTGAGTCGTTTATCATTTTCTGAGGCAGGATTGGTTTGGCCATGGCTAGAACTGTTTTGCTCGGTAGTTTTCTTGGGAGCGGGAGCAAACACCGGACCTAGCGTGCCCATCAATCTAGTAGCTAGAGGAAGACCACAAGACTTGTTCATCAGCTCTTCTATGCATTTTTGGTCTTTCTTTGGAATCTCAGTCCCATTTTTTTTTAGTGATGCTTCATATATATCCCAGACACTTTTAGGACTAGTCAGAGGGGAAAGACGATGTATATCATGTTCCTCCTCAACTAGCTTCTTCGCCAACGCCTCATCCCTGGTCCTGTATATGACTCTCCCACCAGACCCTTTAGGTAATCCATCTGAAAGATACCTTCCCCATCGATTATCCTACATGTAAATAGGTGAACACACTGATTCTTTACTAGCGATTGGCACTACCTTCATTTGTCTGACATTATCGTCAATTTCTTGGTTTTGTTGGGCATTTCCTAAGTCTATCACTGCTCAGCAATTAGGCTCTGGAATGTCAAGACTTGGGATTGGTTCGTTAGCTCTTGACTGGTCTGTTATTGCTTCTTACCTTTGAAGCCCTCTAGTGACTCCTTTTTTCGAAATCATCAATTTCCTTATTGGTTACGTTCTGATTATGTATATGGTAATCCCGGTATCGTATTGAGGAATGAATGTGTATGATGCACACAAGTTCCCAATCTTCTCCTCTGATCTCTTTGATTCAAAAGGGCAGCTTTACAATATCTCCACCATTGTCAATGATAAGTTTGAATTGGACTTGGCTAGTTATGATCAAGAAGGTCGGGTTTATCTAAGTATGTTCTTCGCCATCAATTACCGTATTGGTTTCGCAGCAATTGTTTCCACACTGACTCATGTTGCTCTCTTCAATGGAAAGTAAGTAGGATCAGTAATTAACTAATAAACCTATACCACTATCTTTGAATATTATTACTAAAGTTGTTTTGTAACATCCCGACACCGACACCAAGTTGATTGGTCGGTTCGGGTTAATTTTAATCGTGCTTTGGCTCGGTTTAGGGGCATTAAACCTAGGGTTCGTGTTTATAAGTCCTTTGCAGACTTGTGGCCGTGGGAATTAGAGAAAATCGCTGAGAAATCTTAGAGAAAGTGAAGGTTTCGAGAGTATTTGCTAATCGTTCGAGTTTTCGAGTGTTCTTCGTACGTTCGTTCTCGGTGATCGTTCGTGGTGGGTTTTGAGTGATTTCCAGTGCGAATCCGGGGCTGTTTCCAGGCCGTAGAGTCTGCGTTCTTTGTGATCATCACCGTTTCGATTCTTAAATCACGAGGTGAGTGTGTGATCGTTGGGAAATGCTAGAATCGGATATTAGGGATTGCTTGATTGTTGATAGTTGTTTTTCGTTATCGATTCTGGTCATGATGTTTTTGTGCTGTGTGTAATCGTGTTGTGTGGTCGCTGTATCGGTTCGCGACGAATCGAGATGAGCCGCGTGAGGATAGGCTTGGTCTCGGATTCTGAAGCAGAGTACCGATCGACGCTTGCGGGCTGTGTCGATCAACACCCTGTGAGGAAGTCGATGCTTGATATGGTCGAGTGTCGATCGAGACCCGTTATTTTTCTGAACCTTGTGTGAATTGTTTAATTAATCGGAATTGTGAAATTAATCTGGAATTGTTTAATTAATTTGGATATTGGTTTAAATAAGTTTAAATCGTGTGGTATATTGATATCTGCTTTTGCGTATTTCCTATTTGCGGGATGACCCCTCCACTGAGTATTTATGATAATACTCACGCAACTCCCGTGTTCCTTTTGAGTTGGAGGTAAATAAAAAGTGTGCTCGTGGAGTCGAGTCCGAGAGAAGAGGATGATAGGGTTTAGTGTTTATGTTGTTTTGTCTAGCGAACCAGTTGGTTTGGTTGCTAGTATTTATTCAGTTCTGAATTTGGTATTTGAATTTAATTTGATTTAAAGGATTGATTTATTTTATGGATTTATTGGAGTATTATATTGGTTTAAATGTTATGTTCCGCATTGGAAATATTAGTTAAAAAAAAAAGTTTGGGTCTTACATTTTGGTATCAGAGCCTAGATGGTTTTAGGATAATGGAAATTGGATGTCTGAGACTATGTGTTTAAATTGATTTCGTGCGCTTAGTCAATTTATTAGAGTCTTAGTATCATCCTCTTCGGCCTTTCAAAATGATTCCACGGTAAGTCTATGTTGATTGATTGTGACTTCTTGTAGCTTATTGTCCTGTTATGTGTGAGTACAGAGATATGGACGCCAGAGCTAGAGGTCGTGGACGGGGTAGAGGTAGGAGTAGAGGTCGTGGTCGTGGACCAAGAGCGAGGCCAGTGGTAACGCTAGTGAGGGTATTGTGGGTGCCGGGGTATGGCTGGCAGAGAAGCAGGCCCAGGTGTGGGTGATGTTCTAGCTCAGGATTGTTGGGAGCGTATGGAGGGCTTTTTGGCGCAGTTGTTGGAGCGGTTTCCGGTGGTAGTTCCAGTTCAGGCTCCAGTGGTGCCTCCAGTGGCAGAGGTGCAGCCTAGGGCTGCGGTTGCTGAGGTGCGTCCGTCTTACCTGGAGATGGTGAGTCAGATGCGTCAGATGAGTACGACATTCTTTTCGGGTGGTGTTAGCTCTGAGGATGCGGATGAGTGGCGTATGTGCGTAGAGCACAATTTTCGCTCAGTACGTTGCCCTAAAGAGTACCGAGTAGAGTTCGCGATCCACTATCTGAGTGGTGGTGCACACGCGTGGTGGAGAGATATAGGAGGCCTGGTGCAGTGTGGACCTGGGGAGAATTTGTGGATGAGTTCAACGCCAAATATTTTCCTGAGGCTCTAGATTGTCTCGCGACGAGATTTGTTTAGTTGGTCCAGGGAGACCGTTCAGTGTGCGAGTACGACGCTGAGATTGCTGCAGGGATCGAGGAGGATCTGAGAAAGTAGTCAGCCGCAGCAGTCCTACTGGCAGTTGCTTCTGTTGTTCAACCGAGACAGCAGCAGCAACCGCGGAGTGGTTCTGAACCTGATTCTAGCAAAGGTGGTAAGCCTGTGCAGGTTCAGAAGAGGAGATGGGATGACGCTTCTAAGACAGGCTCAACTAGTCACGGCACTCATGGGTGTTTCGGATGCGGGAGTTCAAAGCATCGTGTGGCAAACTGTCCTAAATTTTCTGGGGAGACTAAGGTTTGCTTCCATTGCAGAGAGCCAGGGCATTTCAGACTAATTTATCCCAAATTGCAGCCATTGGCGCTTGCAGTGGTTCATTCGATAGCAGCGCTGCCATTGGCTCAGGTAGCAGTAGAGCAGCCATTGGCGCAGGTAGCAGCAGAGCAGCCGTTGGCTCAGTTTAGAGGAGCACAGCGGGGTTTTGAGTAGTAGAGGAGCGGGTTGTTTTGGCGGCAGTATTGGAGCGAGATTTGGGAGATCAGTTCGGGGATTGAGAAGCGTCCTTTTATCGCAGTTGTTTTCGTTGTTTTCAGTTTAAGAATTTCAGCTTTGCGTTGTTGTTTCTGGATTTTTGTATGTCCGTTGGTGCTGAAACGTTATACATTTTTGAAAATTTATAAGATGGTGTTCCTTATTTATTTTTATTTAAGTTGATGCGTGTGATTCTTAGATGTGTCTTTTTTATGTGTGGACCAGCGTGGGTTGTTTCTTTGAGGTTATTCCAGGCTGGGAATAACGAGACTATACGATGTGAGGTGGCTCTAATCAGAGGAGAGGTGTGTTCTCCTATATACTTATTGGGAAGTGAGTTCCCAGAATAAGTAGCGAGGGATGTGAGATCTCTTGAGGGGGAGATGAGCTCTCCAGATACCGTTGGCTCGAGGGATGCGTCCCGAGAGTGCGAGCAGTATGTTGTCTTATGAGGTTTAGACGGAGCCTCTGAGATCATGGGAGGATCTCATGTGGTACTGGCCAAGTCAGGTCAGGATTTTAGTCCACGTTGGACGAGTTTGAGGTTTGGGTGAGGATCTTGTGTAGTGATGATTGGAAAGGTCAAGTGTGTGGTCCATGATAGAACGTTCGGGAGGCTCGAGTTGTGAGCCAAAGTATCGCGGGTCAGGCTAGGCCTTGGTTGGAGTTCTGGTAACAGATGTAGCATTTGTGAAATCCAAACTGGGACTGACGCGTAGTTGTACATGTTCTTGTTTGATTGTTATACGATCGACCGCCAAGCCTAGTTGGATTAAAAATGTTGCATAGAAGGTTCCGGGCAAATCTAGGCAAGTAACGGGCATTTTGAGTTGTGGTTATGCTGAGGATGGTTTCGCTGAGGCGTCTAGAGTGGTTTTGGACCCTTGTTGGGCAGTTCCTTTTCCAATGTTTCGTGCTCGGTATTTATTGCTCTAGGGACTGCGGTCCCGAATAACTCATGTGTTTTAAGGAGATGTGAGCTCTCTGATATGTTGATTGGGATATAAGTTTCCCAGATACCGTTGACTCGAACGATGGGTCCCGAGAGTGAAAACGGTATGTTTTCCTGATGGGCCACATGATGCGTCCTATGGGTGTCAGGTGTAGATTGAGTTAAGAGCAATAGATATCTGGAGCGTGCGGGGAGTTTGGTTGGGTATTGTGTTTCAAATTTGAGGTCTGGATCTTCAGGAAGTCGATTGTTAGCTAAGTCTCAGTTGGAGTAGAGTCGTTTTGCTAGAGTAGGTTATTGCATGTTATTATCAAGGAATGTATTCCTAATTTTCAGGTGCGTGTTCACGTCTGTGTTGGTTACTCTAAGGAAATATTTTCTTATATAGAGCCAGAGCTTGAGGGAGACGTCCTGAGAGTGGAGTGGCATCGGCATCGTTACCTCAAAAGAGACGTCCTGAGAGTGTGATGATGACGGTATAAGTATGAGTAATCAATATCTGACCGTAGCATAAACATGAGACAGGGTATAGACCTCTTTGATATTTCTTATGCGTTCGGTTTCAACGACCGGGATATCAGATGTAGTGTCTTGGTTGTGCATGTTCTTGTTTGATTGTTGCACAATCGATCGATCCAACTCTGGGTCTACAGCTGGTAGTACATGTTCTTGTTTGATTGTTGTGCGATCAATTAGACAGACCTAGTCAGGATTTGGAAACATTGAATTATGGTATTCCGGGCTAGGAGCCTTGTGCGTTTCTGTTAGAGTAGATTTTAGGTCCTTATTGTTGTTATGGGTAGGCGTTTTGGAATTAATTACGGATGACTCATGATTTGGAGACGGTGGCTTTCCAGAGAATGTATCGGGGATGGTGGTTTCCTGTATACATACTGAGAGACGGTGGTTCTCTCCAGGAGACGGTGGTTTTCTTGTGTACTAATATTGGGACGGTGGTTTCCTTTATAGTACTGAGAGCCTATATTGGGACGGTGGTTTCCTCTATAGTGCTGAGAGACGGTAGTTCTCTTGGAGGGACGGTGGTTCCTTAGGGTGTGTGTGTGTATGGAAGAGTTAAAATGTAATAAATGTATGAAAACGTGTGTATAGTGTGGTCTGGTGTGGACTCCTGTCTTAGGATTCAAGGTCGAATCCATTTTAGTGGAGGAGAATTGTAATATCCCGAAACCAAGTAAGTGCAGTTTGGTAAGGGTGTCGATCGACACCATAGGGAGGTGTCCATCGACACCAATTTGATTGGTCGGTTTAGGTTAATTTTAATCGCGGTTTGGCTCGGTTTAGGGGCGTTAAACCTAGGTTTTGTGTTTATAAGTCCTTTGGAGACTTGTGGCCGTGGGGATTAGAAAAAATCGCAGAGAAATTTTAGAGAAAGTGAGGTTTCGAGAGTATTCGCGAATCGTTCGAGTTTTCGGGTGTTCTGCGTATGTTCGTTCTCGGTGATCGTTCATGGCGGGTTTTTGAGTGGTTTCCAGTGCGAATCTGGGGCTGTTTCCAGGCCGTAGAGTCTGTGTTCTTTGTGATCATCACCATTTCGATTCTTAAATCACGAGGTGAGTGCGTGATCGTTGGGAAATGCTAGAATCGGATATTAGGGATTGCTTGATTGTTGATAGTTATTTTTCGTTATCGATTTTGGTTTTGATGTTTCTGTGCTGTGTGTAATCGTGTTGTGTGGTCGTTGTGTCGGTTCGCGACGAATCGAGATGATCCGCATGAGGATAGGCTTGGTCTCGGATTCTGAAGCAGAGTGTTGATCGACGCATGCGGGCTGTGTCGATCAACACCCTGTGAGGAAGTCAATGCTTGATATGGTCGAGTGTCGATCGACATCAGGGTGACGTGTCGATCGACACCTGTTATTTTTGTGAACCTTGTGTGAATTGTTTAATTAATCGGAATTGTGAAATTAATCTGGAATTGCTTAATTAATCTGGGTATTACTTTAAATAAGTTTAAATCTTCTGGTATATTGATATCTGCTTTTGCATATTTCTTATTTGCGGGATGACCACTCCACTGAGTATTTATGATAATACTCACGCAACTTCCATGTTCCTTTTGAGTTGCAGGTAAATAAAAAGTGTGATCGTGGAGTCGAGGCCGAGAGAAGAGAATGATAGGGTTTAGTGTTTATATGGTTTATGTTGTTTAGTCTATTGAACCAGTTGGTTAGGTTGCTAGTATTTATTCAGTTCTGAATTTGGTATTTTATGGATTTATTGGAGTAGTATATTGGTTTAAATGTTATGTTCCGCAGTGGAAATGTTAGTTAAAAAAAAAAAAAAGTTTGGGTCTTACATGTTTTACTCAAGGGAATTTGGCAACAAGTACGAGCTTCTACCTCGGCGAAAATGGACATACACACGAGGTTGATGAAGAATTACAAGGACATAACAGGTTGGTGGTTTTACGGGAAATCGGCTATTTCAGACCTTGACTATTGTCATCGTGCCTTTTTACTAGGGGTGGGTATTTCGGTTTAATTTCGGGTTCGGTTTGGGTTCAGTTTGGTTCGGTTTATTTGGTTTTAGTAAAACTCTAACCAAAGCCAACCAAACTTAGTTCAGTTCGATTTTGATTCGGTTCGGTTTTAATTTGGTTCTGTTTAGTTCGGTTTGAGTTAAGTTTGGTTCAGTTTTATTTAAACATAAATCATAAGTATTGTATTGCATCTAAAAAAAAATCAGCATAAGTTATACATATTGTATGTTAGCTTTAATACGTATTGTAGGTTAGCTTTTAATACATAAATCATACATAAATTATACTAAAAAAATACCATAAAACATAGGTATTGTTTCTATATTACTATTAAACATAATTAACTAATAAGTGAGATAAACATATTGGGTTTTTGGTTCGGTTCGGTTTTGAGGGAAAACTCATCCAAACGGTTTGTGTGTAGACTTTGGTTCGGGTTGGGTCGGGTCGGTTCGGTTTGGATCGGTTAGAATGCCCACCCCTACTTTTTACACCTAATCTATTCACTTTGTCCAATTTAGACCTGAACATAACAAAAATTCAAATTACAATCCTGAACTAATAATTTTTGTGCTAAAATGGACGTTGACCTGTTGACCGTTAGTCAACATTGGAGGACTGCTGACTAGGACGACGGAAGCCGACATATAGAACCAACACGTGTACCGAAAACGATGAAAATGGTCATTTTGAACTCGAACTATTTCAAACGTGCCAATTTAGACCTCTGTTTTATTTAAATATCAATTTACAAAACAAAATTTTTAAAATATCAAAAAATGAGAATCAATAGTATTTAGGTTATAAATAAAACATATGCTTTTAGTTAAATCCAAAATTCTTTAATAGTATCCCAATTTTTCCACCATTTCATACACTAAAAATAATAAATTTACTTAACTAATTCTTTTTGTATCATATTTTACAAGTATACAATTTTGCGTAAAATTTTGATAATTTAATTAAATAACCATTTAAATAAGACTTTAAACTATAATAATTTAATTGGAATTCAAATATGTACAATTAAGACAACAAATTTTTAAAAAATAATTAAATTAGGTTTATTTTTGTTATTTGGCTATATCTTTAAATGTAGACAAATCTAACTCAAATTTTATAAAATATGATATAAAATAACTAATTAATTTTTTATTTTTAGTGTACAAAATAGTGAAAGCTTTTGGATACTATTAAAGATATTTAAAATTAAAAAATAATTTAATTTTGTTTGTTTGGGAAAAAAAACTATGGATGATATAAACCATAATAGTAATATGATAGCTATATTAAATATTTGGACTATAAATATGATTTATATATAAAAGTTTTGTTTTCTATGTTCTTCATGTTTTGATATTTTTAAAAATTGTTTTGTAAACTCTAAGATTCTTTTAAAAGAAAACTAGGGTTTAAAATGGCACATTTAGAAAAGTTCAGGTTCAAAATGACCATTTTCATCTTTTTTAATACACACGTCGGTTCCACGTGTCGGTTTCCGTCGTCCTAGTCAGCAATCCGTCAATGTTGACTAACGGTCAACAGGTCAAAGTCCATTTTAGCACAAAGTTATCAGTTGAGGTTCTTAATTTGAATTTTTGTTCTGTTTAGGTCTAAATTGGACAAAGTGAATAGATCAAGTGCAAAAAGGCACGATGGCAATAGTCCAAGTCCAAAATAGCCCATTTTCCGTGGTTTTTTTGTCTGCTCGGTGTCCCATTGTCACTATCTCTTGTTCTCGGCATTTTTTTTTTTTTTTTTGGATAATTCAGGAGTCTGGGTGCTACTTGTCCAAATATCCCCGTGGCCAACGTGAATCGAACCGCGGACACCGTATTGGGATTTACCCCCTCCAACCCACGTTGGTTTGTTCTCTGCATCTTCATGAAAGACGAGATCCAAATGCCATGGTGGGGTCTCCTTCTAGCATCATTCATGGCCTTAATCTTTACTGTACCAGTCAGTATTATCACAGCTACAACTAATCAGGTACCATTACTGATCCTCAAAAGTCAAACATGATTTAATTAGATTACTCTGTTTGTCTCACTTGCAAACTCTTTGTGATATAGACTCCAGGACTGAACATCATCACAGAATATCTCATGGGTGTGTTGTTACCAGGAAGACCAATTAAGCAAATGCACTTGAAGACAGCAAGCAACCTTGTCGGTTGTCAGGTCCTCTCGGACATAATCTTCAAACTCGCCGTTTCATCTCCGTTACCACCAAAAAAACATAGAATTTTTCTTTCTTTTGGGTAAAATGAGATAGAAACATATAAATATAAGTGTAGATAGTGATAACACAAATTAGATCAGTGACGTGTAGATGAAACAGAAATGGTGCAAAACAAAACTCACTCTAAAATGTTTTTTTAAAGTGGTTCGTATTAATTAAGCAATTTTTTGTTCAAACAGTTTATTCAAATTTTGTAATTAGGGTATAACTCGTCTACGGAGATGCACAAAGGGCCAATTTGCATTATAACACAAAAAAATTTAATAATCAAACAAATAGCAAAAATTGCTTCATATGGCCAAATAATAACCCTTAGATCTAGGTTAATTGGTTACAAAATTAGTTATAGGTTTTTTCTTGAGTTATATATGCTAATTTCCCGATGCACAAATTCTATTTTATTGATTATATATATGCGAATATGTTTACTGCATTAGATTAGATATACGTTACTTACATTAGAAAAAAACAATAACTTGAATTCAGGTGCAAAATAATACGATTTTACATTGTTTGTTCACGTATTATTGAAAGAAAACAATTTTTAAAAATAGACGTTTTGTGTAAACAAAGGAAAATATAGTATAGGATAATAAATATCATTTCTCCGAACATATATTATCAAGTCTATAGCTGTCACAAAATACGAGTAAAACAGTTTTTATAACACAGATTCAAGTTGAACAGTTTATATAAATTGATAAATTAGTACATTTAGACAGACTTACACTTTACAAAATTTAAATTTCTTACTATTTTTCTGACAATTTTTTTAAAAATGCATGTAAATGTCCGTTTGTACGAGCGTGTTATAATAATAGAACCACCAGTGATAAACCAATGAGAAATTTGCTAAATTCAACCTTATTTAGTGGCAAAGTGTCCCACTAAGACTTATTTTTCCCAACTAAGGTTAATTAGGTTTTTGCAAATTCTAAACCCAAAAATAATAAATATAATTTTTTATTTACTATTAATAATAATTCGAAATTATTTTTAAAAGGAAACAAAATAAATATATATATTCTGTAAATTTAAAAGAAATTAATATATATTTTATATCAGAAAAATAACAACAAAATTAAAGAAACATAGAAAATGAAAAGAAATATTTTAATAAAACATGAAAAATAACTTTTTTAAAAAACAAATTCACAAAAATTACTATGTTTGATATGTTTATAATTAATTAATTCCAATTTTTAAATGAAATCAGAGTCAAAACAAAAATAATATTTGTTAACAAATTCTAATTGTTTTTAACGAAATCAGAATAAAAAAAAAATATTTAAAATTAAAAACTGAAAAACGAGAATTAAATATATTTATAATATTACATTTTAGAAAATTAAATATTCATTCCTTAATTAAATACATTTATAATATTACATATTAGGAAATTAAATATTCATTCTTAATTACAAAATATTACAGAAACAAAGAAAACGAAAAAAAAAACAAAAATTAGTAAAACATGATGTTTAACTTTAAAAAAAAAAAGTTTTCACAAAAATTACTATGTTTGATATGTTTATAATTAATTAAATTACAATGTTTTTTTAATGAAATCAGAATTAAAACAAAAATAATATATTATGTTATTAATATTTTAATATAATAAACGTGAAAATGGAAATTAATATACAGATAATACTATAATTAAGGAAATAAAATATTTATTCCTTAATTTCCTCCTATATTTATGGGAGTTGTAACCACATGGCAGAATCCCTATTCTACCAATCGGCAGAGAGAAGGTATAATGGTAGAAAGAGGCGGTACAATTGGCAGACCGGTCGCGGCAGAATTTAGTAAGATGGTAGAATTTAGATATTGCGAGCCGTAGATAGTTGAAAAATGGTAGAATTTAGATTCTAGTTGTCGTAGAACACTGGCAATTAGGTAGAATTAACGTTATGCGCCTGGTAGAATAATAATAACTGGCAGAATCTACTCTCTGCTAATGGTAGAAGAAAAAACTCAAATCATTCAAAAATATGCTGTTTAATTTTTTTAAAAAAAATGTTTTCCCAAAAAGTATTATACTTAATATATTTATAATCATCAAAAATTTTATAATTTAAAATACATTAAATTTAAATTATTTTTAGTTAAATCAAGGGTATTTTGGAAAAGAATTCTTAAAGGTATATTAGAACACTTTGTCACTAAATATAGGTATTTTGGCAATTCTCCCTAAACCAATTATAAAATGTCACGTAGAATGACCTCCGTACGAACTCACATGAACTCCGTCCGAACTCACATGGCCACTCCTAATCAGAGTAAATAATAATTAATATAGGGGAATTTTGATAACTACCCCAAAATTTAATAAAAATTTGAAAACTACACTTAATCTTATAGAAGTTAGAAAAACTATACTTTTTTATTTAAAAATACGTAAATACCCTTATATATATTTTAAATTATTATATGAATGTAAAATAACCAAATATTATTGAACTTAAAATGAAAAATTAAAGTTCATATTTAGTTTTAATTTTTTTTAAAATATTCTATTAATTATCAGTATATAAAAGCTAAAACTTAATTATAAAATTATCAAAATAGACTTATTTTACACAGTTGACTTATATTTTATTGGTTGATTTTTTTACATTGTCGATTTATTTAACCGGTGACTTATTTTTTTAGCTTCGTTGACTTAGTTTTCAGCCCCATTGACTAATTTTTAATTGTTGACTTATATTTCGTTTGTGTGATTTTTTACCCTGTCGACTTATTGAACCATTGACTTGTTTTTTTACATCCGTCGACTAAATTTACAATTCCGTCGACTTATTTCAACTGTTGACTTATATTTATTTTTCCTTGATTTTTTACTTTATCGACTTATTTAACCATCGACTTATTTTTAATTTTTGTCGACTTAATTTTATACCTCGTTGACTTATTATAAACTGTTCACTTACATTTCATTTGCTTGATTTTTTTATTTTGTCGACTTATTTAAACTATTGACTTAATTTGTTGAGTTCGTCGACTGAAACTTGTTTGTTCAACGATTTATTTTAAACAGTCGATTTATAGATTTGTTAGTCGATTTTTTACTTTGTTGACTTGTCTGAACCACTGACTTAATTTGTTATGTTCATCGATATGATTACTTAATTTGTTATGTTCATCGATTTGATATTGGTTTACTTCATTTTTTGGATATATTTGATTACTTTATATAAAATATTACTAGTTTTAAAATTATAATTTAACTTTGTATTTAATTTAAAAAAGTAAATCATTTCATAAAAAACAAATATAATTAATTTGCAAATATTAGTTAGGGGTATAATTTCAGAAAGTGTAGATAAATAGTGTAGACTTCCAGGGAAGTCTACTACTAAAGTCTACGAATTTGGTCAAATGCAAAACTACCCTTTTTTGCAGACTTCCTAGGAAGTTCACATTCCATTTGCGGACTTCCGGAAAAAATTCGCAATTGCAAAACTGTCCTGTACGGATGTCGACAAATGTTGCAGACTTCCTAGGAAGTCTACTTTCCTGCGCAGACTTCCCTGGAAAAAGTCAAAATTTGGTCAAATGCAAAACTACCCTTTGCAGACTTCCAAGATAGTCTACGGTTGTGAAGACTTCCCTGGATGTCTGCAAAGCGTTTGCCTAAAATGCAAAAGTACCCCCGTGTAGACTTCCAGCGACTGATTGGAAGTCTACACGGGAAGTCTACGGACATAAATGGAAGTCTACAGAGAAAGTCTACAATACATAGTCTTTTTTAAAACCTAATTATATGTCATTCTAGAAAGAGATTTGGTGTTTCTTTTGCTCTCACATGTGTGGTACCTATTTGTCTATCATCTGTATAAGTTTGACAAGTTTAAGACTAATATTTAGGGGTAATTCTAATTTTTTAATTTGGTGACTAGTTAGCTCATTCAATATAGACTTCCAGCGACTGATTGGAAGTCTACCCGGGAAGTCTACGGACAAAAACATAAGTGTATGGAGGAAGTCTGCAATACACAGTCTTTTTTAAAACGTAATTATATGTCATTCTAGAAAAATATTTCATGTTTTTTTTGTTCTCACATGCGTGGTACCTATTTCTCTATCATTTGTGTAAGTTTGACTTGTATAGGACTGAATATTATGGGGTAAATCTAATTTCTTCATTTGGTGACTTGTTAGCTCATTCAACGTAGACTTCCAGCGACTGATTGGAAGTCTACACGGGAAGTCTACGGACAAAAACAGAAGTCTACATTGTACAGAAACGCTAAAAAGTATTTTTATAGATTTAAACATTATTTATCGAAAAACATTTGTCCTACACTTGAGTTATAATAGTTATTTTCTATCCTTTGGACATGTTTAGTTATAAGATTTGCATGTCAAACTCAAATTTATATTTGTACCACCAATTACCTTATTTGTGCAGACTTCCAGGGAAGTATACGGTTGAATTTTGATTGTTGCTAACTAAGCCTCATATTACCGTGCTGAAACTTGTGTTCAAAAGTAGGTTATTATCATGTCGGGACTGAAGTTATTATTAATTTCAACTTTGTGTTAAAACTTGTGCCAAAAAAAAGAAACTAATTTTGAAACTTGTGTCCGGACTTGTGTTCAATCTAGGTTTTTCGCATGTTCAAACTTGTGTTCAAAAAAAAAAGTTTTGTTTTCACTTCAATTCAAACCAAGGAGAAGGATTTCTATCATGTAAGTATGTGTCAGTATTTAATCAGTAAGACTATTGCAACTTATTCGTTAAATTTGACAATCTATTTTTTATTACAATGTAAACTTTTGCTGTACACTTCAGTATACTTTTTGTTTTGTTGTAGACTTAGTTCATAAACTCAGGCAGTCCTCTTTACTGGTTCGAAGACCAGAGAGAATAGTAATATAAACTTCATAAACATCAAAAATTCTCAATTATGAGATTATAAGAGTTGCAAAAAGCAAAAGACAACAACAAATTACAAGGTTTATGTTTTGGAGAATATTCTGAAATCAACATTAACTAGTAAAAAATAGCCACTAGCAACAATGAATAAAGAATATAACAGAAATAGTCTCATCATTTATTACAATTTTACAACAAATAATCAAATGAAATGAGAAGAGAAAGATCCAAAAGTGAAGTTCAAAGCTTGTGAAATGGTTTAATTACAATAAAAATACAATGAGAAGAGTTCCTTTCTGAACAAGACCCCATCACTCCATCAACAAGTTGTCCACCACCAGTCCAAACCTAGAGAAAATAAACTTCCATCATAGCTTTACGCCTGCAATAAGCACCGTCATGATTTTCTTAAATACCAATTTGCTTGCAAAAACTAAAGTTAGGGCTTGGGCAAAAATTCCTTAAACATCTCTCTAAAAATGTGAGAAGTGAGAGAAAGTTAGGAGGCTAGGGTTGAAAATAAAAATTAGGGGTTTCATTGAAAAACTTGCTTATATATGGAGACAAAAACATTTGGTTAGGTTGAAAAAAATTCCGGTTATGTAGACTTCCGTAAGTAGACTTCCCGTGTAGACTTCCATAACCTGAGAAACACAAACAAAATCAAATCATCTAAAAAAGCATTCAACGGACTAGATCTAGTGGAGATCGAAGAGTTTGAAGGAACAAATATAGCTTTTTAAGATTTTGTTTTCATAATAAGCAACAAATGAGGAAAAACTCACCAAAGATCTGAGATTTGCGAATGTGTTAAGGATTGAAATTTTCTCGTTCATCGGTGTTCTTCCATTCAGTTTCACCATCTTTCATATCTCTAGATCTGCAAAACAAAAGAAGCAAAAGTTGAGGAATCACAAACTCAACCAAGAATGAAGTAACACATCCAAATTTCAAACCTTTAACATGGTTGACGAACTGAAAAGGTGAAAATAGATGCACATGCCTTTGTTGAAAGTGAAATTAGTTGCTAGAATAAGAAAGAGGACGAGATTTTGTATGAAATAGACCCAAAAATTGTTTAAATCGGTGGAGAATTGAAGAAGATAGGGCTTGGGCAAAAATTCCTCAAAAATCTCTCTAAAAACGTGAGAAGAGAGAAAAAGTTAGGAGGCTAGGGTTGAAAATAAAAATTAGGGTTTTCATTGAAAAACTTGCTTATATATAGAGACAAAAAGATCCGGCTAGGTTAATCATTTTCCGGTTACGTAGACTTCCATGTGATGTGGATGTCTACAAAACCCTATACTCTAAAATGAAACCCTAAACGCAATGGAATTCTACAATTCAAACTCTAAATCGAATGGAAGTGTACATTGGAAGTCTGAATATGTCAAATATGCTACAATGGAAGTCTACAATTCAAAACCAAAATCGACTTTTCCTTTAGATTATTCATAACTGTTAATTAAATATATTATTAATCATCCAATTATTTAATATATTCATAATTTTAGATTTTTTTGGCAAATTTGACATTTTAAATCTTGAAATTATGAACTTTAAATGCAACCCTAAAGGTAAAAACATGTTTTCAAATTGTAGTGTCCATCCATTTCCCATATTTTTAACCCATAAACCCACAAACTAATGTCAATGACATATATGACTCATAATATTCAAGATTTTACATCCCTTCGTACTGAATTCACTTTCTCATAATCAAACCCTACATTGAAACTTCTTATAAGTTGTTCATTATAAACCATGGATCATGTAACACAAATCTCTAAAACGTTAATCTATTACAATCATACAATCATAAAGATTATACATATATAATACAAAACAATTACTAATACCATGTACCAACATTGTCACAAAACTCTTCAATGTAATGTGATGAAATATAGTATTTCCAAAAGGATAGTATGTAGTTCATTCATTCATTTTCATTACAATTTGTCTTTTTATTTTACTTTATGCTAATTTGGTGAACTTTAATTTTTCAAACATCACAATTGCATTTAGTTTAATTATCCAAAAGATTTTATGGTCAAATTATTTTTTATGTATTTATAGATTTAAATTTACTTAATAATTACGATGTAGACTTCCATATTTCGTTGCAGGCTTCCAAAATGTAGACTTTTTCATTCCAATTTGTCTCTTTTTTTTTTTTACTTTAGCTAATTTGGTGAACTTTTATTTTTCAAACATCACAATTGCATTTAGTTTAATTATCCATAAGATTTTATGGTCAAATTATTTTTTATGTATTTATAGATTTAAATTTATTAAATAATTACGATGTAGACATCCATATTTCGTTGCAGAATTCCAAAATGTAGACTTATTCATTCTAATTTGTCTTTTTATTTTACTTTATGGTAATTTGGTGAACTTTTATTTTTCAAACATCACAATTGTATTTAGTTTAATTATTTAAAAGATTTTATGGTCAAATTATTTTTTATGTATTTATAGATTTAAATTTACTAAATAATTACGATGTAGACTTCCATATTTCGCTGCAGACTTCTAGTGTAAATTTCCAACGAAGACTTCCAAAAGGATAGAACGGTTATTGCGGCTGCTGTTTTATTGTTTGTTCATTAAGGTTCTAACTGTAATTTCACTACCTCTTTAGAATAGTTTTGCAAGTTTTCACAATAGGGGTGTAGTTTTGCATTAAAAATGAAAAAGGTATATTTGATGCAATAATCCCTTGTTATTTTACTACAGAATAGAGTGTATTTTTCAAATGTTGAAAAATTTGGTATACATTGCCAAAATCTAACAAGTTTCAAGGTATAGAAGCCAATTTTCCTATTAATATATTACGGTACATTAGGAAAGAGTTAATTTGCAATATAACACAAAAATGTTTAATAATTAGTCAATTAGCAAATTACCCTAAATTTTGTGGGTATTAATATGCCACATAGGGTTATTTTTGCTACTTGACTAATTATTAAATTTTTGTGTGCTATATGGCAAATTAACCCTAAACTATTTTTGCATCTATTATTTTTCACAAGTTTTGGATATTCATTTATAATAATCAATCATAAATAATTTTGATGCAATAAGTAAAATTTGAGATAAGTTTCAACAAATTTAGCTTTGAGTCAAAAAAGAAGAAGGAATGAAGCCATATTTTAAACACTATCATAGTTAAATGCATAATTTTATACATGATTATTAATTTATATTATTATTGGGACCATATTTTACATGAGAGTTTAACAAAATTTATTATCTTATCATCTTATCGAATTTTGTTAATTTTTACATTGGCGGGACCGAGAAAATTTATTAATTTATAGAGTATTAATTTATGGAGGCTCTTCTGTATATTGAGCCAAATCAAAAACATACTCAATTTTCTTGGTATGGGTTAGTTTCTGATTAGATAAGTCGGAATTAACAAATTCCATTATTGAATAAAGGCCGGATTAATAGTTATGGTGTTGGCAATTTGGCATCATAACATATGTTTATGTCATCATATTTATTTATTACTTTGTGTAGTTAAGGTAACAATAATTTAGTTGGGAGTCATGTAATGGGTTAAACTTGGTGTAGCTCCGGAACATTTTTCATAAAACAAACTAAAAAAAGTTTCAGTAACACTTGTTCTCGCAGCGAAATGGGAAAACTACAGAAACAATATAATCAATCATTCAAATCTATTAAAAAATGAACGTCTTCTTCTACTCTTAAAAAACAAAAGTCTTCTTCTAAAGAACAAGGGAGACAAAATATTACATTTTATTTTTGTGTAGAAAATGGTATGCTTTGTGAGATTTTGTTCCGAAGATCCAAGCCACCTTTAGAATTGTGGATTAATTTTAAAAAGATGAACAAAAAACGCAAGAGGAATCCAAAAAACCATGCATTCTGAAATACCGGGTAATGCAAAAAGCTCAACTTTATAATAATTTTTTAGCCTGTATTCAAAAGCAATATTCCAACAGAACCAAGTAATCAACTAAACCATAATCACAAGTAATGAGCGAGGGACTAAACTAAAACAGAATCAAGAAATCTGAAATGGAGAAATTTATTACCGTGAAAAATCTGAATTCAGTGTTTAACGAAAGAAAAGAGATTGACAAATCTCAACTTGATTACATTACAAGTAAGTCAACAAGAAAAACGTGAGAAAGAATCCATATGTTCCGACCAATAACGAAATTTACATAATCGATTAAAGGAGCGTATATTATTAAGCCTCTCACAAATAATATTGTATATAATGATTTTGTGAGAGGCTCTTTTTTAAGGAGCAGATATAATGTTTAATACATGATATCCACAAGATAAACATGGATAATAAATAAAACCAACCTTCGTCCTTCAACCATGAGAATTTCACTTGCTAATGGTGTATTAACACTCACTAGTAAAAAAAATGGCCATACCCACAAAAGTTTCGTGGGTAAGAGTGACCAATTTTCGTGGGTTTTCGTGGCAAATACCGTGGCAACTTGATTTCATATTTCGTGGTAAAGCTACCCACGAAAAGCCACGAAATTATCCGTGGCAAATACCCACGAATACCCACAAAATATTTCGTGGGTATCATTACCCACGAATACCCACTTAAATTTTCGTGGGTAGTTACCCACGGATTGCAACGAAAGTTTTGTGGGAAGCCATTTACCCACGAAATCCCACTAAAACTTTCGTGGGTACGTAGTATGTTTTTTTGCAAAAAACATTTTTTATTTTGAAATTTGTTATTAAAATTATTAATTAAATTAAATACTAAACTAATAATTCGAATAGAAATAAAATATTTTACATAAAACTAAATTGTTCTAAATTAAAAGTTTTCAAATAAAAAAAAAAAGCAGAAACATAAAATAAACGGCTACGAACCACCAGAGTCTTCGGGCTGAGTCGTCCCGCTTGAACCGCTGCGTCCATCTAGCTTTCTCAAAATGACATCTATCTTACTCGCCATGCTAGTCATCTCACCCCTCATTTGATCGAGCTCAGTTCGGAGATCCGGTTGTGTTCCCGACGGATCCTGGACGGAATGGTGATAGAACTGCGTTCTCGCACTACCGACGCCGTAGGCATGCCCGTATTTTAGTTTCACCCTCTGCATTTTTAAACAATAAGAGAATTAAAGTCTAAATATACAATAAATAAAAAATTATAATATGAAAAAATTTACCTGAAAATATAATTGGTTAATGAATTCCCGAGGAGAACCACTTGTGGAAAAAGCTGTGCCGGTCGAATCTTGGTGCTGAGAAGCCTCCTCTTCAACCTCCCTCACGAGTCCCTCAATCACCGGATCAACGTAAGTGCCATCCGCGCGTGTATGCGTCTCCTTCACCAAATCCAGAATGGATGGTTCCTTAGATCCCTGCCCCTTCTGCTTCTGCATTATCAAATAAATTTATTTACACAATGTAGTGATCATTAACATTACTAACGATATTTAATAGATTTGTAAATTAATATATGGATCAAACTTACCAATTCATAGTCGATCTTTGAGAAGGATCGGGGCCCGGCACTGTGTTTGTGCATTCCGTTGCCGTTGATCGGCGTTTTACGGCTTTCAGCAGCAGTCTTACTCTTGCTAATGGCTTTCTAAGTCTGCCATTGTTCCAAAAGAATTGCCAGTCATCCTCGCTGATATAGACGGGCTGCACTCCCTGCCGATGTTTCCTACTAATCTCTTCGCCGATTCCTAACTTCGTCTTTTCCTTCCATTCATAAAAGACGATGTCCTCGAACTCGGGATCCCAATAATAGTTTTGCTATAACTCGCAACAACCATTGTTAATATACAATGTTAGTAATGGAAATTACTAAATGTTTAAATATCCGAATTTTCTAACTTACCACAAATGTTCCCCACCAACTCTGAATTTTTTCTGGAGCGAATTTTTTCACATCGGTCCAGTTCTTCCAAGGACCCCAAAAATTACCCTGCCAGGTCCGTTTAATAAAACTGGTGACCGAATCATCGATCCCAATCCTTTAAAAAATATTTAAAAAGTTAGAAATCAATTAGTAAACACATAGACCTTAAACTTGTTAAATATTTAAGATGTTTACCATAGTCCTCCGTTTTCCTTAAACGGATGGAGGACAGGCTGTGATCTCCTAGTAGGCGCTTCGTATACCGCTTGTAAACGGTAACGATACTCTGCAGAAGCACCTATGGCATATTTTGGGAGATGGAAACGGGGTCTGCTTCGAACTGAGCCGGTCCCGGTAGACGAAGACATAACTACATGCAAAAAATAATACATCTAATATTTCTTACACTAATAATATTTTCTGATTTTTTGTTAAAAAAAATTAGAGCCATTAATATGTTTTATATTTTAAATTTTCAAGTCTTTATTTTGTCATATATTTTTGTAGAGCCATTAACATTTAATTTCATAACTTATTTTCTCATATATGTTTTTCAAGAATTTAGGATTTCAAGCCATTAATATGTTTTCAAAATTTGTTAACAAGTGACACTTTTATATATAAGTTTTGTACAAGTTGTATTAGATATGTTTTTCCAATTATATAATATTGGTATTAGTTATCTAATTTTTTCCGATTTTATATATTTTTCACTAATTTATAATACTAATATTATATATATAATATTTGTATGTAAAAATCCACAAAATTAATATAAAATACCTAAACAAATTTAAAATTTTCTTTTAATTATTAATAAACACTAACTACTCAACAATTTTTTCTACAAACCTTTTAATTTATGTTTTTCAAACAAAATATTATTTGGAAAATTAAGAAACCCAACACAATACAAGTTGTATTAGATTTATTTTTTCAATTATATAATTTTGGTATTTTTTATCTAATTTTTTCCGGTTTAATATTATTTTTTCAAACTAAATTATAATACTAAATTTATAAAATATGCAATTTGTATGTAAAAATCCACAAAATTAATTTTAAATACCTAAACATATTTAAAATTTTCTTTTAATTATTAATAAACACTAACTACTCAACAATTTTTTCTACAAACCTTTTAATTTAAGTTTTTCAAACAAAAAATTATTTGGAAAATTAAAAAAACCCTAAACTATACACTAACCCTAAATTTTTAACAATCTAAGCAAATTTTTAACAATCTAAGTAAATCAATCCAAATTTCCTTCTCATAAACTACACAAAGCTATTACAATCAAGAGGCAATCAAATTTTGATGATTTACCCGAAACCTAATTGAAGAAAAACAAAGGATTAAAGAGAGGAAAGGAATTTACCTAAGGAGATGTGAAATCGGTGGTGGTCGGTGTCGCAATCGGCGTGTACTCGTCGGTGGTGGGTCGCCGGAGCTTCGCCGTAGACTCGTCGGCGGTGGTCTGTGTCGAAATCGCCGGAGGTTGTGGAAATTTGAGTGGTTTTGTCGAATGGAGGAAACAAATTTGTTTTGATGAAAATGATGAAGTTACCCACGAAAACCCACGATTTTTTTCGTGGGTATTTAAAAAAGACCCACGTATACCCACGATTATTTTCGTGGGTATTTTAAAAAAGCCACGTAAACCCACGACTATATTCGTGGGTATTTCAAAAAAGCCACGTTTACCCACGTTTATTTTCGTGGGTAAATTCTTTAATTTTTAAAAATATTTTCCACAACAACTGATTCGAATACGGGTTTCAATTTTTATTAAAGAAAGTTTAAGTAACCATAAAATTATGGTGTTGACGAATCTTATAGATCATCAACATTTAATAGTATTTAAACAGAATTATTTAAATATTTCCTTTTGCAAAGTAAAAAGATAATTTGATTATGCAACTCCAACAAAACATTACATTTAATGAAACATAAAATTTGAAACAACTTTTAAACTGGTAGATAAAAGACTTGGAAATATTAAACATACAATGGTTATGGTACACGTACATATTAGGCACTAAATTTTGAAAACATTTGTCTCTTTTCCACTCCAAAGTTACCAGAAACTTTTCTTTCCTTTCTGTTTCTTTGGTGGAGAATTTAAAAATCCGTCACAACATTCTCTTTTGATTGCATCAACATCTAGATTTAAGTTTGGGCTTTCTGGTCTTTGGGCAAACTCAAAATCATAGTATTGATCCTTGCTTTCATACGAGGAGCTTCCACCGTAGGTATCTGAAAATCCGTCACAACATTCCCTTTTGATTGCATCAACATCTAGATTTAAGTTTGGACTTTCTGGCTTTTGTGCAAACTCAAAATCACTTGCAGGACTTCCACCGTAAGTATCTGACTTTTCAATCAACAGAGATGGTTGTACGTCTTCGATTTGCCTATACAAAACATCATCGACAACCCGCTTCTTGTCATGACCTTCTGGATGCTTATCATCGACAATCAAATGAGTTTCAGTTTCCCCAGAGTATTTTGGATTGTGGTGGATGTTTTCCAAGAACTGGCTGTCCGGTACTATCGTTGATGTAGAACCATCAGTTGCATAGATTGGTGATTGCGTATCATATTCCCACGAGTAAGTAGGTATCTCATGAGTGAATTCGTCGCAAAGAGTTTCGGTTTCCCAAGATAATTTTGGAAGAGGGTAAAAATTTGACACGTTTTTTGATTGAGAGTCTTCATCACTTGAGCTAGAAGACATTATTTTGTTATTGATGGGTGTAAAAGATACACTCCATCATATTTATTTATAGTAGATGTACTGTCTTGTCAAATCACGTTGGTCTGTAACGATTGTATCCACATGTTTCAATTACATGAATATGTGGTCCATCAAAGTTTCAAGTTATAACATAGAAACAAATAATTTTAGAATCACACATTAATAGAAACTAAGATTATCTCCTCTTCCTCCGATTGATCTACATTTCTTTTCGACATGGCTGATTTTGTATGTTTTGTGTTTCGATATACAAATCTAATGAAACAAGTCTCTATTTATAGATTATACAAATTTATGATAACAACTTTACCATAATAAATCTTGGCCGTTGAATGATGAATCTATAATATCAACCATTCAAATGAGTTGTCAATTCAGTTTTGGTATCCGATTCACTTGTGTCCATATAAATTTTTGGTCTACATTTAAATGAGTTGTCAATTTTTGTATCGGTTTTGAGTTGTCAATTCGGAGTGAATTGTCAATTCAGAGTGAATTCGGTGTTGGTATCGGTTTTGAGTTGTCATTTCGGAGGGACTGACTGAGTTGATCTTGGCCGTTGATCTTTGCAACAAGTTTGGATGAATACTTTTGCAGAGTTCATCTTGGTCGTTGAAATGGGTGTGTGAGATATTTAATATTTTGATTCCTCACAAATCAGTTTGGTATCAAACGATCTCGGCCACTAGTTTGATGATTACTTTTGCAGAGTTGATCTTGGCCGTTGAAAATGGTGTGTGGGACATTAAATATTTTGATTCTTCAAAGACAATTAGAGTGTCTTGTCAAATCAGTTTGGTATCAAACGATCTCGGCCACTAGTTTGATGATTACTTTTGCAGAGTTGATCTTGGCCGTTGAAAATGGTGTGTGGGACATTAAATATTTTGATTCCTCACAGACAATTACAGTGTCTTGTCAAATCAGTTTGGTATGAAACGATCTTGGCCACTACTTTTGCTGATTACTTTTGCAGAGTTGATCTTGGCCGTTGAAAAGGGTGTGTGAGACATTAAATATTTTGATTCCTCACAGACAATTACAGTGTCTTGTCAAATCAGTTTGGTATGAAACGATCTTGGCCACTAGTTTTGCTGATTACTTTTGCAGAGTTGATCTTGGCCGTTGAAAATGGTGTGTGAGACATTAAATATTTTGATTCTTCAAAGACAATTACAGCGTCTTGTCAAATCAGTTTCGTATCTACCTTTACCTCCATAATGCACAACTTATACCATCCATAGTATTATAAATACTTGCATTATGTGTTCCAAATTTCTTACACCAAACCCATCCAATTCTAAATCTTTTAAGAATCAATACGTATTTTTGTTATGTCTTCCTCAAACCATCCAAGAAGATGGATGGATCTCCGAATTGATCCATCAACAAATACTATTACCGAAGAATTTACTAATGGGATTAATGTGTTTATCACATTTGCTTGTCAACAACCATCATATCAGGCAACTGGATTACTCCTTTGTCCATGCGCACGGTGCAAGAATGAAAAGCCACCAACAAAACCTAGGGTGGTGGTGCGTCATCTTTACACAGTTGGATTCAAAGGCAATTACTATGTTTGGAGCAATCATGGAGAATCTTTCATGATTACGGGAGAATCATCTACTGTAACACAATTTCATGGAAGTGCCAACCAAGAGCGTTATCATCATCCTCATGTTGATGTACAAGAAACATTTCATGAAGGATTCGTAGATGTTGCTGATATTTCAGAGATGCAAGATCAACAATATAGTGAAGAAGTAGAAGTTCCGGCGTTCGTGGACAAGTCGTATGAGGCCTTCATGGAAGTTAATCAACCTTTATACGAAGGGTGCAATGCAGAGAATACCAAATTATATTTGACATCATGTATTTTACGTTGGAAGACGGAGCACAATATAGCAGTGGGTGCTGTAGACGACATCGCTAGTACTATCAAAAGGATTCTACCAGGCCCGAATACTGCTCCGGAGTCGTACTACGAAACCAAAAAGATTACGAACACTCTTGGCTTACCCGTTCATAAAATTGATGTATGCGAGAACAATTGTATGCTATTTTGGCGAGGAGAAAATGCCACACTCGAGCAATGTCGCTTCTGTCAAACAGACCGATATCATCCGTGGAATGGGCAAGGTAAAAAGATTCCAAAACAACGAATGTTTTATCTTCCCATTACTGATCGTTTGAAAAGACTATACCAATGTCAATCAACTGCGGGACATATGCGTTGGCATGCCGAGCATATGAATGTTGAAGGCGAAATGAATCATCCATCAGACGGGGCCGCTTGGAAACATTTCCAGAGCGTTTATCCGGGGTTTGCTTCTGAACCTAGAAACATCTACCTTGGATTGTCAACAGATGGTTTTAATCCACTAGTCATGAGTGGCGAGGCACACTCAATCTGGCCGGTGATAGTCACACCATACAATCTACCTCCTAGTATGTGTATGAACCGAGAATTTTTATTCCTCTCGATTTTGGTTCCTGGTCCAACACACCCGAAGAAAAGTCTGGACGAGTACCTTCAACCTTTAATCGATGAACTACAACAACTGTGGACACAAGGCGCTGATGTATATGATATATCAACAAACACTTCTTTTAAGATGAAAGCGGCGCTTATGTGGACGATTAGTGACTTCCCAGCTTATGGGATGTTATCAGGGTGGATGACTCACGGACGCCTCGCATGTCCATAATGTATGGATTCAACCAATTCATTCTGGTTAACGAATGGACGAAAACATTGTTGGTTTGACTGTCACCGAAAGTTTTTGAAGAGCGACCACCAATACTGGCGGAATGTAGTTTCCTTCACTAAGTCTACAGCTGTCCATGCTGAAGCACCGGTATGGCGTAGTGGAAGAACAATATTGGACTCCATCAACAGTATAGAAGGTCTGCAAATGAGCGTCGAGTGTGGTGGCAACGGACACAATGATCCATCTAAAACGGTACATGGTTATGGTCAATATCATAATTGGTACAAAAAATCTATTTTTTGGTCTTTGCCTTATTGGGAGAATCTATTGCTTAGACACAACCTAGATTTTATGCATATAGAGAAAAAAAATTTTGATAATATTATCAAAACTATCTTGAACGTGCCGGGGAAAACAAAAGATAACATAAAATCTAGGCTAGATATGGCGATAATATGCAACCGTAGAGCGTTGGAGCTTATATCACCAACTATTGCTCCGGTTCCAATATTTCGAATGTCAAAGGAAGCAAAAAAAGAAATTTCTAAGTTGGTTGAAGAAAGAAATTCGTTTTCCAGACGGGTATGCTTCCAACTTTGGTAGATGTGTCAATGAAATTAATTCGACTCTTTCTGGTCTCAAAAGAGTACTCTCATTGGGTGAAATATTCAACTGCCCCGTGAGAATTGGTGATCCTCATCTTTCTCACAAGAGATTTTGACAAAACATTTACTCCGGCTCCCGAATCGATAAGAGTGGTCTCAAAGATATAATCGCGAATTGAGCAAGGGATGTTGAAAGAACATGGATCAAGAGTCTTAGGAAGTATCCTTAGGTACCTATAAGGATTCCTAACTTGGTCGAATAGCTCCTCAATCATAAAGTCTTCTTCCATGCTTTGTTTAAAGTCGTAATGATGGCTTCGTTCTCCAAGCATCTTCAAAGGTGAGGGTGGGAGGGAGTTCTGTGACTAGAGAATTGAATACCTTCAGCATCTCATCACTTATCCAATGTGTTCTCTTGATAGATCTTTCGCCTAAACAAGCTTTCTCCATTGGCGGTTTCGTAGAAATTCTCGCCGTAAATCTTTGATTGTATGGTTTGGCCATTAGGAAAGGTCTTGGAGCGTCTTTTTCCTCTTGATCAGAGATGGAAAGGTCTTCTTCAAGTGGTGTTAAGGTGCAGAAATTGACCAAAGAGGTTTGCTCTTCTTCATTCGTTTCCGATTGGTGTGTTCCCTCCATAGTTCTCAAACGTTCATCTATCTTCTCAAGTGTCTTGGACATCTCAATCTCCTTCTTCTTTAGGGCAGCAGACTTACCCATAAGGTGGTTAAATTTCTTATCTAGAGAGGCTTGAATTTCTATGATGGCTTGAGTATGTTGCTTGTGTCCTTCCGCTAGAACAAGAATAGTAGAATACATGTCTCGGTGATCATCTTTGGCTTCGTCCAAAGCTTTCTTGGCTTCGTGAGCTTTGATTGCGATGATACCTAGGTCAGTAGTCATCTCTTCAACATGGTCATTAGTGCTCTTGATCTCTCCTTCGAATGTCTCCCAAAGACCATTAAAACTACAGCAAACTATAATTGTCTTCAGTATTGATCAGGTACATCTTAGTTTTCTTTTTTTTTTGGAGAAAACAGAAAAAATGGAGAACATAAGCCAAGAAATTCCTCAAGATCTACAAAGACAGATTTTGTCATGGATGCCTTCGAAATCTTTGATGAAATTCATATGCGTCTCAAAGAACTGGGCATTTATAATCCGCGATAGGAAATTCAGAGATCTTCACTATCTCCATTCGAAGAAAAGACCTCGAGTGCTGTTTGTATTCTGTCGGGATTTGGTTGAAGATGGAGAGATTGCAGTGAAGAAGATTCATACTTCGAAGAATCATGCGGACATGCTTACAAAAGCGATTCTAGTGAAGAAGTTTGAGCAGGCTTTGGCTATGCTCAGGATAGCTAAGTGCTAAGGCGCTTGCTATGCTTGACGGCGACAAGTGGACGAACTTATAGTGTGATTGTCAAAGTGGAGATTTGTTGAAATCGGTTTATGACAATCCACTTATTGTTAGAATTGAGTCGTGCTTGGTTCAATTCTAGTGGTGCAGGCATTAATTGGAGAAAACCAGAGTGATTATTGGATCAGGGTGTATCCGGCTTCTAATATATATATGAGGAAGAAGGGAGTTCGTCAACCCTAACCCTAAAAGAGAGCACTAGAACGGCGGCCTAGGTTTTGGTCGAAGGAGAGATTGAAAAGAAGAGAGATCTAGTAGAGTTCTTAATACATCGTTGAGTTCTCTTGTAACTAGGTCTTTGTAATCTCTTGTTCATAGTGAAATCTTTGCTTGTGCCGTCAAGCCCCAGACGTAGCGACCTCCCATTGACGCGTGAACTGGGTAACAATCTCTATGTGCAAATTTCTATCTCTATCTTTGCATATCTATCATTCTAGATCTTTAGGGATTCGTTCGTGAAGCAAACTTGCTTGATAAACACACAAACACATATAGATTCACAAAGTTATCGATCAAAAGCATAACATGTACATCTTTCACCCGAGTTATATTTTTACCAAATATCTCTTTCAAGGGGATTTTAACTACAAGACTTATTAGATTTACAACCTTACCTAGAATCGCCACTAGCTAGCCCAAAAAACAAACTTTATTAGATTCGAAAATATGTGTTTAAAAGTTGAAAATTTCATTTGATTAATTTATGCATGAATGTTAAGAAATGACCCTTAATTTTTGTTTTCTTCACTTAGGATTATGTATAAAACTAAATAATAAATTGTTTGATAGCATGCACTTCATCGTATTTAAATTCGACGCAAGTGATTCTAATGCTTAACAACTACTCCCTCCGTTCCTTGGAGATTGATTTTCTAGCATTTTCACACAAATTAAGAAACAATAAATTGTGTTTAGTAATTAATGTAATTTTTTGCAAAAAACATTTTTTCATAACAATGAACCAATAGCTATTCTCTAAATTTAAATAGCATCATTCAATATTTCTTGGAACTTACAATTTGTTTAATATAAATTGATTAAAAAAGTATAAAAAACCTACAACATCAATCTTTGTGGAACAACCAAAATATGCTAGAAAATCAATCTCCAAGAAACGGAGGGAGTATAGTATATCAAAAATGACTCAGCACAAATTAGACTTGTTTTGTAGTTTCGATGTAATAGTTGGAGCCTGCTAATAGAGATCTGTAAATCACACTAATTACGTTTTACATAAATTAAACAAAGAGTATTATCTGTTGTAAATTGTTGTACACACACGCGTGAGAGGCAAAAACTGTTATACCAGCCCCAAGAATCTCGTCTTCTGTTTTATTACAAGGTACTTCTGGTCGCTCTCTCTTACTTACAAATTTATTAGATTCTGATTTCAAATCTAAACCAATAAATAATTTCAAACAAACGTAACTTCAAATTCAATAAAATTAATTAAAATTGAAAAACCTTGGTTTTGTGATCACGCTCTTGACGTGGTTGTTTTGGTTAGAGAGATAATTGAAACAAATCCCAAGCTGAGAGTTTCAATCATAACCAGGTTGTTGGACACATTCTATCAGATCCGTGCAGGAAAGGTTTGCCCTTATGCACTCTGGATAATTGGAGAGTATTGCTTATCACTTTCGGAAGTCGAGAGTGGCATTTCAACCATTAAACAATGTCTTGGCGAGTTACCATTTTACTCTGTTTCTGAGGAATCTGAGCCAACTGAGACATCAAAGAAGATTCAGCCAACTTCTTCTGCCATGGTATCCTCCAGAAAACCTGTGATTCTTGCTGATGGAACTTACGCTACTCAGAGTGCGGCCTCTGAAACCACATTCTCCTCACCAACAGTTGTTCAAGGATCACTGACTTCTGGAAATCTGAGATCACTACTTTTAACTGGTGACTTTTTCCTAGGAGCAGTTGACCAAACTTGTTCTTAGGTTGGAGGAGGTTCAGTCGTCTAAAACTGAAGTGAACAAGACAGTCACACAAGCTTTGATGATCATGGTTTCTATGCTGCAATTTGGTCAATCTCCTGCTTCTCCACACCCTATTGATAACGATTCATATGAGAGGATCGTCTTGTGCATAAAATTGCTTTGCCATTGGAACGATGAGATGAAAACAATATGGTTGGAATCCGTTTTGTCAAGATGTTTTCTGAAAAACAGCTTAGAAAGATGGAAGAACTTAAGATGGTTGGTATTAAACTGATTTTGGTGAATCATCAAAGGATTTCAAGGTTAATCTATCTAGAGTTGGAATGGTTTGTTGATGTTCTTGTGGCTTTCATGGAAATTGTGGCTTTTGGGCTATACAAATATACCCTATTGCTACGCTGCGAGCTCCTGCATGACTTGATTTTTGATCCTCTCTTCACAAGATCCTCGAGGCATGTCACATTTGCTAGTTACCCAAGATCTAATATCTCTTCTCTCTGAAAAACACCTCGTAGCTATATTCATTCCGATCTCGATTAATGGATCATCGAGGAGAAACGAAGATGAATTGCTTGGAGTAAATGAATTGATCAATCACGTCAGATCTTTCTCCATTGATACATTTAAGAACTTTTCTCTACACGGTAATTTTCGAATTCGATTCCCAAATTTTGCTAGGGTTTTTTTTATCGTCTTCCCAAATTTTGAAATTCTGAAGCAGATGAAGATGAAGAGAATTCATCTTCTAAGGTGAAGAAGGACTTATCTGATTGGCAAGAGAAACACGCCGTTCTCGTCTTATCGAAATCCAAGATTTTGATTTATGTTTTGGAGATTTAGATGAATCAGCGATTAGGGGTTGGGAACATTGGTATCTTTTGATTTTGGATTCGAATTTATAGCGTTTGGGTTGAATCAGATTCGGATTAGAGTTTATGTGTAGAATCTTCCCTTTTTTTGGTTTCCGTTTTGTCATGGGTTTGGACCATTTGGTGGATGAATCACTAGTAAAAAAAAAGCTAATACCCACGAAAAACCCACGAATTTTTTCGTGGGTAAAGCAAAAAAGCCACGAATACCCACGAAAACCCACTATGAACAGTATATGCTTACCCACGAAAAAATTCGTGGATTTTTCGTGGGTATTCGTGGCTTTTCGTGGGTATTAGTGGGTAAATTTGTACCCACGAAATGGTAGTGGGTTTTCGGGGTAATTTTGCCACGATTACCCACGATTTTTTCCGTGGCAAATCCAATACCCACTAATACCCACGAAAAAATTCGTGGGTTTTGTAATACCCACGAAATACCACGAATTTTTCCGTGGGTGGTGCTTACAAAATGTTAGAACTATACAGTTCCGATTTGTTTTTAACATTGACAAATATATTAACCTTATAATGGTTTAAAAACTTATTAATTAGATTTTTGTTAATTCAAATGGAAGCTCAATAAAAAACAAAACATTTGTTATATAATATTGGTTTATTTCATTAAACATATTAAAATATTACATTACACAACAACATTATTATAAACGCGTACAATAGATGGTAGGAAAATAGTAAACATTAAAGCAACATAAAGAGTCTGGTGTTTAACCAGCTTATTCGTAAACATGGACGGGTCGGATGTTTATTCACCATCAGAGTCTGGGACTATTTCATTTTTGTAGCCAGTACTTCCTTCAGCTTCCTCATTGATAGTAAATGGTACGGTTGGTTCGTATTCAGCAATCATCGAATTAGCCCCAATTATCTGTTTGAAAAAAGATTTTAGTTTATAATTATCAGTAATATTTACAAACTTATGGAAAATCTACCTTAACAATGTTCCGCTCAGTGATGTTGAGGTACTTAGAGTTCCGGTTAAAACGGCCTACGGTCACATTCTGTAGAATGATAACCGCACCTACGCCAGTGTTGACTCTGTTCTCGTCATTGTTGAAGATGTTACGGTGCATGGTTCCCTCGATGATTCCAGACGGATCCTTTAAGGTTACTAGAAGGTCTCCCTGGCCGTTGGGGGTCGCACTGGATAACATAGCGACAAGCTGAGAATAAGATAAAATTAACTTGTTAGATACATTGTATATGTAAAATTAAATAATATTGGTCGACAACGTAAACCTTTTTCACTTTCACAAACTGTGAATGCGGGCATTGTATTTCTACAACCTGGGTCCAGAATGGTGTGGTCCTATTGTTATAAGTACCTATATTTATGAATTACAGAGTTAGTATTTGTCATGTACAATCATTATTGTAATGGTAAATGAGTACATTATATGTCTATACCTTCGCGGATTATGTAATCGATAGTAGAAGTCCAGTGAGGACTATTAAAATCTTGGTCGCCCTGTTGTGGCTCATTCATGACCTCACGAATGAAATCTTGTGTTGGGCGTGTTTGAGAACTTTCACCTCTCAACACCTTCCTATCGTGAGCCCTCTTGCGAAACATTCCTCGCTGTATGAGTTGGGCAGGTCCCGAAATTACCGGCGTTTGGATTTCAGATCGTTGTGTTGGTTGGAGTGAAACTGTCTGTTGAGCATCAATAACATATAAGTTATCGTATGGAGGGCTTGAAGGAACACGAGTTGTTTCTCGAGGGTTTTGGACGGAGGCTCGGTTTTGCATATAGTAATTCCATAGATCTCTGTTTGCCATTTGAAAATTGTTTTGTGTGTTATGATTTTGTGTTGAATTACTCGGACTTATATAGGCAAAACAGAGTGATTTTTTAGGCTTAACGTGTCGATGTATATGTGGATAAAAGAAAGTATGAAAACATTATTTGACATTACATATCAGTGTGCAATAAAGACATCAAGTCCGTGAATGACATTGTCTGCCACTGAATCATAAATAACATTGTGAATGACACTGTCGGCCACTAGATGGTGAATTGACATTTCGACAATTAAATGAATGGCGTGTAAGTATTCTACTCATGTAAACAATCACGGGTGTTGTAAATAGGGCTAGCTGTTATAACTGTTTAGAAAGATACAAATTATATTCCACATAATATTATACATGAATCCACAACATATTTTATTACAAACCACTCGACGGATAATAATCCACTACTTTTATAAGACGTTAAAAACTTAACACAGGCGAAAAAAATATTACATAAAATACTAAAACTTAAGGATCGCGTTGATGCACAATTTTCATTCATCTTCATCATTGGAATCAGCTTGAGAACATTCGTCATCACTTAGCTCATGCTCGGATGTGTACATGTCGTTTGTATGTTGGTCGGGTAAATCATCATAATTGTCCATGTCTTCAACATTGAGTGCCTCGACCCTTAGGAGCCCTGAAGGTGCAACAATAGTATTCCTAGAATCCTCTTGAAAGGCATGTTGTAAAGCATCTGTAACATTTCGAACACCTCTAGGTACCACTTTTACACATGCTAACCATTCCGTCCCATGCCTCCTACTCACCTTTGGGTATGGTATGTAACAAACTTGATCACACTGTTCAGGAGTAATAAACAGATCATATTGTCGATACTGCTTGTTTGCAGCAACATCCACCAGTCCTGAACGACTTCTACGCATTCCACTTCCACTAGTGATGTCGTACCAAAAGCATTTGAAGATAACCACCTTCAACCCGACACCGCCGTCGTACTCAACCAATCTGATGTCTTCCACAACGCCATAATATTCCGTATCAGTAGTTCCCCTCACGCAAACACCGAAATTTTGTGTCTTTTTGTTTGCACTCCTACTCAATGTTCGGAATAAGAACCCTCTTGTTGCATACGAGGGCCAGGATGTGTAAGCACGACGTGGACCTTGTACAAAATCAATGAGCCATTGTGGCACTGTTGATACCATCCTTTGATTATTAACCTGTAATAAAATAAATACATAAGTTGAACATTATATTAAAAACGGCCCAGTACAAAAATACTTACATAATCTTTGCACCAGCGTGCAAAGTTATTGTCTTTCAATGATTGTAGGTCAGTGGTAGACAATGCCGGATATGTAGTTCGCATGAAATCTTCAAACATCCTATGTATACAAATTATGTAATTAAAAAGTATTTAACTATTGAATATAATGTTTTGCGACGGTTACTCATACCTTTCATATGGTGCTAACTCGGGACAGTTATTCATGAGAAACGTTTGCAAAACGTTGTACTCTTCGTCTGTTATCCATCCCTTTGAATGTTTACCAATGAACCTTCCTTTCTGTTTGAAATTTGTTGGGACATCGTCGAATGCGTAGAAGTATATGTTTTCACCATGCCATCCTTCATTACCTGCAGCGATCGGTTTTCCAAGCCAATGGGTAGCTAGCGCTGATATTTCTTCTTGTACACAGTGCTCGACGATAGACCCTCCGATTTGTGCCTTGTTCATAACCTTTTTTTTTAAGTGGTACATGTACCGCTCAAATGGATACATCCACCTATATTGTACCGGTCCACCTAAGATGGCCTCGTCCGGAAGGTGTACCGGTAGATGCTCCATGACATCAAAAAACGAAGGAGGAAATATCTTCTCCAAGTTGCATAATTTTACTGCTATATTTTCCTTCATTGTTATAACATCTTGTTCTTTTAATGATGGGGCACCAATGTCTCGGAAAAACAATGCGATTTCTGTGTAATAAAAGTAACAACCTAAATTAGTCAGTCATATTTATGTATCAAAAAAATTAAAATTTTAATACCTGAAATCGCTACGTGTACAGACTTGGGGAGTAGTTCCATCAAAGCAAAAGGTAGAAGCCTTTCCATAATGACATGACAATCATGGCTTTTGAGACCAGAAAGAGTCGCATTAATTTCATTGACACATCTACCAAAGTTGGAAGCATACCCGTCTGGAAAACGAATTTCTTTCTTCAACCAACTTAGAAATTTCTTTTTCGCTTCCTTTGACAATCGAAATATTGGAACTGGAGCAATATTTGGATATGTAAGCTCCAACGCTCTACGGTTGCATATTATCGCTATATCTAGCCTAGATTTTAAGTTATCTTTTGTTTTCCCCGGCACGTTCAAGATAGTTTTGATAATATTATCAAAAAAGTTTTTCTCTATATGCATAAAATCTAGGTTGTGTCTAAGCAATAGATTCTCCCAATAAGGCAAAGACCAAAAAATAGATTTTTTGTACCAATTATGATATTGACCATAACCATGTACCGTTTTAGATGGATCGTTGTGTCCGTTGCCACCACACTCGGCACTCATTTGCAGTCCGTCTATACTGTTGATGGAGTCCAATATTGTTCTTCCAGTACGCCATACCGGTGCTTCATCATGGACATCTTTAGACTTAGTGAAGGCAACTACAAAAGTATTCAGCAAAATTGTGGCCAAGATCGTTTGATACGAAACATGGGGATACAATCGTTACAGACCAACGTGATTTGACAAGACAGTACATCTACTATAAATAAATATGGAGTGTATCTTTTACACCCATCAATAACAAAATAATGTCTTCTAGCTCAAGTGATGAAGACTCTCAATCAAAAAACGTGTCAAATTTTTACCCTCTTCCAAAATTATCTTGGGAAACCGAAACTCTTTGCGACGAATTCACTCAAGAGATACCTACTTACTCGTGGGAATATGATACGCAATCACCAATCTATGCAACTGATGGTTCTACATCAACGATAGTACCGGACAGCCAGTTCTTGGAAAACATCCACCACAATCCAAAATACTTGGGGGAAACTGGAACTCATTTGATTGTCGATGATAAGCATCCAGAAGGTCATGACCAGAAGCGGGTTGTCGATGATGTTTTGTATAGGCAAATCGAAGACGTACAACCATCTCTGTTGATTGAAAAGTCAGATACTTACGGTGGAAGTCCTGCAAGTGATTTGGAGTTTGCACAAAGGCCAGAAAGCCCAAACTTAAATCTAGATGTTGATGCAATCAAAAGGGAATGTTGTGACGGATTTTCACATACCTACGGTGGAAGCTCCACGTATGAAAACAAGGATCAATACTATGATTTTGAGTTTGCCCAAAGACCAGAAAGCCCAAACTTAAATCTAGATGTTGATGCAATCAAAAGGGAATGGTGTGACGGATTTTTAAATTCTCCACCAAAGAAACAGAAAGGAAAGAAAAGTTTCTGGTAACTTTGGAGTGGAAAAGAGACAAATGCAATCAAAATTTAGTGCCTAATATGTACGTGTACCATAACCATTGTATGTTTAATATTTCCCAGTCTTTTATCTACCAGTTTAATAGTTGTTTCAAATTTTATGTTTCATTAAATGTAATATTTTGTTGGAGTTGCATAATCAAATTATCTTTTAACTTTGCAAAAGGGAATATTTAAAATAATTATGTTTAAATACTATTAAATGTTGATGATCTATAAGATTCGTCAACACCATAATTTGATGGTTACTTAAACTTTCTTTAATAAAAATTCAAACCCGTATTCGAATAAGTTGTTGTGGAAAATATTTTTAAAAATTAAAGAATTTACCCACGAAAAAAACGTGGGTAAACGTGGCTTTTTTGAAATACCCACGAAAATAATCGTGGGTTTACGTGACTTTTTTTAAATACCCACGAAAATAATCGTGGGTTTTCGTGGGTTTTTTTTAAATACCCACGAAAAAAATCGTGGGTTTTCGTGGGTACTGTCATTATTTTCATCGAAACAGATCCTCCTCCTCCATTCGACAAAACCACCGAACTTTCCATCTCCTCCGGCGATTTCGACGCCGACACCGCCGACGAGTCCACGGCGAAGCTCAGGCGACCCACCAGCGACGAGTACACGGCGATTTCGACACCCACCACCACCAATTTTGCATCTCCTAAGGTAAATTCCTTTCTTCTCTTTAATCCTTTGTTTTTCTTCAATTTTGTTTTGGGTAAATCATCAAAATTTGACTGCCTCTTGATTGTAATAGCTTTGTGTAGTTTATGAGAAGGAAATTTGGATTGATTTACTTAGATTGTTAAAAATTTGCTTAGATTGTTAAAAATTTAGGGTTAGTGTATACTTTAGGGTTTTTTTAATTTTCCAAATAATGTTTTGTTTGAAAAACTTAAATTAAAAGGTTTGTAGAAAAAATTGTTGAGTAGTTAGTGTTTACTAATAATTAAAAGAAAATTTTAAATATGTTTAGGTATTTAAAATTAATTTTGTGGATTTTTACATACAAATTGCATATTTTATAAATTTAGTATTATAATTTAGTTTGAAAAATAATATAAAACCTGAAAAAATTAGATAACAAATACCAAAATTATATAATTGAAAAAATAAATCTAATACAACTTGTATTGTGTAGGGTTTTTTAATTTTCCAAATAATGTTTTGTTTGAAAAACATAAGTTAAAAGGTTTGTAGAAAAAATTGTTGAGTAGTTAGTGTTTATTAATAATTAAAAGAAAATTTTAAAATTGTTTAGGTATTTTATATTAATTTTGTGGATTTTTACATAGAAATATTATATATAATATTAGTATTATAAATTAGTGAAAAAAATATATAAAATCGGGAAAAAATTAGATAACTAATACCAATATTATATAATTGGAAAAACATATCTGATACAACTTGTACAACACTTATATATAAAAGTGTCACTTGTTAACAAATTTTGAAAACATATTAATGCCTTCAAATCCTAAATTCTTGAAAAACATATATGAGAAAATAAGTTATAAAATTAAATGTTAATGGCTCTACAAAAATATATGACAAAATAAAGACTTGAAAATTTAAAATATAAAACATATTAATGGCTCTAATTTTTTTTAACAAAAAATCAGAAAATATTATTAGTGTAAGAAATATTAGATGTATTATTTTTTGCATGTAGTTATGTCTTCGTCTACCGGGACCGGCTCAGTTCGAAGCAGACCCCGTTTCCATCTCCCAAAATATGCAGAGTATCGTTACCGTTTACAGGCGGTATACGAAGCGCCTACTAGGAGATCACAGTCTGTCCTCCATCCGTTTAAGGAAAACGGAGGACTATGGTAAACATCTTAAATATTTAACAAGTTTAAGGTCTATGTGTTTACTAATTGATTTCTAACTTTTTAAATATTTTTTAAAGGATTGGGATCGATGATTCGGTCACCAGTTTTATTAAACGGACCTGGCAGGGTAATTTTTGGGGTCCTTGGAAGAACTGGACCGATGTGAAAAAATTCGCTCCAGAAAAAATTCTGATTTGGTGGGGAACATTTGTGGTAAGTTAGAAAATTCGGATATTTAAACATTTAGTAATTTTCCATTATTAACATTGTATATTAACAATGGTTGTTGCGAGTTGTAGCAAAACTATTATTGGGATCCCGAGTTCGAGGACATCGTCTTTTATGAATGGAAGGAAAAGACGAAGTTAGGAATCGGCGAAGAGATTAGTAGGAAACATCGGCAGGGAGTGCAGCCCGTCTATATCAGCGAGGATGACTGGGCAATTCTTTTGGAACAATGGCAGACTGAGAAAGCCATTAGCAAGAGTAAGACTGCTGCTGAAAGCCGTAAAACGCCGATCAACGGCAAAGGAATGCACAAAAACAGTGCCGGGCCCCGATCCTTCTCAAAGATCGACTATGAATTGGTAAGTTTGATCCATATATTAATTTACAAATCTATTAAATATCGTTAGTAATGTTAATGATCACTACATTGTGTTAAAAAAATTTTTTGATAATGCAGAAGCAGAAGGGGCAGGGATCCGAGGAACCATCCATTCTGGATTTGGTGAAGGAGACGCATACACGCGCGGATGGCACTTACGTTGATCCGGTGATTGAGGGACTCGTGAAGGAGGTTGAAGAGGAGGCTTCTCAGCACCAAGATTCGACCGGCACAGCTTTTTCCACAAGTGGTTCTCCTCGGGAATTCATTAACCAATTATATTTTCAGGTAAATTTTTTCATATTATAATTTTTTATTTATTGTATATTTAGACTTTAATTCTCTTATTGTTTAAAAATGCAGAGGGTGCAACCAAGATACGGGCATGCCTACGGCGTCGGTAGTGCGAGGACGCAGTTCTATCACCATTCCGTCCAGCATCCGTCGGAAACACAACCGGATCTCCGAACTGAGCTCGATAAAATGAGGGGTGAGATGACTAGCATGGGGAGTAAGATAGATGTCATTTTGAGGAAGCTAGAAGGACGCAGCGGTTCAAGCGGGACGACTCAGCCCGAAAACTCTGGTGGTTCGTAGTCGTTTATTTTATGTTTCTGCTTTTTTTTTTATTTGAAAACTTTTAATTTAGAACAATTTAATTTTATGTAAAATATTTTATTTCTATTCGAATTATTAGTTTAGTATTTAATTTAATTAATAATTTTAATAACAAATTTCAAAATAAAAAATGTTTTTTTCCAAAAAAAATACTACGTACCCACGAAAGTTTTAGTGGGATTTCGTGGGTAAAAGGCTTCCCACGAAAACTTTCGTGGCAAATCGTGGGTAGTTTGCCACGAATAAATTCGTGGGTATTCGTGGGTAACTACCCACGAAGACTATCGTGGCAAGTCGTGGGTAACAGTACCCACGAAATATTTCGTGGGTATTCGTGGGTATTTGCCATGGAAAATTTCGTGTCTTTTCGTGGGTAGCTTTACCCACGAACACCCACTAAATTCTCTACCCACGACGCTATACCCACGAAAATTCTTCACTATTACCCACGAAACTTTCGTGGGTATAGCCAATTTTTTTACTAGTGAATGGAAGGAGCACGCATGCATGTCTTTATCAAGCTTTAAGCAATCAACATACATTTGCCCTTGCTAAAACTCGTTTCTGTAATATTAATTCAAGGGTTTGGGTTATGTTTGAATAACTATATAGAACTAGTATCATCTTAGAGTACATGCACCGCTGATTTTTAGTGGGTATCAACAACTCAAAATAAAATAAAAAATCAATAATAAATTGTTTTTGGGCTTGATAGCCTCAACCGACAATATCACGGTGACGTGGAAAACAGCTATTGGATCCGTGTTTATGATTTTGCATAAATCAGAGAAAAAAAAAATATTAAAACTAATATTTTGTGATACTTATATGGAACCATAGTTGTGCATGCTCTATTTTTAATTTATTTTCATTAAACCACTCTTACAATTTCTCATTTAATTGATTGTTACAAGGTATTTATATCCCGAAAAGATTGGAAAACATGCTCGGTTTTCAAAACAACAAATTGGCACACGTCTTATAACTCGGTAATCCGGACAAAGTGTGTAGATACATATCTTTATCATTTCTTAAAATTTGTATGATATTTTTTTTTTAACTGTGGGTATATTCTTTAAATTTTGATATGTAATTTAATTAAATGCAGTGCCACGTAGTAATATTATTACATGTTGCGTTTTGAGTGCATACTATATGTTTTATGTAGAAACGAGGTGACCATCTATGCAATGAGTTGGACATAAGTATATATTCAGTTCAATTTTGAAATATCTGCTCAAATCATCTACAAAAATAGTATTGTTGTATATAGTTAGAATGAACAAAGGGAAATTAGGTGATTTTTTTTTTTGTTTCTTTGTTCATTCTAATTATTAGATGAATTAATCGTGAGAAAAACGTAAATGACCATATAATTGTTATGAAAATATAGTCCGTCATATATTTACCACAAAAAGAGAAATTGCCCTTTCGATTCGAGACGCACTAAATGCATATTTATCACCTTATTAATTTTGTTTTTAATCAAAATATTTAAATAGTATTCATAAATATGAGTTTATCTTAAGATTTACTTGTGACAAAAAAAAAAAAAAAAATTCTTAAGATTTACTTCTCTTTTTCACTCTTCTTCATCGAATCTGTCCTCTTCCTAGTTTAGCAAAAAAAAAAAAAAACAGAATATGTCCTCTTCCACTAGCAATATTGTCTTGGACTCTTGATAGATCAAAAGATATATTGTACTGGTACCGGGTTTAGCACCCTACACCAGATCCAACTTAAGACTGACCTGGCCCGGATATCTAGCAGATGATGACAAGATGGGCTTCGAACCAGACCAGTAAGCCCATTTTGTAGACCAGAAAAGCCTCTATTTCGACAAGGTTACCGACCTAGAATTACTTGAAGAATAAGTAGGAAGTATATGAGAATATTGCTTAAATCTTCTCAGTTAGGATATTTTCCATACATTTCTAGGGTTTATTCTCCACGGTAGTCTGGATATAAATATGTAACTTATTTTACCCTAAAGTGGATCCGCAACTCTTAAATAATACACATCTCTTGGAAATACTCTTAAATCTCTTAGCTCCTTCTTGTTATTTTCCCTTCAAATCTAAAACCCTACTTGTTTAAGGGGATCGAGTTCGTTCGCACAAACCCAGGTTTCTTTATGTTCCTTTTTGCAGTGTGGTACGAGCGAAGACAAATGAAGAAAATCTACTCTCCGCTTCTCGAAGGGCTTTTGGGTCTATACCTCGGCTTCGAATGGATTCTGGTTTTTTGACTTGTTCCCTTGACTTCTCGAAGTAGAAATCGGTGAAACTGAACTGAAATTTATTTTCAGACAAACAATCTTCTTGCACCGATCATCACACACGGTATATACTCAGCTGTTGTACTCGGGAACGGGCTGTGGAAATTACACCATCACCAGCAAAGACTCCGGTTACGTGTTCAGAAGCTTGAGACTGAAGTTAATTGTTGGAACGCAAAGTTGCATTGCTAATATGGGCTTAATGGGCTAATTACAATGTTAACTATAATAAGATTTGAATGAGAAATGTTGGGTTAAGGATTCAGTTTGGTAGGGAGGATAATTGTATATTCGGTATTCGGTTTCGGTTTGGGTTAAAAGATTTGATCCTAACCAACCCATGATCCTCACCTCCACATATCACGCCACTTATCTTTTCCACTTGGTCAAAGTGGTTCAAAGATCTTCACGTGAAAGATTTTTGCGGAACCGTAACTGATCATGTTTTGATTATTTAAACCAACATCTTCTTATTATTTTCTTTAACGCTTTCACAGATATCAAAAGCAAAGAATACACAACAACTCCCTCTTTCTTTCTCCGAGTTAACTAGTAAGCGTTTTTTCTTCGAGTCTTAGCATTAGTCGAGAGTATATCGTAGATATATATGTTCATAGATTCTAATACAAGTGTTGCGTATTAGTCTTAATCAAGATCGTATTCTAGGATTCATTATCGTACAAAAACCGTCACACTACGAGCGATATTTTGAATTAAGGAAAAAGAATTCGTTCTCGCTTTCTTGAATTCGTTATTCGGTTTATCATTGTTATAGAAGATTAATTTCCGGGTCCCTACAGTAACAACAACAACAACTCGAGATAGGAAGATAAATAATAGTTTATATCTAAGAATTACTCTTTTGTGTGTGGATTTTGTAAATTGTCTTAATGTATTGAGCAACCATTGACTTGTACAAATAGCTAGAAGCATAATTAAGTAAAATGTATAGAACCATTAGTTAATAAGAGCAGAGAAGCTATGGGAAAGCTTTTGTTAATCTTAACTTTGATTTTAGTCTAGTTCAACCTTCTACTCCACAGACTCCAATGTCTTGTTTACACAAGGAGCTAAAAATAAACAAAGAAATTAATTAGTTACAAGTTGATCAAGAATCAAGAAACAAGAATAATCAAAAACAAGTTTATGTACAACCTTGAGGTCAGAGTCATAAAGTCTCTAGGTTCTGGTAAAGCACTAACCGCTTCCATCAAGTGCGGGCACCCTCTCTACTGCTTCTTGTCTAGAAAAATACACCATAGCCGCCCTGTAAAAAGCAAAACAAGTTTCTTTGTTAGTTTTGCTTGGGGAAAAACTCACAACAAGTTGAAGGAAGAAGATAAGCCGTCACAGAAAAACCAACCTATCGAGAGTTTTGGTTCCGTTGCGTTTTGAGAGACCAAGCTGTATGATCTCTCCACATACACAGAAATGTCTAATCACTGCGTTTTTGGCATCATCTTCAGGAAGATGATCTATCGACTCATTTTTCGAGCGTATGCGGCTTTTAGGGAAGCCACTATTTTAGGATCAATCCTCGGAACTTCATTCGGTAAAGACCGAATATCTGCTTTCCATGGAAACGTTTGTATATTGATGTGTAATACTATTATATATACGGCAACACATTATATACAATATTATAGTGGTATATCTTTAGCCACAAATGTACCATTATTAAAGTATTGTACATTTGTACATACCCGATCCAAATCGCTTGATTTCGGTCGGATCCGGGTTTGGACTTCGGATTCGGATAATTTGCCCACCCCTCTTTTGGAACCTCAATTTTTGTTTTCAAAACCGAAATTCCAAAAAACAAAAATTACAGTACAAAGAGGATGGGGAATCAAACCTCTGCTCTGTCAAAGAAAATTTGCTCACTGAAACAACTAGGCGACAACATTTTTTTTTAAAAACGGCCCCTATAACTATATATGTATTTCGGGAGCCCTAGGCAAATGCTTTTTTTTTAGTACGTTATCTCTCCGTTTTCCTCTCGCCTGCTTCTTCATCTTTATAAGAATTTCAAAAGGTTCTCGTTACACATTAATTACTTTAACTCTATTTTATGTAGAATAGCAACGTACAAAGTACAAAATTTATTATATAAAAGAGCACTGGAGGACCTAAATTCCTCTCTCTAAAATTCTCTGACCTCTCTCTAAAAAAACGAAAACAGAGCTCCGGTTTGTTCTTCCCCGGCGTTCGGTTACCCGGTGTCGTGGGTTTGTTTATATGTACAGTTTTTCTTAGGTGTTGTTATCCTTCCGATCTATTCGGATATAAGTTTCGGCTAGACCGATTTTGGTTTGACTTTGTTCGGATTAATGGTTTGTTAGTTGATGAATAGTTTCGGGCTTCTCTCAACTTCTCTTCTCTTTGTTTCTTCTTGTCTTCCCTTCGTTTCTCTATTATTCGACATTCAAGCTTTTTTGTTGAACTGAAGATTTTGCGGTTGTTGTTGCGGTGGAGGCAGCGGCGGAGAGACTTGAGGTTTAACGGCGGTTCTTCTGGGTTTAGCATTTGCAGCGGCGAGTCGGATTGCATCGGCGGGATTCCACGGAGGAAGCTCGGCGAGCTCGTCAATGGAAGTTTTAGCATTTTTGATAAGCCTTTGCTTGGTCGGTCGAAACTAAGCCGGTCTTGAACATCGTAGAACTGAATCGACGTGTGAACAAAAGTCTTTAGTGTTGATAGATTTATATTTTATTTGATGGTAGATTTATTTTAGTTTGATGGTAAATTTGTTTTTCTTTGCTGGTAGATTTATTCTGGTGGACGTGGAGGTTTCGGAGGTGGTGGCGAAAGAAGCAAAGGTCATGGATATGTTGTCTAAATGGATGCAATTCAGTTTCCTTCTGGAAGTTTACGGTCCAATTTTGATACCCTCTTCTGGTGTATTCCTCACCTTGAGCCTCTCGCAGAGGTCATTTAGGTAATTCCATGGATTATCTGGTATATCTGGAAGGCGAGGAATGACAAAATCTTTAATGACAATGACCTTGGCTTTGGCTCTTAAGGAAGCACGGGAGTGGTTTCACGTAAATACCACGGGTCATATGCCAATGGTGAATCTCGAGACGGCAGCCCCCACATCCTTGGCGACATTCACATGCTTCGTCGATGGCTCGTGAAAACTGGAGGATCGTACGAGTGGACCATGTAACTGAGCCTCTTGCAGAGGTCATTTAGGCAATTCCATGGATTATATGGTATATCTGGAAGGCGAGGAATGACAAAATCTTTGATGACAATGATCTTGGCTTTGGCTCTTAAGGAAGCACGGGAGTGGTTTCACGCAAATACCACGGATCATATGCCAATGGTGAATCCGAGACGGCAGCCCCCACATCCTTGGCGACATTCACGTGCTTCGTCGATGGCTCGTAAAAACTAGAGGATCGTACGAGTGGACCATGTAACTGAGCCTCTCGCAGAGGTCATTTAGGCAATTCCATGGATTATATGGTATATTTGGAAGGCGAGGAATGACAAAATCTTTAATGACAATGACCTTGGCTTTGGCTCATAAGGAAGCACGGGAGTGGTTTCACGCAAATACCACGGATCATATGCCAATGTTGAATCCCGAGACCGCAGCCCCCACATCCTTGGCGACATTCACGTGCTTCGTCGATGGCTCATGAAAACTGGAGGATCGTACGAGTGGAGTGGGATGGGTGTTGCAGCTTCAGGATGGAACGACAGAGTTACTTGGACTACAGGGGAACCAGCGGAGTCTTTCCCCATTACATACGGAGTTACATGGCCTGTTCTGGACCATGCGTTGTTTACTCCGGAAGGGACTGTTTTGTTCCACCTTTGTAACTGATTCAACTGACTTGGTGAAGATGGTGGAATCACCACAGGAGTGGCCCAGTTTTCAACCGGAATTGAGTGATTTGATAGTCCTCCGGGAATCTTTCCCCGAATTCGAACTCATCTATCAACAACGGAAGAACAATAAGAGAGCAGATTTGCTGGCAAGGAATGCGCGCACGCGGGATACTATTTTCTCTTTTATTAGCACTTCAGTCCCTTATTGGTTTTCGGATACAGATAATGTATTTACTTAAACAATAATAAAGTGTGTTCGTGACAAAAAAAAAAAAAAACGTAAATCTAATGGATAAGAATTAGACCACATAGGCTCATTTTAGTTAGTTTTTTAATTATTAAAATTTTCTGCTTAGTTTGTAAATTAGTTCTTCTTAATAAATTCATGTTGACCAAAAAAAAAGTAAGAAATTAATTTGCTAATAGTATATTTCTTCTATTTTATCAACAAAATTAAATTTTCAAAACATGAATATCTATGTAATATTTACTAGATGCTCCAATTGAAACACCATCAGCAAAATCGTCTTTCATCATGAGCAAGAAGGGAAACAGTTTTCTGATGTGTAAAAACCCCAAGTTTCCTAGGCTTTAAAAAAAATACAAATCCCAGTTGTTTCTATCTATGTAGAATAGTACGCCTCGGTCACACCTTTCCTATATCCACCACTACTTCCCATCTAGCACAACCACAAAACCACTCTCAATGATTTACAAAACCGAAAAATTGAACACACGGATTCACGAAAATCAGAGCCTCCTACTCGACCTAAAGCTATTGATTCTCCTTCTCTATCACCTAGAACTTACCATTAGGGTTTTCCCCTAAAACGAATTAGGATTTTCTAAAAACAGAACCAACGGGCTATTTTAAAAACAACGCTGAGGACAGACCATACCTCAGAATAACGATCGGAAATAAGATTCGGAAACTAGACCCGAAGAGCTTTCCAACACCTATAGAAAATCGACAAACCGATTTGCCTCACGGCTAGCTAAGAGAGAGAAGAACTTACCCACAAAAATTCACTCTGATCCGAACCGATCTTCCTGTCCGTTTCTCTTCTCTACCAGAACGAAACAGAAATGCCTCCTTTCCTCTTAATCACCAAACCTCTTAGGAATCACCAAAACCTCTCTCAATCTCTCTTTCTCTCAATTCTGCTCAACAACACATTTTTCCATCTGAACATATGGCCAAAGACTTATAAATCCCGTCCTAGGGCTTCTCCCAAACTGGACAATTCAATTAAAACCGAAATTGAACCACAACAATGGTGTCGATCGACACCCCACCCAAATTATTAAAATTTGGTTTCGGGATGTTACAGTAAATATGTTCTTTTATTAAGTCAAACTATTACGCTCTTTAGTGGAATAATTACCATAGTCATTAGGAGCATCATTAATATCGAAAACCATATAGTAGTACAAGAATCGTGTAGGTGGAACCAGAGATATATACTACTACTATTAAACTATGAGAACATCTTTAATTGTCATAAGCTGAAACTAATCTAATTATTCATAATGTGATTTTTACGGCAAGTGGTCTAGTAATAAAAAAAATGTAACATCAATTTACTTTTTCTACGAATTCGAGGGTTATCTTTACGTTTGGTCAGTTAAAATTGTGATGCGTTTTATTCAAGCGACGACTTCCATCTTATCGTTTAAGTTATCAATACCTGGAACAAAAAATACACCAAATGATGAATGGTTACGAAATACCCCCTTCATTTTAATTTAAGTGTGGCTTTGGCACTTTTCAAACAAATTAAAAAAACATATTAAAAACTTTATTATGTATTTAATAAATAGTTTGACTATTGGTATTTTATTCTAGGTTAGACATAAGGCTAAATTAAATATTTTATACTGAAAGTTGCATTGAAACTATAAAACGACACTTGTTTTAATACATAAGATTAACCTTAAAACGACATTTAAATTAAAACGGAGGGAGTATTCAATTAGTTAATAGTGCAATGATCACTCAAATACCATTGGGTTAAAATACGATTTGACTTAAACTATGCATTAGCACAAGATTATGAGTCCAATACTAATAATGTATACGAGCAATATCCACAAATCTGTTAATTCACAGTGATGTTTTCATTACCACTTGCTAAATTGATGTGATCACACGACGAAGGATGATAATTCAATTTTGGAGCCCACTAGTTTCGTGGATTCTAGTGTACCGCACATCGCTCACTTTCACGCCTTTCCCTGACTCTCCAAATGATGCCATGACTGGGGCCACAAAAGATGCGGGTCATGTTGATTAAAGAGGAACCCTGGTTATGGCGATGCAATCATCTCTAGTGGAGATAATGCAGTCGCTTATACAACTCCTATAGCATTTGATATGTCAGTACCATGCTTGTTGGGACTATCGCTAGGTGCAATCAATCTTAGACCCCATACATGGATGTTCTTTGAACAGCTTAGACTTATGTGGTTCCGAGGGCTGTTCAAGTGTCGGAGATTGTACATCTTAAGATCATTACAGTTGTTTTAGTGCATTGCCTAAAACAGAAAGAAAGAAACATCAATAACCTATTTATTACTGATTAATTGATCAAAGTTTATATATGGGTGTATATTTATGAGTGTAAGGATCTTGCAAATGGACTTACCAAGGGGCAAGTATGAACTTTTCCCCACCACAAAGAACCACGACCGTCAATGGTGCCGCCTCAGGAGATAACTAGACCGTTGATACTGTCAAAACTAATCCATGTCGGGTATTTTCCCATCCTCTTATCTATGCTATCAAACCATAACATTAGTAAAATAGATAGATAGAAAAGTTTGGTTTAGATTATCGTCATGTTGTTCGATTTATACTACTCTTTTCACTAATGTATCATCCAATTCGTGTTTGCACCTAGGGTGCCACAAGATTGCTTCTTATCTGATGTAAATAAATCACCTAGTTATATATTGGTTCGAGTAATGCTCTAATAAGTTAAAAAATTCTTTTGACATGAGATTTTCTAATATAATTTGAAACTAAAGAGTAAAATATATATATACCGCAAAGGAGATGGGGGAAGACTTGCATGGACCGACGATTGCAAGAGGTTTAAGCATAACTTTTTAATAATTCTCATTTAGCAGACTTCATGGAGTATCTATAATTTAGTTAGTAACAGTCTAACGCTTGTAAATAATGTATCATGTTGTCTATACGCGGAACTGAAGTGTAAAAAAAACTCTTCTTACAGGTGGTACTGGAGGGTCTGGAGATCAAGGGTCCGAATCTTGGAAAGAGGTTCTGGAGGCATGTGACGCTTCTATAGCTCTTCACTCTTGAGGTAACTCTCTCGTATAATTAAATGGAACATGGGATCAATCTAGAAAGACTATCTTATCAATTAATTAGTTTACGAAAGAAAAAAAAAACAGAAGAAATCCCAAGTGACTACACCGGATAGCATTCATGCATTGAAATATACTATATATGAGATTGATTGACCAGAGGAATCGGGTGAATGTGTTATGGTTTTCTAATATCTAATGGCATCTGAGGAGTGAAAACTTATATAATCTAGGAATTGATATACCTTTTCTTGGAAGCAGGGAAGCACGCCAAGTTCTGCGAAAGGATTGTCACTTGATATATCATGGTTTTTACCCAATTTTATCCATAATATAAGTTCGTTTATCTAGAGTCTTTTATGTGTTTTCGAGTCTTTTGGTGTTTATCTTAGGTACAAGGACATTTGGAGCATAATTGGTGTTTACTGGAGCTTTATGGAGCATTGCGGAATGAGCAGTCAAAGTCACAAGTTCGGAGTGAAAATCTGAAGCCTGTGTCGAGCGACACACTTTCCGTGTCGCTGTCGCTCGATGCGACCAAATGGCGACATATTCTTATTTTTGGAAAATTTCCGTTTTCGCGCCAGAAACGTCCAGATGTTTGCAATTGGGCCCATGCCCGTCCTTGTACTCTATAAATACGTTTTTAAGTCATTATTTAGGCTTAAGCTTTATTTTACTTTGTTTTAGAACCTACTCTTAAGAGATATCTCTAATAAAGATGTTTTATGCTTCATTGAATATGTCTAAGTAGTTTCTCTGTTAGGTTTAGGGTTATTCAAAGGTGTTTGATGAATTGTTAGGGCTGTTCTTAATTGTTAGGATAATATCATTATAAATTCTTCATTTTAGCTTGTGTTTATTGCTGATTTTATCCTCGCGAACTGAAATCTGATCTTAGGTTAATTAATAGAAACGACAGTTTTATTAATTGCTTGAACTAGTTTTTGATGAGCAAAATTCCTATTCGCAAAGACATTTGGTTTTGGGTTTTGTGAACAATTGAACCTGAATTTATTGATTGTTTAAATTAATCTGAATTCGCAACGACAGTTGGTTTTCTACGATCTAGACATATATAATCTTTGCAGCGACAGCTTATTGGTTTTACATTCGTGTTCATGTTTAGGAACTGAGCTTTAATAATCCTAATTATTTGTTTATGCCTGCAATTTTGATTCACTGGAGATTTCCCTGAACCTAGCTTTTATCTTCATTGTTTTAAAGCTTATCTTATCATCATGTTTATTTGTTTTACTTGCTTTTTCATACATAATATTTTGCTTAGCTTAATCTGAAAGTATATAATCTATTGTGTCCCTGATTCCTTGTGGATTTGATCCCTAAATATTGCAATTGATCTCTTAATTTGAGAGAGTAGCTCAGGGTTAAATTTGAGCATATCACTACTCGGAATGCATGAAGATTCCAACTGGAGTTACAACAATCAGGGTGATCAATGTATGGCTACTGCTTTGAGAAAGAATATTGTTACGCTTCACACCTTGTTTAACGTTGATCAGTTCTTATAGTTATCTTAAATTTCAGCTACACGATTGTTGCCTCAAGAACTTGGTTCTTTCCAAATTCCTGCTTGTTATTCTAAACTGGGAGCTCCGGAGAACAATGTCGAGTACTGTAGAATGATGGATGAGGAAGGGACAATCGGTCTGCCACTCGAGCAACAAATGAGATCGACAATTTCACAAAAGCAAAACTTTACTATCCTGGACATATCACCAGAGTGAGGTTACTCGAATGAATCTACTAAGGTCTAATCTCTTACACCATACTTAGTATTTCGTTGAGATCCTGATCTATGTGGCAGTGAATTTTGATCCTACAAAACTATCCCTTCTTCTTTTTATTTTATTTTATCTTGGCAATTGAAGCTTCCACCGCTGCAGCCGAATCGACTCTTGTCTTTAATCCTTCTGAACCAAAAAGCTCGTTGATCTCTCTCAACATGTCTGGGATCACAAATCTCACCGCCACAAATTTTCTCACATGGCGTCTTCAAGTTCGTGCTTTACTTGAAGCACATGAACTTCATGTCTTCATCTCTGATGAAGATCTCACACCTTCGAACAAATCACTAATGCCGCATGTGTCGCTGAAACTAATCCTGCTTACACTATTTGGAGAAGACAAGATCGGATGCTCTACAGCTCGATGATCGGTTCACTTACTCTCAACATTCAGCCCATGGTTGCTCGTGCTCTTACTACACGCGACATATGGCTCACTCTGTCCAACATCTGTGGGAAGCCTTCTCGTGGCCATATCATAAACCTTAAACGACATCTAAAACAAAGCAACAAATGTACTTAATCTGTCACTGAGTACATGAGAGGACGATTGTATCTATGACCAATGATGAACCCATAGCTTTGCGCCATCTTTTATCTTTCGATGCTTGAGAATCGTTGATAGGTTCAATTTCTGAGACATATTTTGGATTTGGTTTCACTATGTTGTTCTTTGCTCGAATGACCATTGAATGTTGATTGTGAGCTTTCACTATTTTTTTCCTGGCGTGAGTAACCATTGGACGCATAGTGGCAACTTGAACAAGAGCTGACTCTAGTGAAGAAGGAGCAGATACCGATGGAGCAACATGTGAGTCATCACACAAAGATGGTGGTGGATGAAACTCGAGGCGTAGAATATAAGGAAAACAGTGTGCATTGCCTCATAAACCGGGTTCAAAAGGAAAGTCAACTACGCAGAGACTAAATAAAAGAATTCCAACTTCACGATGTAACCATCGGCTCTGGATCCGATGAGTCGCTGGAAGGTTTGTTGGACTGACGTGCTGAATTGAACAAGATGTCTTTAATAACCTGCACATTGATGGTTGAAAACACTTGAGAGTGAACCTCATGGATTCATGAACCAAAACAGAATATATAGCATCAGTTTGTCAGATTGTGTTAACTCACCTGCGACATTAATCCATGAACCTGCTCAACAGTAATCTTCGAACTATCCCGAGTTATCTTAGTGAGTTGAGACTCATCCTGAAAATTATCCGCAACATACCTTAGTAGGTCCCAAACAAATGATGATCAAGTTAATTATCTTGTATAAATAGGAAATCTACTTATTAATATAGGGAAAATTCCATAAAAATATCCGAACTAAATTCCGTTAAGCTTTTTAATCGTTTGCTGTGTCAGTTTTGCTGATGATTAAGCAATCTCGGCACACCATATCCTCGTGTGCCTTACCCTATTGTCATCATCAGGGACATGCTCTACCCACAAAACCACCATCTTTCCATCATAATCCGCCAATTTAGCATTGGCGTTAATATGAATTTCAGACACTTCTTTCAAACCCTTTAAATTTCTCCACTTTCTTACCTTAGTGTCATACCATTTGAACACTCCTTCGCCATGATAACCCAACAACACGTTATTTATCATGCAGCAAGACCATCCCTTAAACATACTTTTAATCCATTTTGCGGATTCACATGTACCATCTTTTGGGTTGTAAGACACACCTTTACCACCATGTATATAGATCTTTCCATCAATCACTAAGGTTTCCATTAAATATTTAATGCCGCAAATCTCCTGGCAAGGGACTGAAAAAGCCTCCCAAGTTTGAGATTTTAAATCAAATACCTCTATCCAATAGCAGAGATTCCGATTCCACTCTGTCCTCTTTCCCCTACCTCCCATTACAAATATTTTTTCCATCAATGACATGGGCTGATGGGTAATGCATCCCTTCACACATGTTAGGAGCCTCGTGCCACGTGTGAGACGGCAATCTAGGACCAAGACTCTAGAGAGAGGAGGGCCGATGGTAGAGAGAGGGCCTTTGGGGAAACCAACAATTTTGTAGATGTCAGAACCAACAACGACAAGACCTGAGAAGACCTCATTAATAGAATTAGGAGGAGATGAGATTGGGACCAAACTATTTCCAGTTGGTTTCTTCTTCTTCATGGTGCCATTGGCTAGGGTTTGGTTAGGTTTGGGGCAAAGAGTGAACCATTAAAGGCTATGCTCGTCATAACCGAACTTCAAGCACACATAAAGAAAACTCTCTGTGCGGTTTAAGAGTGATCGAGTCTGGTAAAGCAAGGATAGATCGAAAGCTCTTGGAGACTAGAGAGAGAGTAGGATAGTATGATTTCGATACGCAGGCTAAGCAGCTTACTACCAAATCATGAGGAAGTGACGAAAATTGCAGAGTATGTGGGAGTACTAGCGACGACGATATCTTCTTCCTCTTCTTCTCAGGTGTAGACATTGGCCAACGTAAAAAACTCTTCTATTTTTTTCTCCGATTGCGGAGAACAAATTAAGTGAGGGGATTTAGGGTTTTATATTTGACTTGACGGCTAAGTTACTTGCTATTGTGGGCATAGTTTAGAAATTGTTTTTAAAAGCTTCTTGGTTTAATCTTAATAGGCTTATCTCATGCCCACTTATTAACAAGAACTAAAGTCTAATGGTTTTCTTAAAGAAATTCACAACTTCGATTAATATTTCTTTTGGTTACAAATTTGTTTCTTCGGAATTAAGTATATGAACAAACGTATATGATAGCACTACATATACGTTCTTATTAAAACCATCTATGAAGTTTGTTACATATACGTTTATAATATTAAGTATAGGTTCTTATTAAAACCATCTATGTAGTTTGTAAGAGTCAAAAAGGTAGCTTTAATTAAGCAGCTATACCCAAACAGAGATCGAAACGAGGAGAGCTAGCCCTCGGCAAACTTAATTACTCATACAACCCTCATTTCTCATAATTTCACATTTCACATTTCACATTTCACCCCATCATTTCGTTCATGTTCAAAGCAGGCTCGGGGAAATTTACAAGACCAAATCGTGAAACACTCTTTCTTAACTGGCGGATTCACAAATCTTTTACTTTGATAGGCAAGGAGATATGACACATAACACAGCTTTACTCTTTTCTAAACATAAAATGCAATATAATTTCAGAATCAGTCACTGCTTAGCAACCCGAACAACCTGTTTACCAATATTTTTCCCGGAAAATAGCCCAACAAGTGCAGCAGGAGCGAGCTCGAGACCTTCACACATATCTTCGATGTACACAATCTTCCCTTCCTTGTAATATCCTTTGACATGTTCAAGAAACTGTGGGAAAATATGGAGGTAATCACTCTGCAAGAACCCTTCTAATCTTATTCGTTTGGGGATCGCATTGTACAAGTTGTTGATTCCTTGCGATGTGCTAGAGAGGCTTTGCAAAGACACCATTCCGCAGAGCGCGATTCTTCCACGGACCTTCATGTTAAGAAGTGCCGCATCAAGCATGGATCCACCCACATTGTCAAAGTAGATATTGATCCCCTCGGGGAAATACCTGTTAGTAATATATCAGCTTGGTATTTTTGTACCATTTATGTTATCTTATTCTTTACCTCTTCAAAGCAGCATCAAGATCAGCCTCTTCCTTGTAGTTAAAGGCCTCATCAAACCCAAGCTGGTTTTTCAGGAGATCAACCTGAAATATATCGAAAAAGGTTACTTCACAAGGACAAGTGACTAAGAAGAGTTCCCGAAGACTAATTAATAATAAGTAACCTTTTGGTTAGTACCGGCGCTACCAACTACATAGCAGCCGTGCAACTTTGCTAACTGACCAACAAGTTGTCCAACTGCTCCTGAGGCCGCAGAGACAAAAACAGTCTCTCCTTTCTTTGGTGAGCATATCTCATAAAACCCTGCATACGCTGTAAATCCAGCCATCCCTGTAAATCAAATCAAAGAAAATCAGAAAACTATAGGATATAACAAAATGAATTATTCCTGTTAGTGTTATGAATTGTACCAAGAAGTCCAAGATGATAAGAAAGTGGAATGTCATGGTCTAACTGAATCTTTCTCAACTGTAATTCACTTGAGCTACGAAGCAAACTGTACTCTTCCCAACCAGTAATCCCGCAGATTAAGTCGCCGGGACGATAATCATCCTCATCCGAATCTATCACCCTTGCTAAACCAAACCCTTCGATACGCTGCATCAAGATTAAAAAAAATATCAAATCCTGAACAAAAATTTGTCAAATTTTAGGACTTGACAGCAGATTTGTATACATTCACTAGCTCAGGCAATACGTCGAACACTTGGTGGGCAAAATCTATCCATTCACAAATTTAAGCATCGAGAGAAGAAAACAATAAGCAATCACAGATTGAAACGAAATAATGGGTGTGTAATATACTTGACCAGGAAGAAAAGGCGGGAGATAGGAATTGTGAAAATCGCGCATACGACCTCTCATGTAAGGATCGCAGGACAAGTAGAGATTTTTGACGAGGAAAGAAGAAGATCCTTTTGGTGCCCTAAGCTCAATTGTCTTCCCGACCTTCAATTCCATGTCTGATTCTGTAGGAATGCCATCTACATACTTGCTCAGTATCACTTGCTTATTCTCCACTACTTCCATTTTCTTTTTCTCAATCAAATCAAGAAATGAGAAGAAGAAGAAGAAGATGAGTTGCAAATATGTTAGGTTTGGTTATTATTGGGGAAGAGTTTGGTAAGATGAGTGTTTCTTGTTTTTTCATATTTAAAATTTTGTTTCGTATTAGTATTATTAATACATATTTTATATTAATTTTTTTCTAACTAATTACTCATATCAAATAAAACAGTGTATTTATTCTTTAGGAGTAAAACATAAAATTTAATTAGCTTCTAATTTACGTGAAAAAACCTTAAACACCATTAATAATGCTTAGAGTTAGGGGTGGACAAACAGAATTTGAGTCGGGAATTTTCGGGAATGGGAACGGGACGGGTATTTAGGAATCAAAATATTTGTCTCATTTATGTCCCATATATATTATGGAACAGGTCAGGATCGGGATGGAACGGAACGGAAATTCCCGAAAAAACATGACAAAAGAAAATTTCAAAAAAAAATCTCATAACAATAGCAAAATAAAATATCATAAACTAAAATCAAAAAAAATCTCAATAAATTAAAATAACTTTCAAACTTCAGTTTCATAGTACTACCAAAATGCAATTGAACGAACTAAAGTCTTATTAAAATAAAATTAAATTTTAAGTAGACCAAAACTTGCAACTGAATAAACTAAAGTCTTACTAAAATAAAATAAAATTATAAGTAAACCAACACTCTCAAATCTCAAATCTCAACTGGTAAAACAATTTTTGGATCAATCCTTTCTTGCAAATGATTTGTAGCATACAAAAAAAATTACTAACATAGTAACATATATGAAAAATTAAGAAACTCATATCTTCTAAGATATATTTTTATACAAGTAAATATTTACTTCGGGACAAATGGGACTTCGGGAATTCCCGTTCCCGTCCCGTCCTGTCCCATTCCCAAATAGGAATCAGTCACTTGTACCATTTGGGAATATAATTCAATATGGAACAGGAATATAGGATCAGGAATGGAACGGAATGGGAATTATGTCCACCCCTACTTAGAGTAAAGCGAAGAGTGAATTTGGTAAATAGCAAGATTCAATAATATTATTAGGAAAACAACAAACAGAAAATGAGTGTGGAGAATTAACAAAAGAGTACAAGATAAAATCTGATTTTCATTTATGGTGAAATGCGTTTTCGCCGGATGCGCGTGGACTTGATATGGTAATGAGAAAAAAATAAAATTAATGCAAATAAATTGCTTAAAATGCAATTTTAATTTTTTTTTCTCTACTTTTCTTTCTTTTTCATTCTTTCTCTCTTCTCTGTGCTTCTCTTTCTCACTGCATCTTCTCTTTTCTCTTTACTTCTCATTCCTCTTCATTTTTACCCCACGATAAAAATACAAACTCAATCCTAAACATCAACAAATTTTTGATCTGGCCAAAACTATCACAACTACGGCTTGTGTTCAATAAGGCAAATCCACCATAATTCTGAGCTACCACCAGAATTGAAACAACACCGAACCTAATCGATTTAAATATTCATGCAATTTTGCAAATAAAATATAAATTATATTTGGTATCGGTAAATCTAACACACTATAGTGAAATTTACTTAAAATATTGGCATTTATATTTTCAGACTCAAAAATTGTCTTAACGAGTTATATATATATAAATAGTGCACTAACTAATAGAATATTCACATTAAAATGTACGTTTAAAACTAAAAATACTTAGTTAAGTAAAAACGGAGAGGTATATTTTCATGTGTAGAGGCTACATAATATTGTAACATGTTATACAAACTCATAACTTGTTATTTTTACTATATAAATATATATACAAAATTGCAATGCAATAACACCAATTTTGCGATACAAGAACAACAAAAGACATTTTCTTCCTTTTGGCTATTTGCATGAGACCCACTTGACTTTTAACCATAATAATTATAACAATGATTTTTTTCTTTATCTTCTTCCGACTACCACAAACACAAAATCACTAAACTAGATGACCTTAAATGGCATTATCACATTTTTGAACCTCCAATAATAGCAGCAACCATAACCGGCACAACTTTTCAATCGAATCTGATTTACTGATCCAAAAACAAGTTACTAGATCTCATTTGAAAGTTGACATATATTTTTTTTTTTTCATTTGCAAGTAAACATATATTTACTTGTAGCACAATCTAAAAATATATAACGCCTAAATTATTAAACCAATTTGTTCTGTAACGCCCCGACCGCCCCTCCCATAGGCTCCCGTCCACTCTCAGGCCCATAGACCCACCATGTCTGACAGTCGGTGCGTTAGTCCGGAAGGCTCGGAAGTCATGTTTGCTGATCTTACAAATTACCACGCGATCTTTTCCCGTGTTTTGACTTCACTCACACGGTACTAGAAATGACTTCCCAGTAGGTCACCCATCTTGAAACTACTCTAGCTCAAGAACGCTTAACTCTGGAGTTCTTTCAAGACATTTGACCGAAAAGGTAAGTGCACTTTGGTTCTATAAGTAGCCAAATCAATTCTTTTAAACCTCTCTGTATATACCGCATATACCATATATGCCCTAAAACCGGGGTGTCACAATCACCCCCACTAACAGATCGCAACGTCCTTATTGCTCATACCAAGATTATTACCCCCGACAACCTGACTCACATAGTTGTCAGGGGTTCGCTCTGATACCACTTGTAACATCCCGACCGCCCCTCCCATAGGTCCCCATCCACTCTCAGGCCCGTGGGCCCACCATATCTGACGGTCGGTGCGTTAGTCCGGAAGGCTCGGAAGTCATGTTTACTGACCCTGCAAATCACCACGCGATCTTTTCCCGTGTTTTAACCTTACTCACACGGTAGTGGAAATGACTTCCCAGTAGGTCACCCATCTTGAAACTACTCCAGCTCAAGCACGCTTAACTCTGGAGTTCTCTCAAGACCTGTGACCGAAAAGATAAGTGCACTTTGGTGATATAGGTAGCCAAATCAATTCTTTTAAACCTCTCCGCATATACCATATATGCCCTGAAACCGGGGTGCCACATGTTCACACAAATAAATACATTAATATATAAGTATTTACATCTAATAATATAGTTATCTCGTTATGTAAAAATTTAGGGATATATTTTTCTATTTACGGACTACAATAAATATTATAATGTGTTATAAATACTTGTAGCGTGTGATTTAACTATATATATATATATATATATATGTATATTTAGGCATAACTTGTTATGATAATGTACATATTTGTTAACCAATAACGAAAAAATATAATTATAATACATATATGAATATTATGCGTGCCAATTAATTAGCATATTGTTCTCTTTTGATATACTTTTTTATGCAATCAACAAACCTTCTTACCGTTTATCTTTGAACGTTCATCGCATATCTCCAAATTGTTCAACACATCTCGATTCTCGATCAAACCTTCATTGATATCCAATAGAAAATATTTGCGGCAATATCTCGAAGAGATCGAGATGATACAGAGAAGAAGAAGGGGAGAGAAAGAAGAAGAGGAGAGAAAAAAAATAAGAACAACAATAAAGTTAAGACAATTTAATGCATTTAAGATGAAATAATGGGTGTTGTTAGAGAAAGTGTAAAAGCGAGTGAGGGTAAGAGAGGAAGAAACCATCGCAAAATAATCTCTCCCTTGTAGCAATGAAACTTAACTTGCCATTTACTTAATTACACTTATTTCCTTTGCTTACCGGTGCAAATACTCTAGAATGAAAGAGTACAAAAGAAATGCACGGGTCAAGCCCCACAACACCCAAGTTGAACATGAAACGAAGCAAAATATCTTCACAAGCAAAACTACTTAGCAACCCAAGGCCCATGGTAAGAAACCGATCGAATCCTCCTCGGCAAATCAATTATCTTCCGCGCCTATCCTTCAGCTTAGGATCGCAAAATTCTTTATTATTGACTTCTAGTAATGCAGTCGAGACATGATTCTGATTTATATGTTTTTTGTTTTAGTAAACATTAGGTTACAACTGGCCGGCCCATTAGCCTAATCACTATATTTGTAGGGAATGAAACTTGATCCCTGGTGTGATGGTGCATGTATGTAGTGGTCTTACCTACTGCAACTAGACCGAAGTCACTTCAGATTATGCTTTTTACTCCTTTTTGGCATGTGACCAATTAGTTAGCTTAAACAATTTGTTAAATCAACTTTTACCTAAAATATTCATCTTAAAATGATAGTCTCATATTTAGTAAAAAGTAAAAAATCATTTGTTTGCACGCATTTTTAATTAGGGATAACTCATATTCTCTCTCTTGTGGTCAGGCGAAAAAGAAGGAGAAACTTTCTGAGTTTGTTTCTCGGCGTCGGTTTAGTGCCGGCGTCGTGGCTTTATATATGTATAATGATTAGTTTTTGTTTAGTTCATCTTTTTATTTCTCATGATCTAGGATCGGTCTATGTTCCGTTTAGCGGATTTGTTTTTCCAGCGTGTTCGGATTTTTTTTTCCGATTGATTTCAGAATTTTTTTATAAGTTGTCATTTCACATATTATTTTGATCTTGTTCAGGTTATAGATCGGTTTTTTTTACCGGATTGCCCATATCTTTTTGTAAGAGAATCAATCTTTGCTCATCCTTTATGTGGAGCCGTGATCGGCATAGGAGTAAAGTATCTCTGATCGAAGGAAGGATGGTGTTGTTGGATTTTCGGCTAATTTGGAATAGATTCACTAGAGTCAGTGAATCCTTAATGGTTTGACGAAGGATCTTCCTCCGGTTGAGTCGAGTTTTTCTTGAAGTTATCTCTGGTGGACTATGGCTTCCCGATCTATTAACGACGGATGAAGGTGAAAGTGGATTCAACATTTCAGTATGTGCAAGATCTATGCAGATTAAAGGGAGTTTTTGGATGGTGATGCAGGTGGAAACTTTGCCAGAGATGTTGCCGTAATAGGCCAAGGTGAAGACTATTCGTTTATTCTAAACTACAACAAATTAGGCATATTGTGTCAATTATTTTGTAGATTTACATCAATTACAAGTGATGCAAACAAAATTTACATCACTTATATAAATGACTCTGAAAGTGGTGATGCAAATATATTGTATCGGTTTTAAAGACCGATACAAATATTTTCATCGTTGTTATAATTGATGTCAATATGTGTCAATTAAAAAATGATACAAATTTTTTATATCAGTTATATAAATGATGTTAATATTTGTGACATTTATAATAACTGATGTTATATAACTTCGATATGTGACATTGATTTCTTATAATATTATAAATTTAGAATAAATTTGTTTTTGTAATTGCAAAACGTCATAGGTGTCCCAAATATTTTATTAATAAGACAATATAGACACCAATAATAATTGTGTTGAAGGGCCTTAATTTGACTTAAAAGAAATTTGCGATTGGTGGTCTAATTTGTAGAGAAAAGAATTTCTTCTCCCAAGTTTGCATTGTTTTATTTAACTGATGCTACAAGTAATTAATATACACATCAATTAAATAATTGAAGTAAATTCGTATTTTGTATCGATTTTAATACAAGTTAAGGATAAATTAGTATTATTTTTAGTGAAATGATGCCAAATACACCGGTAAAGACATCGATTATATTAATTGATGCTAAACTTCACAATTTGTATCACTTGTAAATAACTAATTCTAAAGAGCATCATTTATTTATCTGATACATTTTAAGTGATGTTATCCATACCTTTTTTTGTAGTGCTAGAAACAACATCTTCATTAAATCTGATCTTCTCAAGCTTACACGTGTTTATTGTGTTCCTTATCTGTTTGATTAATAAGCTTGTGGGTCTCAATCTTGTACTTACTTATTTAGTCTATGGGCTTTATGAAATGAGATCATTGTTTGCAGGTAAAAAGTACAAAGAATCATTTAGAAAGGTTACAAAGTAAATAAACCATAATTTATTTGAGATTTTGGGTACAACCAATATATATCATGTTTTATCATACAAATCTTGGTCAGAACAAACGTTTAGAGTTCAAAGACATCCATTGGGTAAAACCAAACCAAGTTGCTTTCCAGAAACATTGGTACAAGAACTCTTTGCTGCTTCAGCGTAATAAGAGCAACCGCAACGGTTGCTCTTACGTGTGTTCTTCGTATTAAAAATTATTAACACACTTTTTCATCTTTTTACTCAACTTTATACTTTTTCTTTTATCTTTTTACTCAACTTTTATTAATTTTATATTTTAATACACCCCACTATCTCATAAGAATACTCCCAAAAGTTTCAAAATAAGAACAGTCTCCAAAACTATTTTCTCTCTTTATTCAAAATTTATTAATTTTATATTACCAAAAACACTCTTTTTCTTCCTTTTACTCAAATTTTAATAATTTTTAATACTAAAAACACACCTAAGAGCAACCGTTGCGGATGCTCTAAGTTAGATTAATTGCTTGCATTCGAATCCGAGTGCATGGGAATCGCGCACTACAATCCAGCTTTATAGCAACCTTTGTAGCCGATGTTCCCATGATTCCGCTGTATATTACATCGTTTATTCTGATTCCCGACTCCTGAAAATTATATTTAGATCTAGAAGTTAAATGTTTTTGTTTTTAAAAAATCATACATGATTGAATCAAATATTTAGTTAGATTCTAAACTGATAGATATAAATAAAAATTTAAAAGCGTTAATGGAAAAAGAGTACTTGAGAAGGGCAAGAAGAATCGCCAGGGCAATAGTTTTGGTCAATGAGGATAGGATAGGAGACATTGACCATACGAGCCCCTAAGAACCGAACCCTCTCCACGAACCCATTGCTTTGACGTGGCCATGACTTTATCCGTAGCCCATTGTCTGTCCGTACAAACATTGCTTTCTTCACCGTCACATTTTCCACTCCTTGCTCCTCTACGTCCTTTGCTAAGCTCCCAATGCTGATTCCATGTCCAGGACCACATGTGATTCCATCTACCATCAAGTTCTTTGTACCCGGTCCTATCGAAATACAATCGTCTCCGGTTTTGATGGAAGCATTTCGGACCTCGATGTCGGTAGATAACTGAATGTGAATGCCATCCGTGTTGGGACTCTCCTTTGGTGCTATGATTCGGATATCTTCAATCTTTATGTTTCTGCAACGGTTTATTGCTATGTGGAACATTTGGCTGTTCAATGACAATACTTCTTTGATCCTAACGTTGTATGAGTCCATGAATCTTAGTGTCTGCTTGCATTTAATATAACAAACTTGTTTTTATGTTCGATCGATCTTATTTATTTGCCTTTACGTTTTACTATGTGTTTTTATTATAATAGAGTGTTCATTTCCAAATGAAAGCAATTATGCATATAATTTATACAAAAAAAATGTAATTGTATATGTTGCGTATGTTTTCCCTTTACTTGCAAAAAAACTAATCAAATGATCTTATCATAAACTTATATATATCATGAAATTTTGAAAAATAAAACATTTCTTAGTAATAAAATGTAAAGCCTTTTTAAAATTCATATCTAAATGTAAATGCATGAATTTAATTTTTTTTTTTTCTTTTTAGAGAATGTCAGCCCTAAAATACTTAACCCAAATGAGTGATTCTAAACTAACTAACATGCACATACCGTTGCACCTTCAGGGCAGTTGTTACCGTTGGCCTTGCAACTCCACAAGGTAGATCCCTTAGCATCATGAAAAGAGCCTCCAAGGACGGTAACATTGTGAACACCGATAAAACTGAACCAGTTTTCTTCTTTCCCAAGCATCCTATAGTCTTGTGGGCCAATCAAAGTCCCATCGATCCTTAGGGTTATCTCTCGGCTTCTGCAACTTTCTTCTTCCAACCGAAGCTCCCGACCAATCAAATACCTTCCTTCTGGTACGTAAACCACGGCTGAGTCTTCCACTCCACACGCGGTGTCCCATGCATCTGAAAATGCTTTTGTGGAGTCTACGACGCCATTTGGGTTTGCCCCGAAACTCAAAACGTTAAGACTTGTTCTTGCCTCAAACTGACCAAATTGGGACATAATGATTGTTATGAAGATGTTGAAAACGTGAACGAAGCTTAGTGACACGGCCATTTGTGTTCCGAGTCCGACAAAAAGGAATTGTGTTTGTTTGCTTTACTGGAATGGCTGAAGTTAAGATTGTATTTTGCGGTGAGAGATTTTGCACTACAAGTGTGCACGTGTGTCAGGTATGAAGTGATCCAGTATGTCACACGTAAATATATAAGAAGTTAGGGTCTTGGATAAAGAAAATATATTTTCAAGAATCAAAGTATATATGAAGCAAACGGCGCGCGTCGCCATGGATTTCTCTATAATACATTTGAAAACGAGTTGTTTGGTTTTCAAGTAATTTAGGAGCCTCCGTACGTAACGTTGAGAAATCATTCTTTCTTTTATAACAAGTTGAGTAACTATGAAGTGATCCTTCAACTTTTATCGTTTTATACGAATTACTAGTACAATCAGGATAATTAACTAGATGGTTATAAGCATTCCCATACATTAAATAAAAAGAAACATTTTGTAACCTTGATTCCAATTTACAATACAAAAATTGGTCTTCGTCGAAATGTATACCTCGCTCCAACCTAATCCATAGGACAAATAGTTTTATAAGTTCCAAGCTAAGTTTGGTAGGAGTAGGACCAAAATAATTCTTGTCTGGCATGTTTAATTAATCTAAAGTGTTTCATATTTCATATATGAGTTGTATGAAAATATTTTTAGTTTTTGACAAAAAAATTGGATTGCTACTTATTTAATACGAAGGTACTTTCAAGAACTTCTTGAGAAATTGAAAGATATATCTTGCTTCGACTTAAATAGGTCGAATATGATACTACAACTCCCTTGGTCTTGAGTGCCTCAAGATTATTAGAGCTTTGAACTAAAAGCATGACGATTCATGGAATAAATCTCCAATTCATCTCTCATGGATAGCAAATGTTAAGAAACTCAACGATCATTGTTCTAAACTTATCTTATGATACTGAACATTCCTTCATGTTTTTGTTTATTAGTATATTGAACGGTTCTTCTTCGTTTTATGTTCTTTATCTAAGACTTAATTTAAGAGACTGATAATAGATGCTTGGTTGAAATTTAAGCATCGCATTGCTTGTAAAAAACGTGTACAAAACTTATCAATTAATCCTACCGATCAAAGTCATCAACCCAAAAAGCCTCTCCTTATCTTTCCATCTCAACTATCGCTTTTGATGACTTGATATTATCTAAAAATACATTAAACATCATGTTGTCTTCACATTAAGAACAAAAATATGGTTCATATATAAGTATATAACTGATCATTGCGTCATACTCCTTCCATTTCATATAAGAATATCGTTTTGACAAATTTCACATTTAAAAAAAAAACTTACAAATATATCCCGAATTTAACATACCATCAGTTAAATGATAATGAATCAAAATTCGTTTAACTTTGGATAAAAGCTAAATATAGGAACTGATTTTGAAAAAAAAATAAAACTTTTAAACAACATTTGTGTAAAGTATAGAGAGTATATTTTACACGTAAAGTAAGAAACAAAAAGTTAGTAAACGAGGCTAAGTTACATACAAATTCATCAAAAGAGTTTCTTTTACACATCCGTAGTGCAGGAAACTCCCAAGTTTCAGAATTATTACAGTGAGAGCGAATTACACAAACAATAATGTTACATTACAAACCCCATCTACTCATACAGGGAAATTAAAATAACACTTGGTAGAAGATATCCCATGCATAAGCAACGTAATTAGCCTCTTAATAAAAAACGTTAAGAAGCTAATCTTCTTTTTTCTTTGTTCACACAAAAACGGGTTACGAATTACATAATGACACGTGGAGGACCTTGTCTTCTCATTCTTCTCACTGTACAACTTCAAAATCCTTTCCGAGAGAGAGAATTGGCTCTATGGACTGTGCAAGTTCTTTAGCTGCTCAACGACATCAAGAGAATTACTGCTTAGCTGATGAAAATCCGAGCGATGAAGAGCGTTTAATTGTCCCGAGGTTCTGGGTCTATCATCGAAATATTTCTTTGCAGATCCACCACGAGGGCAGTGACGCACACGGATTCTATGGTTTCTTGTCTCAGTAGAGAACCTTCCGTGCACCACGACAACCAATATGACTTCTTCGTCTCTTGTATCTTCACACCAAGAGTTCTGAGCAACACCGTCCACAAACTCTTCTACTGTTGGGAAGTCTTCGAGATGGACTGAAACCTCTGCTATTTGGTTTGGCTTGATTATGCCCGTTCCTGGAGACACCTATTTTAAGAAAAAACAAGCATTTAGTTCTGTATCAAAACCAAACAGAGTATAATTGAGCTAGAAATGGTTTTACTTTTTCTATATCCGAAAAATCGAAACCGAATCCGACTGAAAAGGCAAAAATATCGGACTCTAAAGTTAAATTTCGTTTTAAAATAAGAATATAGCTGATCGAAAACCAGATCCGAGCCCGCGCAAAAATTACCCGTACTACGATTTCTAAAACCGAACCATTATTCTGCTTAGACACCTTCAGGGGATTTAGGATAAGTGTGTCATTGCTTTGGGAACTGAACAGTTAGATAGCTATAACGAAAAGCCAAACAACAAGGATGAAAAACTAACCTCCAACCACGAGGGAAACCCGAAAGAGCCTCTTGCTCGGTGATCGTGGGCCTGACCATCCTCCTCAATGTGAGATTGGCCTTCACAAAATATTTTGAAGAAAGCGATGTTCTTCTCGCTCTTATTTGTGATACGCAGAATAGTTGAATCCTCATTTTGGAGAATTATATTATTGGTGCTGACAATTGTTTCTGGAACCTTGCTTAACTCACCAAGCATGACCTTGATTTTCTTATTCGAGTTTATAATGTTTCCAAATTCTTGTCTCCTGACTGATTCATCGACCCGGGCAATGTTGACACTAAATACACAGCGGACGGGCTTGTGGTCACTGTCAGTTACTTCCATGCAGGCATCATACCTTTAAAAAAAAAAAAAAAAAATCAAACTGTTAGCCTTAACCCTTGCTAAATTCAAAGTTTATAATCATACATAAAGGGTCACAGAAAAGCATCATTTAATCGAATCTGTTTCTCATGGACTCTATACACAACTCTCTGATATTATGAAAAATCTTTAATGTCTGCACAAAGAAGCATTGAAACTGATAAGAACGAACGACTGAGAAATACCACATTTTGTTGGCCTTAGTGGCTCATGTAGGATAAAGTCATCTAATGCCTGTGCAAACTTTCGCAAACTACACATGTAGATACAGTATCCTTTTTTTCTAAAACAAATGCAATCTACTTTACTGAGTCATCATAGGCAGAGTAGGCTTCAGAAAACACGTGAATGGTTAATGAATATTACAATCGAAGTAACAGAACTGAAGGAACTGAGAAGAAAATAGGAAGCTAATAATATATTGCTACCAAGCCTAAGAGTTTACAATTGAGAACTGCCATGCTATTCGTCATCTGTTACTGATCTAATGGAACATATGGAAAATTAAGGTGCACTTTTCCCTAGTATACTTTTTAGTTTCTAGTGTTAACTGACAGAGAACATACTGAACGTTTCCAAAGGAAAATCAGGAAGCTTACTGTGATACAGATGACACCACTGGACAGTCCAAACTGCAGTCATCTCCCAACTGATTCTTGCTATCACGATACAGAATCCTATCACACCAGGCAGGAATGCGCTTCTTTTCCCCAGAATCATATCCTGCAGAAATACAGCTTCGATTGTCAAAATGAGGTTTCAGCAACCCATTGCCCTTAGAATCCCAATAACACCTAGATATAGTAATCTTATCAAAGATCTAGCCTCTTCCCATTGCCAAGAAACTCATGACCATATCACAGAAGCCCGTAGATAATTTGCTCCCACCAGATGAGAGAAATGGTGTGAGCATAATTTTCAAATGCTCTTAGATTGATGCAAGGCTAATTTCATATTATTTATAGTAAATCACTATAAGTACATGATTAATTCATATCACCTTTGGGTCTTGGGCTACCATATCAGAGAAACACTTAGACGTTCACAATTCACAATGCTGTCACATTTTACTCTTTATTCTACATAAAGATTTGGAACAGTAGCTTAACTATGATTCCCCAGGGAGATAGTATACCGGAAGCGAAAAATAAGGAGCAAGTCACTGACCTGCTAGACCAGCTTGGCGCCTTTCAAACTTGTATGTTGGAGGGAACCTGATAATTGCTTCACGCATCCCTTGAAAAACATTCCCCGCTTCCATTTCAGCATGTAGCTGATCTTTTTCTCTTAGCCAATCAAAGCATCTTTGAGAAATGAAATCCCTTGTTTCGTCATAAGTTATATCATCCAAACGGTAATTAAAATCTCCAAGAAATATGATCATGTCAGCCTCTGATAATTCAGGCCTTGCTTCAACTGTGTTGACACCCACAGCCTGTGAGGTTTCAGCTCTTAGATACACATTACAATATCTGAAAGAAAATGATAGCAACTATACCAATCAATTGAAATACATACATTGCCACCACGAGGCACTGAAACACCAAATGAAGCACCAGCTGCAATGGAGGAGACCAATAACAAGAGTGACCAATGAATAGGCATAAAAAAAGCTGAGCAGGTAACACAGCATGACAGAAATAAATTTCGCAGCATACCAACTCCCGGATTGACTGAACTAGACTGCCGTGAGAAGTTCATTGTTCGGTAAATATGGTCGAAGTCAGCATTTCGTCGATTAACAGCTTCTAGATGCGCAGCAAAATGACAGTTTACAAAGCACAGTACTCGATCATAGATTCTGAGTCGCAAACCTACAGCTCCCTAATGAGTACAAAAAATTCTATCATAATCTAGATAAGACCTTAACGAAATGGAAAAGCGACAATAACCATTTGAGTTAGCATCAGATCATGGTTGAGATAACCTTCAGCTTCACTATTATGACATCATTTTTGTTGTTGATGATATTTGTGAGCAAATTTTGCCAATACAACGCCATACCTTATTACCAATTGCACGTCCAAAGCCACAAGGAACCGCAGCAGCATCAACATCTCCCACATGAGGTTTAAGGTCATTTCTAACCCTGGAAAATATATTTCCTCTATAAGGCTATAACTTATCAAGTTCATCCAATACTAGCAAGTGAATTTGTAAGAACACGCAGGATGTAACACCAGAATTTTTACTGTCTTTCAAAAACTTTCAGACCAACTATTATAAGAAATTAGATAATAATCAAAGAAATTTGAAATAAAATAATATGACTAACAAGTAGTTCCTCTGCTATTATGTGAGAATCGCTCTGTTGAGATTAGTCAAAGCACGATTGAAAGAGAACATTTGGCATCTGAGAACTAAACGATCCAAATGAGCACAAACATGTGGGTTATGCTTTAACAAGAAAAATAAATTTTCACAACATGAATAGTAACTGAATGAACAGAAAGAAAAGTAATATCAACAAAAATTACTAACCATACACAAATGAGCAACCCTGCCAGCTGCCTAGAGCCAACACGAACAAACGATGAACCCTCATCCAAAGTTTTTCCGATCATATCCAGCCACCACTGACCAAGTGGACTACCCTCAAGTCCCACCTGCATTTGGGGAAATAGAGTAAACCAGAACCGCAATTTGAAAATATCTCATAGGTTTTGAAATTATAAAACGTCCCTACAAAAATTTGTAACGTGCACAAGCGCCTGCATGTTTAAGAGAGTGGAGGGGCGGAAATTTTTTTTGGTCGAAATAACATAATAGCAGGCCTTGAGGATTACAAAAAGCAAAGAAAAATTATGTCTATGATGTAGACTCTTTTCTGAAAGAAAGTCTTTGCGAACATAAATAGCATGGCTGGTGGCCAGGAGAGTGGCACATGCCTTAACAGATACATGTTTCCAGCATAATCATAAGCAAAAGAAAACTTACTGTTTCTTTTGCTGCAGACATTGCAAGAACTCCTGCTCCCATTTCAACTTCTTGTAGTCCAACAACTACGATCTCAACTCCAGCTGCAGCACAGCCTAGCCAAGATACGAGTGAGTCAGTTGATGCTCTCCCCTCTCCAACATTCCATGTACTGGCTAATATTTTCAAATTCTCTATCCTTGAATATAAAAATTCTTTCCCAGCTAGCTCGGCCCGCAGTACATTGTCCAGGGGCCCTGGAGAAGTAACATTCCATCCTCGAATACCTCCATGATTTGCAAGGGTAAATAAATAACCACCCCCAACAGCCATTTTTATTACAGGACCACTATGAGCCACCCATCCTCCAAGCAACTTCCCCTCAAGGTCCAATACCTGAACAGTGCCACTGGAATAGCCAACCCACAGCCGAGAACAAAATGTGTACATGCAGAGAACACCAGAGGAATGGTATGTGAACTCTCGCAAGCTATTACCATTTCCGTCCCATTGCAAAAGTGTACCGTTAGTAGTTCCAGTCCAAACAACTCCATCAGCTGATATGACAACACTCTCAGTTCTCTTACTATCATCGCAAAATCCTCCTTTCGCTGCAGCACGGCGAACAGCATCAGCTGCTCCCATAAGGGCATTACGAGACCGCTGAAAGAAACCAAGAGAAGATTGAGCTCTCTCTTTCTTTGAGGCCTCAAAATCAGGATATCCAGACATTTCAGTTCGATTCTCGAGCTGCCCGTCAATATTGAATACTTTGATCAACTCCCTTGTGCGAGCATCCCTACCATGCAATAAACAAACAGAAAATAAGAAAACGCTGTAATACTAGACAACTTAATGGTTGTGCCTGCTAGCAATAGAAAAACAACAGCCAATTGAAAAAAGATATTGCAGAAAAAAGTATAATATTCCAAATTAAGTTTATTATGGTAATGCTGCTATATTCTTGATGATCAGGCAGAATCAGAAAGCCTGATGAATAGAAAAAACAAAGACAAAAATGAGTTTCCAAAGTACCACAAAGCAAACGTCAGAGGACTAACACTCCATACTCTTGCCCTTGTATGATCAGATACGAGGAACGTAACATCTGATGTTAATGTATTAGCAAACCCATTGACTGAAGCCTGGCTCCTAGGGTCAATATACGATCTCTCTACCGATAACGCAGCAATGTGCCGTTTTTCAATCATCAAAGAAAGAGATTTCCCAAGAGCTTCCCAGGGCCAAACTTTAAGAGCTCCTCCCTCAGACCCTGACCATATATCCCCTAGACAATTAATAACAAAAGTTATGCCACACGAGAAGGGTAAACTCAATAAAATCATCCGCAATGGTACAATAAGTGAACTGCTTTATTTATACTTTAAAATTTCACCAACTTTGACCAAAGCCAATAGCCACTGAAATGCTAACCTAACTAGATCCTTCTTCTTTCATCTTAAAAGGCTATGCTACTACTTCCCTTCTACCTAAAGATTCATTCGCCTTAATAACAAAAATCTATAGCTGAAATGTCTAGGCTAGTAAAATGGTAGTACTCACCGTAAGCCGAGATGGCAATGGAGAGCACTGGAGCTCGATGAGCTTGCCAAGACAAGGCTTCTTCAATGCCATGGTCATCTCTCAATTTCCAACATCTAATCCTGCCATCTCTATGGCCACTCCAAACCACTTTACTACCTTCATCTCCAATCATACAAACAACCGCAGACCCAATATCCATCCCTAGAGTCTCCTTATACGGCGCCGTATCCTCTACCTCTAATCCCCTCCCGCTTCCGTACAATTTCGCCAAATCCCATACTCTCAACCCACCGTCTTCACCTCCAGCCCACAATTGCGTCTCGGTGCTTGTCATCGTCCTCAAAAACCTCCCAATTTGACTTTCTCTCAACGGATGAGGTCTAACCTCAAGGCTCGGCGGTCGATTCGGATGCACGGCTGACCTAATCGGTACCTTGAAGATCCCGCTTCCTCCACACTTCCCAATGAATTCCGGCAGAGAATTAGCGCCGTCACCGTTCTCCGTTCCGATCCCGTCGAAATTGCCGTCTTCGCTGAGTCTCCGGTCGAGAAATTGGATCATGTAGTCGATGCGTTTGTTGCTATCGTCGACGGAAGGAGCGAAAGGGTGAGATTCGTCTTCGGCGGAGGAAGAGGAGGAGGAGGAGTAGGAACAACGGTTGAAAAGCGTGGACGGAGTTGCAGCGGAGAAGGATGAATCGTGTGGAGCGGTGAAGAAGGAGAAAACGTCATCGTCTTGATCGTTCTGACGATCTCCCATGCGTTCTGGACTTGAGTTTTACTTGGAGCAGACTCTCGAGAGAGACGAGTTTTTTTTGGGAAAGCCTCGAAGATATTTCTCAAGCCAAAATTTGAAGAAATGCTTGAAACGTGTTGTTGTGGACCTCTAGTTGTTTTCTTTCTTTTTTTTGTCATTCAAGTTTTATTATTCCACCTGTTTCATAATATAAGATTTGTCATAAAGAGTTTGATTGGTGGAGTTCAAAAGCTCTTTTAAATATATGAAGATTTACGTGTAACCAATCACAAAAGCTTTTTTAAAAGCTTTTACCAAAGCTTTTTCCAAAGCTGTAAGTAGGGTTGTAGAAGGGTCCAATTGGTAACCTAATCTTTTTAAGAGCTGGAGCGGTAAGCTGTACAACATAGTGCAAAGCTGTATAGATAAAGCTGTAATAGTGCAAAGCTGTATAGATAAAGCTGTAATAGTGTTGGTAAAGCTTTTAGTATCGCTTTGGTGATTGGTACAATTTAAAGCGGTACAAATTATAAAGAGGCGGTACGTTATAAAGACGGTTACCAATCTGAGCCAAGATAAGGGGGAAATTTTGTGTATGATTGGTTGTGTAAGATTTTTTAGCTTAAAAAATTTAATTAAATTTTAAAATATATACAGAATTGAGTTATGAAAAAATGGTTATAAATACAACTTGAACATTGATACACAGCTTCAATCGATCTTTGAAAAAAACAACACCACTACAAAATCTTCACATATCTAAATTTTTGTGTTAACAGCTCACTATATAATTAAGGTAATATTGTTTTGCATATAATATTTTGCTTAATGTAAGTTAAACTTTTGCTTTTTCGTTGATCAAAATTTTATTATTTGTTGGTTAATATATAATAGATATATTTCTGCCAATTTAACAAAAACATAGTTGCATATGTAGATTTATACATAAGCTATAAAAAAATGAAAACTCAATTAACGTGTATATAAAAGAGTATATATGTGATAAAAATGCATGCAATATTGTTTATTTAATTGCCAATAATCTTTACAATATGGAAACTGTAACTTCTACAAATGTGTATAACTATTTTTTTATATAACAACATTTGGTATGACATAAACTATTTAAATTGCTCTTCTGATAGTATTTTAGTAAAAACAAATTCCAGTCAAAGTAACTACTATCAGTTAATTAATAGAACTAGGTTAACCTGAAGTTCTATCAAATATTTAATTTTTAAAAGTATGAGTTTGAAAATATAATTAATATTTATTTAGAAGACAAATATTTTAGTAAATTAAATCCGTATTTCAGTCAAGTAAAACGCTTATACACAATATTTTCATTTAAGAAAACAATTGACATATTTTTTTCCTTGTAGTATTGGCTTCAAATGATCGTCTGGGACCTTCACGCATAAGAAAAAACATAAGTTATTCATTTATCCTTTTAGTATACATTATATAATGATGTGTACTATTGTACATATATGTACATAAATATATGAAATATATATATATGATTTGGTTTTGTTTTATAGAAAGAATATTGGAAACCTACGGAAGAAAATGTTCTCGTCGAATTATATGAAGCTGAGCTTCAAAAAGTTGATTATAATACGTACGCACTAAAAGGTGCGCAGAGAAACCGTATTATGCGTGAATTATATAATAAAACTGGGGAAAAAGTTGATCAGTGGAAGATGGTGAAAAATAAAATGGATACATTGAAAAGAAACTATAAGGAATGGATTGAACTTATGGGTAGAAGTGGTGCTAATGCGGATCATAGGACGAGAGTCATTACGATAGATCCTTCGTGGTGGGCATTACGTGAAGCGGTATGTTGGTAACCAATATGCTATTGTCTTGTCTAATTAGTTTTTGTTTCAAAAAAATTAAAATAATAATTTCAACTAATATTTTTTTCCTTTTCTTTTCAGGAAAGTAGATTTATTAGTGCTTGTCAGCGTAAACCACCAAAATATTGGGATGCAATGCAACGAATGTATGGGTGGTTTGATGTATCAATTGAACACATGTATGACGCGGATGGGGCTCGTAGAGAACTAGAAGACGATTATGAAAGAGCCGATGACAATTCAGATTCTGGTCATGGTGGTAGGGATGATGATGGTAATTACGAGGCGCCTACAAATGAATACATACCTCAAACCCAAGAAGAAAATACTCATTTACTAGATACATCATTCATTGATCCTGAAGAAACATACGAAGGTATACCTGATGAAGCAGTAGGTGAAACGGAAGGAGTAGAAATGACACAACAAATCCATGGTCATTCGGGCAGATATGGTAATCGTGCAACTCCGTACAATGTTGGACGGGGAGGAAGTAGTCCAAGGAGAAGCAATTTACGACAACGTTCAGCTAGAAATAAAAGTCGAAGTAATCGACGAAGGCGAGTGTTTGAAGGCTCGGTTACCACGACATTTCAAATATGGCTGATGCACGACGCGCAACTGTATCAGCATTGCGACCCGATGGTTTTAGTCAAGAAGAATATGGTAAATTCAAAGAATCATTTTCAATGTTAAATGCTTTGCCGATAAAGAAGTACAAAATGTTTTGGAAAGCATCGGTATAACTACTGAAGAAAGATGCATGGTGGCGTAATACATTTGTGGACACCCCATTTCAATCAGATGATGATAGAATTGGATTTTTGGAAAGTATAACTGGAGTGGATCGGGTAGGCACCAGAACTGGTGAAGCTTATGAGAACTTTCAACCATTTTTAAGTGGTTCTAGCGGTGGTAGTGTAAGATCGTCAGGAAGTTCAGTGGGATATTCATCTGGGAATTCACAGTACAATCAACCTTCTACTCCACAGTTTAAAATCCCTTAGCAGGCATGGGGCAATTCTTTCCATCACAGGGACTCGGATTTAACATGCCCGGGCAAATGATGGGTGCACCTTATTTTCAAATGATGTTTCCTCAAGGACTTGGTAGTTTCTCCTATATGCCCCCATCGCCTGCTGCTCAAATGATGCAAACACCAGCACCATCTACAGTCTTTAATGCATGCACATCTTCAATGTTAAGTGGTGAAACATCCGCGAGCTGAATAAGTGATTTTTCAGTGCTCGTGTCGAGTGACACAATGGTGGATGCGTGCTACAATGAAAAGAAATAAGATTTTTTAGAGTTTGAGAGAAAGATTAGTGTTTTTGTGAGAATTATTGCAAAGAAATTCTCCCGAAACCACTTAATTCGAGTTATAGGCCGTTCTCTTGCGGTATTGTGGTGTTCCCAAGTTTAGAGAGTCTGATTCATGGTTGTTTTGTTCTAATCCGTAGTCCTTTTTCATCCCTAAAACCCGAGGTGAGTTTGCGACCATAGGTTTCTAGGCGATGATGGTTTGAATGATCTTTTCGTGATGATTGTGTGATGGATTTTGGTGTGAATCGTTTGTGGTTACTGCTGGGATGTTTGTGAATGTTTTTGGTATTGATCGTTTGCAGGATTGCGACTCGTATCGCTCAGAATCGGGTCGTGATAGGGGAAACTCGATTCTGGTGCGATACAGAGGCGTGTCAATCGACACCAGGAGGGTGTCGCTCAACACGAGTGCAGTAGTCGTGTGATGCGTGTCAAATTGTATTTGTACCTAAACTAAACTATCAACACACTCTAGTTGTTGTAGCATAGCATAGGGTCGAACCAAGGGAGATTAGAATAAACAACACAAGGAATGCAAGTAATTAACTAAGCTAAGCAATTCAAGATTGGTTTTTGATTGAATAAGTATAAATAAGACTACTAGAAAGAAAATTATGCTTAAACAAGTTCAAATGCAAAAGTCAACTAAAAGTCAACCGTAAATTAAAACTTTGATCAAATATGGGAAAACATGGGCCTTGGGAAAAGCACTTGACTCGGGATGATTAATGACTAATTAATGATGCTAGGACCTAGAATTCAAACTCAATTCCATGACATGAATCACATTTAGTAGACTAATCCATTTCCATGACAATAATTCATTTACTAATCATTTAATTAAGTTAATTTCCCAATTGCAATTAAATAATTAATAATCATTAAGCATAAGTTCATAAAGCCAACAAAAATACCTTAAGCATCAATTCCCAATGGTTAAGAATGAAAAGCAAGATTATGATTCTTCTAGACATTTTATCGAACATCTTTCGGGCATAAAATATCCATGATCTAGATTTTGATTAGCTAAGTCTAATCTAGCATTAAACACATCCTAATCTTTAGAAATCATAAGAATCTAAGCCTAGACATCACTAATCATCCATCAAATATCCCTAATCTGCTAAGCCCAAAGACTCATTGAAAAACTACTCACTAATCATGATGCAAAACACAATCATAATCATAGATAAAGACATAATCATAAAAGAAAGAGAAAATGATAATGAAAACTTCACTAGATTAGATGAAAAGTGTAAAGATCCAAGCAAAATATCATAAGAAAGGGTTTTAGCACAAAAGGGGAAAAGTTCTAATCAAGCTTGACAAAAAAAACTAGGTTTAGAATGCTTATATAACATAAGAAATCCGAATTGGGTCAACCCGAAACAAACCGGGTCAGATCTAAAAATCTGTAGAGAGAAAAACGGATTCTGGTTTCTGCTATTGGGCTTTCTGCCTGATGAGTGCCCGATGGGACTGCCCAATGGCAATTTCCAGCAGATTTCAGCATGTGAGAATTCTGGGTGTTGGAGACTGGTTTCTTCTATTGGGTTGTCTGCCTGATGTGTGCCCGATGGGACTGCCCAATGGCAATTTCCAGCAGAATAAATCTTCACTAGATTTAGTATAACTTTTGCTCCACTTATCCAATCGACTTCAAATCACCACCAAACAAAAGCTAACTCAATTAAACAAAAGCTAACTCAATTAACTCAATGGCAATTTCCAGCAGAATAAATCTTCACTAGATTTAGTATAACTTTTGCTCCACTTATCCAATCGACTTCAAATCACCACCAAACAAAAGCTAACTCAATTAACCATCTTGCAACCAATTTTGAGCTTGATCCAACATCAAGAAACCCCTCAATGTCCCACAAACTCAAACCGCTTCTTTTATGCTCCTTTTTGCTCACATTTGGTTTCCAAATCACCTCATTGCAATGCCACCATCTCCAAACCTATAGAAATATAAAAGGAGATGCAAATCCACCTAAAAATGCGTAAACAATATGCAAATGCGGGATGATGACGTACCAAAAACATATCAAAATAAGGTAAAATATGAGAATATCATAATGTCGATCGACAACTTGTTGGTGTCGCTCGACATGACCAGTTTTGTGTTTTGAATTATTTCTTTTAATTCCATAATGTGTTTGTGGTGAATTGTGATATATTTATTGTTGTGTGTTATGTTGCCTGAGCCTGCTTATTACGCCAGTAGATGGTATGACCGGCTCTCTAAGTATTTATGAAATACTTACGCAACTCTTATTACCATGTGTTGCAGGTAAAAGAAAAGTGTGATCGCGGAATCAAGGCCGGTGAAGAGGATGATAGGATGTTTTATCTGTTTTCGTTTGTCTTGTGAACCTGGTGTTTAGGTTGCTAGAGTTCTTATTTATTACTTAATTGAAGTTGATTTGTTGAATTGATAATTTTGAGTATTGTTTTATTTATTGATTTATTTTTTATGAGAATTTTGTAACTGTTGGTAATAGCCGTAGAGAATTAGCATTTATAGGAATGTGTAATTTGGGTTATAAAAAAAAAAATTGGTTGTTTCATTTTGGTATCAGAGCTTAGACGTTTTTAGGACATTGAAATTGGATGAATTGAGACTATGTGTTTAATTGTTTATTGGTGGTTAGACCATTAGCAGTCTTAGATCATCCTCTTCGGCCTTTAAAGAGATTTTGCGGTAAGTTGCGTTTTATTGTTTGTGACTTCTCGTATGCTCATGTTTTCTTGTTCGGCGTGGTAGATGGATACTGGAGCGAGAGGTCGTGGCAGAGGCAGTGGCCGTGGTAGAGGCTGTGGTGGTCGTGGTCGTGGTCAGGTTCCAGAGTCTTCTAGTAGCATGGCTACGAGTGCTACGCAGGTGTCAGTGGCTCCAACACATCATGTGGGATATGTGAGTGCCAGTATGGGTGTCGGAAGGGGTGTCGGATTGGCTGGTGGTGGTGGGGTGGCCCTAGGTGGGGGTGCTGTTCCAGCTCAGGGTCATGATGATGTCATAGTAGGCCTACTGACGCAGCTGTTAGAGTTGTTTCCAGCGGTAGGTCCGGCACTGGCTCGAGAAGGGCTTCCAGTGGGTGAGGCACAGCAGAGGGCTGCAGTGGTTGAGCAGCCGAGGGATGCAGTCATTGAGCAGCCGAGGGCTGGAGTTGCTGAGCATCCTCCCTATCTTATGATGATGGGAAAGATGCAGAAGATATGTACGCCTTACTTTTTAGACAGAGTTGGTCCAGAAGGGGTTGAGGAGTAGCGCTTAAGAGTAGAGAGTAACTTTTTAATGATTCGATGTCCTGCTGAGTATCATGTGGTGTTGACCGTTCACTATCTTAGTGAGGGCGCTCATCTGTGGTGGAGATCGACTTAGTCTAGGAGAGGTGTTTGAACCTGGGGTGAGTTCTTGGGCAATTTCAACGCTAAGTACTTTCCTCGAGAGGCTAGATCACTTTAAGACGAGGTTTATGGAGCTGACTCAGGGAGAGAGTATTGTGCGAGAGTACGATGCTGAGTTTAGCAGATTGTTGACTTATGATGACCGTAGCATAAAGGACGAGAGGACCCTTATGTAGAGGTTCTTGCAGGGGCTTTGTCTAAGCATTAGGTCGCAGTGTCGCGGTTCTCTGTACGCCTCGAGGGCGGATTTGGTAGAGCTGGCTGCTTCTATTTAGGAGGATGAGCATGAGCAGACGAGGTATGCGGTTGTACCACCAGTGGTTGTTCCATCCGTTGGTTCTCCTACTGCTCAGCCGAGGAGGCAACAGCAGCAACAACATTCTCAAAGTTCTGGTTCTGGCAAGGCGGTAAGCCTGCGCAGGGTCAAAAGAGGAGATTTGATGAGGTTTCTGGAGGAGGCCAGAGTGGTTGCAATTGTAATGGATGTGGGAGCACTGAGCATCGCGTGGCAAACTATCTCAAGAGGGAGGCATCTCGGGATGCCAAGGTGTGTTGTCATTGCCGAGAGTTGGGGTATATCAGGCCGATGTGTCCTAAGTTGCAGCAGATGGCTGTGGTAGCAGGTCAGCCAGTGGCAGTGCAGCCTATGGTTCAGTTGGCGGCGGTTCAGGCTTTGGGTAAGCTTGGGCCTGCACCATGAGGTTATGGGCCGGCATATGCGGAGCAGCATAGCGGTGCACAGATCACAGGTAAAATTCTAGACTTAAACTTCTTAAATTCTTAGTGGTTAAATTGTTGTTATTTCTTTTATTTTTTTGCCTGTGATAGTTTTTAGAGTTCTCAACGCATGTGAATTGTGTAGGGACCTTATTAGTGGGAGGTTCTGAGTCCCACGTTCTGTTTGATTTTAGAGCATCGAACTACTTCATTACTCTGGGGCATGCCGAGTGCAGTGGCATCCAGAGCAGTGCTTATGAGCTGATAAGCTTGGTTAAAGTGGCTAGAGGCAGATTCCTGGCAACTTCTTGTCGGGCTAGAGTAGTGGATGTTCAGATTGCTGGGGAGTCTCTGCCATCAGATTTGGTTATCTGTTCAGTGGAGTTGTATAACGTTATCCTGGGGATGGATTGGTTGTCTTTCTATAGAGTCCATCTGGACTGTCATCGAGGCAGAGTGGTCTTCGAGCGGGATGCAGGGAAGTTAGTGTTTTAGGGAGTGTGACCTACTTCCGGGAGTCTGGTAATCTCTGCTATTCAGGCAGAGCATATGATAGCACTAGGTTGCGAGGCTTATGTGGCGACGATTTCGATGCCACAGTCTAGTAGTGCGGTGGCTATTGAGAAGATCAGAGTTGTGTAGAACTTTGAGGATGTTTTTCAGTCGTTAAAGGTATTACCACCATCTCGGTTTGATCCTTTCACGATTGAGTTAGAGCCCGGGATAACTCCGATTTCTAAGGCTCCTTACAGGATGGCTCCAGCAGAGTTGGCAGAGCTGAAAAAGCAGCTGGAAGAGTTGTTGAGTAAGAGTTTCGTTCGACCATGTGTTTCACCGTAGGGAGCACTGGTGCTATTTGTGAAAAAGAAAGATGGCAGCTTTCGATTGTGTATCGACTATCGGGGTCTGAACCGAGTCACGATAAAGAACAAGTACCCTCTCTCCTGAGGATTATTTACCATCCAGGTAATGCCAACCAGGTGGCAGATGCTCTGAGTCGGCGGAGAGTTGATTCGATTCGGGAGCAGGTGTATAGGCCTTAGTGGGCGAGATTAGCTCTTTGAGGTTCTGTGCTTTTTTGCAGGAGGCTTTGGGGCTAGAGTTGGTTGATCAGGCATATCTTCTGAGTAGGATCTGAGAGGCTCAGGAGAGTGATCAGGTTCTGGTTGAGGCGTCGAAGGCCGTTGGGTCTGAGTATATTGTCTCTTCGAATGGGACTATTCTGGTTCGCGAGCGAGTTTGTGTGCCTAAGGACAAGATTTTGAGGCAGGAGATTCTGCGAAAGGCTCATACGAGCAGTTTCTCGATTAATCACTATGATCTTAGGTGACTAAGATGTATCATGATCTTAAGCGGTACTATCATTGGGTCAGGATGAAGAGAGATGTAGCTGACTGGGTCGTGAAATACGATACGTGCTAGTTAGTAAAGGTAGAGCATCAGGTTCCGGATGGGAATTTACAGAGTTTTCCAATTCCAGAGTGGAAGTGGGATATGATCACTAAGGATTTTGTGGTCGGTTTACCTAAATCGAGGACCTATGATGTGATTTAGGTGATTGTGGACCATCTGACTAAGTCTACGCATTTTTTGGCTATTTAAAAGACCGATGGAGCTACAGTTTTTGCTAAGAAGTTTGTGCGAGAGATTATGAGGTTGCATGGAGTGCCAGCCAGTATAGTGTCAGATCGGGATCCCAAGTTCACGTCTTAGTTTTGGAGAGCCTTTGAGGCTGAGATGGGCACCAAGGTGCATATAAGTTGAGCGTATCATCCGCAGACTAATGGTCACTCAGAGAGGACTATTCAGGCGTTAGAGGATCTGTTAGGATGTGTGTACTGGATTGGGGTGGTCATTTGTTTGATCATCTGTGCCTGGCTGAGTTTGCGTATAACAACAGCTTTCAGGCGAGCATTGGCATAACTCCCTACAAGGCGCTTTATGGGAGGCCTTGCAGGACACCTTTATGTTGGACCCAAGTGGGAGAGAAAAGCACTTTTGGTGTAAGTTTTGTGCAGGAAACGACATTGAAGATCCGTGTTTTAAAGTTGAATATGAAGGAGGCTCAAGTGCGGCAGAGGAGTTATGCCGATAAGCGCCAGAGAGAGCTTGAGTTTGTAGTGGGTGATCGTATGTATCTCAAGATGGCTATGTTGAAGGGTCCTAACAGATCCATAGCAGAGAACAAACTGAGTTCGCATTTTCTGGGAACGTTCCTGGTGGTAAAGCGTGTCAAACCGGTGGCGTACCGGTTAGAGCTACCTCCGATCATGAAGGCATTCCACAAGGTGTTTCATGTGTCTATGCTGAGGAAGTGTCTGCATGAGTCAGAGGAGTTGGTTGCTAAGATTCTGAAAGATCTTCAGCCATATTTGACAGTTCCGGCAGTCCTTGTGAGGATTCTCGAGAGGAAAGAAAAGGTTCTACGCCGGAAGAAGATACCGTTGCTGAGAGTCTTGTGGGACTTTGTGGGAGTGTAGTGGTACAGAGGATAAGACTTGGGAGCCAGAGGCAAAGATGAAGTTGAAGTTTAGGAAGTGGTTCGACAAGCCAGTTCGACAAGCAGGTCGCAGCTTGAGCTTACTTGTATCTTTGTGGTTCCAGTTTTGGTTTTAGCATGTTGGCTATTGTTGTTTTGGTTCATGTGTTTTTCGTTTTGTTGTAACGATATACATTTTCGGAATTTATAAGATGGAGTTTCCTTATTTTTTTCGGGTGTTATTATAAGATGTATGGTTCTTATAAGCGTATTTTGTGGTTGACCAGTGTGGGTTGTGCCTTGGATGGTATTTCGGGAGGGAAATATCGAGGCTAGCCATGTGGGGCAAATGTAGTCATAGATGTTTATAGATGTTTCAGAATTATTACTCTAGATACAGTAGTGTTCCCGAATAACTCATTACCGTTTAGGGGAGACGCGTGGGTCTCTGATGATCTACATGTGATGGGTGGGTCTCAATGTGGTATCGGGTGGTACTTACCGATGACGGGTGGGTCTCGGTGTAGTATGGTGAGATGCTTACTTATCCGTGACGCGTGGGTCTCAGAATAACTGTCGTGAGACGCGTGGGTCTTTCGAGGGGAATGTGTTTCCCCTGCATTTCTGTTGGAGAGAGTTGTTCTCCGGAGACTTATTAGAGATGGGTGGGTCTCAATATAAGTCTAGAAGGAAAAAGTATTTTTCCTAGATACCATGGGTGGTTGGTATGTGGTTGTTAAATAATGCGTCCTGAGGGCAAGGTAGTGTGATAATAAGTTAAGAGTAGCTAATGACGTGAAACGTGTGTATAAACATAGGACTAGATACAAGTTTAGGGATCGGGTGAGGATCTTCAGTGTTGTTGACCAAGTGGGATCAGGTTTTCGGTCTTTTAGTAAACAGTTTTATGGGATTCGAGGTTGAATCCAGATTAGTAGGGGAGAATTGTAACATCCGCAAACTGAATAAGTGATTTTCAGTGCTCGTGTTGAGCGACACAATGGTGGTATCGATCGACACGAAGGATTTTTGGGTGTCGATCGACACGGTGTGTGTGTCGCTCGACACATGGTTCTGCTGAACAGGGTAATTAACTATTTAATTACAGGTTTTTGCTTAGTTAGGGAGATTAAGCCCTACGTTTTAGTTTATAAACTCGGGGGAATCGTGGCTGCGTGCTACAGTGAAAAGAAATCAGATTTTTTAGAGTTTGAGAGAAAGATTAGTGTTTTTGTGAGAATTGTTGCAAAGAAATTCTCCCGAAAGATTATTCGAGTTATAGGCCATTCTCTTGCGGTGTTGTGGTGTTCCCGAGTTTAGAGAGTCTGATTCGTGGCTGTTTCGTTCTAATCCGTAGTTCGCTCAGAATCGGGTCGTGAGAGGAGAGACTCGATTCTGGTGCGATACAGAGGCGTGTCGATCGACACCAAGAGGGTGTCGGTCGACACGAGTGCAGCAGTCGTGTCGATCGACACCTTGCTGGTGTCGCTCGACACGACCAGTTTTGTGTTCTGAACTATTTCCTTTTAAATTCCATAATGTGTTTGTGGTGAATTTTGATATATTTATTATTGTGTGTTATGTTGCCTTAGCCTGCTTGTTATGCCAGTAGATGGTATGACCGGCTCACTAATTATTTATGAAATACTTACGCAACTCTTATTACCATGTGTTGCAGGTAAAAGAAATGTGTGATCGCGGAATCAAGTCCAGTGAAGAGGATGATAGGATGTTTTATCTCTTTAGGTTGCTAGAGTTTTTATTTATTACTGAATTGGAGTTGATTTGTTGAATTGATAATTTGGAGTATTGGTTTATTTATTGATTTATTTTTTATGAGAATTCCGCAACTATTAGTAATAGTCGTAGAGAATTAGCATTTATAGGAATATGTAATTTGGGTTATAAAAAAAAAAAAAAATTGGTTGTTTGAAGTGGGACACCACCAAGGCAAATGGGGAATGCTAATCGTGATCCAAGAATTAACGTATCTCCTGGTTTTGGAACACCATCTAGACGGACGACAGATACTGGTTATAGGTTTGGTGAACCTTTGGAATTTGGAGCTCGACCACAACATTTGAATTTTTCTGATGACGGAACAGAAAATCAGCCAATAAATAACCCAAGACAGTGATTTTAGAATTTAATTTTTAATATGGTTGTTTGTTAAAACTTATGTTTCTAGTTTGTTTAATTATCATTCAATAACAAACAAAATTCCTTACATATCTTTTTAAATATATATGTCAGGCAACTCGAATTGAGGAGTTATAATCTTCTAGACTAAACAATCTAACACATTAAGAAGTTTGCGAATTATTAATGCTTGAAGACGAACAAGTCGATCAACTACTTGTCGAACCAACGATGCAATATTATGAGAAATATTTATGTCGGCAACCAATGCAAGGTGGAGGAGGATTAGGTTGGTTAAACATTAAACGGCAAATTAAGTGTGATGATGTGGCATGCTTAAATGCACTTAGAATGCGTAAAGGGACATTCCAACTTTTGTGTCAAATGATGGAAAACGAGTATGGTTTAAATCGAACAGAAAATATTAGCATCGAAGAAAGTGTTGCAATGTTTCTTAGCGCATTTGGGCATAATGAGGTTCAACGGATAGTAGCGACAAATTTTGGGCGTAACCAAGAAACTGTTAATCGAAAGTTTCATGAAGTATTGCATGCGATGGAGCGACTTGCTTGTGATCAAATGAGGACTCCAAGTACTCGTCAACTTAGAGCAATTCCATCAATACTTCATAATGATACTCGTTATTATCCATTCTTTGATGGTTTTATTGGTGCTATAGATGGAACACATGTTCCCGTCATTCCACTACCAGAAAATCGAAGAGCATATTGGGACCGTTTTGGTGAATCAAGCCTTAATATTTTGGTTATATGTGATTTAGACATGCTTTTCACATATGTGTGGAAAGGAGCACCAGGTTCAGTTCATGATTCTAGAGTTCTATCAATAGCGCAACAACAAAGCCAACGGTTTCCGAGACCTCCTACAGGTAAATACTATCTCGTCTGGTTATGCAAATAAAAAGGGATATTTAACTCCCTACCGAGGAAACCAATATGAAGAGGTTAGATATCATTTGCGGCAGTTTGAAAGTGGTCCACCTCCAAGAAATCAACATGAGTTGTTTAACAGATGGCATGCATCCCTCCGCTCTGTTATAGAAAGAACCTTCAGAATATGGAAAAAAAAGTGGAGGGTCATGAAAGAATTACCAAGATACAACCTAGAAACGCAAAAAAGATTGGTTTTCGTTACAATGGGGCTTCATAACTTTATTCGACGGTCAGACATTACAGATGATGATTTTGAAGCGAACCCAACTATAGAAAATGAAAATGGTCATGGACAACAAGAAGAAAATGCAAATACGATCGAGGAGATAGAAGAGGCGGAAACATCTAGAAGTGGAGCATACATGGCAGCTCTCCGTGATGAAATAGCAAAATCTTTGTGGGAAGAGCGCGGTTAATTAAGCATTTTTATTTTTACATTTCGGTTGCTTTTAAATTATGTGTTTACCTTAATGTCTATATTATTTTGCATTTAATTTATACTAATATTATTTAAATTTCGTTATAAAATTAGTTTTATCAAATATTCTCTCAAAAGAATATTGTCACAATTTGTAAATATGTAATTTTGTTTGATATTTACTTATTGATTATATAATTTGTATTCTTAAATATATTTCTTATTTATTTAATATGAAGTACTTTTCGTACCGCTTTCGGTTACCAGTCGGTTACAACTTTATCTATACAGTTTTGCACTATTACAACTTTATCTATAGAACTTTGCACTATGCTATACAGCTTACCGCTCTAGCTTTTAAAAAGATTAGGTTACCAGTCGAACCCAAAGAAAAACTCAAGGATTTATGGAAAAGTTTGAACTTCGATGTAAATAACACTTTTAATACATAGCTACATAAGGATATATTTAAATCTCACATAAAGAAACAATACATGAACAAATATCATATTTGTAGAGGGTTAGAACTTTTGATTTTCTTTAGAATACAACCACAATAATTTCTCAAAGAAAAACACTTACATGATCTTGCTTAAAATTATTTTTCGTGTTTCCTAAAGAATAATGATCAGAAGAATTTTTGTTAATTATTGAGATAATGTGTATGTGTATGCAATAATTACCTATCCATTGATTGTTAATATTTTATATTAAACTTATGAATAACTAAAGTTATTAGAGAAGTTGAAAAGAAAAAAGCTCTAGTCGTAACGTTTGAGGACGAGGTAACTCTTGGGTTTCTTTCCGACACATCTTCTGGTGTGATGATGTGTCAGTCATATAGAGAGGGTTAGCTTTCCTTTCATATATATGATTTTATGTTTTCATGTGTTTTTGCAAATTGCCTAATGCTTATTGATTTATATAATTTATTTACTTGTTTTTAATTGTTGTTGGCTGGATTTCACCCCAGAATTCCGGCTCATAAAGCATGTTTATAATCATACTGGATTATAAATGTAATTGGGCCTGAGGCTCAGAATCCTGTCAAACTCAGATACAAGACCAGCGAATTCATTTATTTATGTGGGCCTGAGTCACTACCCATTCCCGCGCGCATTGAAGATTCTCCAACCGCCTGAGTTGGCGAAGCTGGAACGATTCAGCGCCGCTCCAGCGCCTTAGCTATAATCCTGATATTTTCGGAGGATAAATCCGAACGGACCCAGATCTCCAGCGACGAGAAGAGATATGCGGAGTTGAACGTTAGCTGACAAAGGCATAAATACAGGAAGTTGGAGCAAAAATCATGAACTTTTTCCATAAGCTTAGACTTAACACTACTTTAGCTCTCACAATTGTTGTTCTCTTTGTATATTTGATCATTCATCAATAGAAATATAGTTTCGTTATTTGTGTCTCAGTTTGGTCAGATTTTATTGACATTTCTTAGGACTAAAGTTTTTTTACCGAATTCACATATAAATTCATAGTGCAGAATCTTGGTTCCACAATTGCTTTTCATATTTTCATAAACGCCAAACCCAAAAATATTTTGCCCTTAATTTGAGTAAAATTGGTAGCATAACATCTTTCTAGTCTCTACTTGATCGAACCCTAAATACTATTGCATTTGTCTGTGCACTTGTAACTAACCCTAAAGTTATAAATTAACCCTAAAGTTATAAATTTAAAACTTTACACCCAATCACTCTTCATGTCACTCTAAATATAAATACTTGATAAAAGGCAACTCATTGGTAAATGTCTAGTTTTAGTTTATGTCTCTAGTTTTTACACTTTTGCCTAATGCTTAACATTAACCTCTAATTGATTTCTTTTATTTATTTACCTGCTTTTAAAAACTATTTTCACGTTTTCATAAATTTAAACCCCAAAATATTTTTGTCTTAACTTAATTTGAGTCTTATAAATTGGTAATGTAATATATTTCCAGTCTCCGGTGAATTGAATCTAAAGTAATGTCGCGTATATGCACTTGTAGTAATCCATAGGGTTATAAATTTAAAACTTTACACCCTATCACCCCTCGTGCCTAGAAAAAAGATATACAAGTCGAGCTAAACAATTCTAAATATAGATGCATAGTCGAAGACAATCCACTGGTAAGTTTCTAATTTTTAGTTTAACGTTTTTACACTTGTATTTCATAGATACATTAAAAAGATGAACAACACATAAGGCTTAATCGACTAATCGCCAATAGGTCGATGGATTAAGATATTGGTCGATCAATCGTATTTTAGGACAGGTGACACGAGAAGACACGAATGTTAAATGAGAAACAGTCGAGAGTATCGTATTGGATCAAACCCGAGAATCTAAATCCTACCTAAATATAGAACATAATAAGGCATCCGAGTCCGGGATGGTCAAATTCTATAAATACTCTTTTATTTGCTTGAAAAGAGGATCCAAAATCTGATTCTAAAATCACTAGAACAAACCCATTTTCTCAAGATTAAGGTCCAATTTCTCCAGGTTTGTGTTTTATTTTGACTGTTTAGGGTTATTTTCTTGACAATTCCTCTCACTAAATACTTTGTTTTCTACTTTTCCCCACCACAAATTTGTTCACTATGTTGTGATACGCCGTCGTAGACCATCTTTGTTCGGTGCAGCATCATCTTTTCCACATCTTTGTTGTTTTCTTACCTCCTTTCTTTGCTCTTCGCGACTCTCATGTGGTCTTTCATCTTTTTTCTTTTTGCTCTTTTATGAGTTGAACTTCCGAGAGCCATAGTAAAATATTCTGCAATCGAGGATTCCCAACATTCACGTGTTCCTTGGAAGTGATAAAAAATCTCTGAAACATATTCTGTAACGGAAGGAATATATTAACAAAATAAATAAACAAAGAGCATATATTGTATTATTATTATGGGTGCTTTATAAAATTTGATTGTTGAATGCTTCATTTGTTTCATAATATAAGATGCTCTGGAGTTTTTTGGGTTTCATAGTAAAGGATGTTATCAAAGTGTTATGTTAGCTTTTTATTTTGTTGAACATTGTGTGACCAACAATATTCTGCAAATTTTCCCATAATTAGCTCAATTATTTAGTTTATGTATTAAATAATATTTTTGATGTGTGTTTTTAGCCAAACATTTTATAGATAAAAATAAAGTGAGTATCATTTAATTATTGATATATGTACATGGACGAAGAAGTAAAAAAAAATTGTTTTCACAAGAATAAATTTTAGGCTTTCTGGAACCAAAAACAAACTTTAAGAATTTTTGCGGTAGTACTCGCTTGGAATTGTCAAGGCGCCAGAGCCGACTTGAGAAAAGATCATCTTCGAGAATTCTATCGTTGTGTTCAACCTAGCTTTTTTTTATCGGAAACCAAAAACAATAGGCATTTTCTGCAAGACTTGCAAGTCGATTTTGGTTATGATCGTGTTTTTACCGTTGAGCCGCGAGGTAAAAGTGGTGGGCTTGCCCTTTTTTATATGAATGCACCTACAATTATTATTTATTATGTAGATAATCGAATGATAGATGTGGAATCTACCTTTGAAGGACATAAAATTTTATGACCTTTGTGTATGGAGATCCGGTAGTTGAATACCGAGAACGTGTGTGGGAACGCCTCACGAGAATGAGTCTAAATTGGCAAAATGCTTGGCTCATGATCAGTGATTTTAATGAAATAATGGGAAATCATGAAAAATGAGGTGGACGGAGTCGACCGGAGTCCTTATTTATTCATTTCTGGTCCATGTTAGATAATTGTGGGATGATTGACTTTCCACACACTGGAAATGCACTTTCATGGGTAGGACGCGCAAAATTGGGAATGTAAAAACAAAATTAAAATGTCATTTAGTCGAGCTATAGGTAATGAAGAATGGCATACCCTCTTTTCCCACACGATGGTGGAGTATCAAAAACTCTAGGGATCCGACCATAGGCCAGTAGTAGCAAGAGTTCAATCCAAAATTCAACACACACGAAAAAAACTTCTGATTTGACAAAAGATGGATTGGGAAACCTGGATTTAAAGAAACAATGACTATAGGATGGGGCACCTCAAATGGACTCCCACTTAGGAATTTCCATCAGAGATTATCCTCATGCCGATCACACATCTCTAGATGGAGAAAATTGATAACCACTAACTCATCCAAATTAACCGAGGAACTCAAGGATCAACTAGACCAAGCTCACGATAATGATGATTCCACCCTAGATAAGTGGAAGAAATCCGAAGGAAACTCCTCAATGCATTCATGGAAGAAGAACAATACTGGCATGTGAAGAGTAGAGTCACATGACGCTGTTACGGGATAGAAATACAAGTTTTTTTCATGCCACAACTAAACAGAGGAAAGCACAAAACCGTATAATCTGCCTAAAGGATAGAAACGGTCAATGGGTGGAGAATGAAAAAGGGGTTGCAAAAGTTGCAACTAATTACTTTGAGGCACTCTTTACCAAAATCTAGATGACTCACTCCGGTATGTTGCCGAGAAGGTTTCAGAGGCTGATAATGGACGACTCACTGTTGTCCAACGGAAGCCATAATCAAGGAAGCTATGTTCAACATAAATCCAGACAAGACACCGTGACCTGAAGGCATGACAAGCCGATTCTATCAGAAATTCTAGCAAGTGGTGGGCCAAGACATAACAAGACTAGTGAAAGACTTCTTCGACATGGGATCCTACGACCCAAGACTGAATCAAACAAAAAAGCTGTCTCATTCCAAAAATAAACAGGTCGCGGGCAATGACATAATTTAGGCCAATCAGATTGTGTAATGTTAGTTACGAGATCATATCAAAAATCCTATGTACCCGACTAAAAAAGACCCTCCCAAACCTAATTTCGGAGAGACAATCGGTCTTCATGGCTAGACGTCAAATAACATATAATATTTTACTCGTTCAAGAGAACTTTCATGCCCTAAGGACCAATTCTAGTTGCATATACACTTTCATGGCTATGAAAATCGATATGAGTAAAGCATATGATAAGGTAGAATGGAGGTTTCTAGATGCCGTTATGCTAAAACTGGGCTTTTGAAAAAATGAGTCGGATGGCTTATGTTCTGCATATCATCAGTATTGTATCAAGTCTTGATAAATGGTGTGCCTAAAGGAAGGATTGAACCGTCCCGAGGAATTAGATAGGGAGATCCATTATCCCCTTTTCTATTAATATTATGCATGGAAGCTCTCATCACCCTGCTTAAAGGAGCAGAGGAAGAATCTAGTATTACCGGATTACGAATTGCTCAAGAAAGCCCAATAGTTTCTCACCTCCTATTTGCTGACGATAGTCTCTTTTTCTACAAAGAAAATGTCCTACAATGTGCAGAGATCCTAAAAATTACCAAAACATATGGCGATGCATCTGGTCAACAATTAAATCCCAACAAATCCTCTTTATTTTTTGGGAATAGGGTCGACCATCAAATCAAAAGAGAAATCAAGAGAGTCGTTGACATAACAAGCGAGGGAGGTATGGGCATGTACCTAGGACTACCAAAACAAATATGTGGCTAAGAAAAAAAGTATTCGCCTTTGTTCAAGATCGACTTAACAATCGTATTAACACTTGGTCGGCAAAATTCCTTTCCAAAGGAGGGAAAGAGTTTTTAGTAAAATCAGTGGCACAAGCCCTTCCGACATATGTTATGTATTTTTTTCAACTCCCTTAGGGCATCACGGATAAACTCAGGAGTGCTATATCCAATTTTTGGTGGAGTTCCCGTCGAAATAGTCGAGGATTACATTGGATTGCTTGGGACAAAATCTGCACCCCTAGAGATTCAGGCGGCGTACGGTTCAAAGACTTACATGAGTTTAACCTAGCCCTCCTTACAAAATAGTTGTGGAGGTTGATCCATTTCCCCAATGGTAGATCGTAAGGCCAGATCTCCCTCGTATGGTTGGACTAGCATTATTGCGGCAAAACCCTTGCTCAGACTAGGCCTCCAAAAGACTATACGCTCTAGGTACAATACCAAGATGTGGAGTGAACCTTGGATTCCAGATAGACCGGCTCGTTTACCAAGATGCCTTGATAGACACATCCAGTGAGATCCCTATCTTCTGTTTAAAGACCTCATGCTACACAACTCATCGAAATGGAACCACACAAGAGTCCGGGAATTATTCCATCCCGAGGATGTCGCCCTAATCATGGGGTCGAAACCTAGAAGAATGTTTAAATTAGATGGTTATGCGTGGAGCTATACAAAATCACGATTGTATACGGTTAAATATGGATATAAGATATTACACAACACAAATCAAACAATACAACCTCAGCAGATATCTTAGCTGAGTATCACAGGTCTGCTAAGCCAAGTTTGGAAAATCAAGACTCCGGAAAAGATTCGATACTTTATGTGGCAAAATTTAACACGGTGTATAGCCACATGTCAATTACATAGTTATTGACACCTTTGGAATGACAAGAGCTGCCCTAGATGTGCTGCATAAGAGGAAACAATAAATCACATGATTTTTGAATGCCCCCGGCCTTGCAGGTGTGGGCCATATCAGACTATATGTCCCTTCTGGGTTATTTTCCGAGTACATTCCTATACTAAAATATAGATTTCCTATTTTGGAAGGCTAAAGAAAGGGGTCTCCCATAATCACAAAGGGATACTTTTCCGTAGATTATTTGGTACATATGGAAGGCAAGGAACGATAAGCTATTTAGTGGAAAGGACGTATTAGCCGCAATTACTCTCCAAGTTGCCTAATTAGAAGAAGAAAGTTGGAGATGCGCGAATTTGACTACAAATGATGAAGAAGAGGACGGAAATCCCATACAGGCTAAAGACATTATCCAATCAGAGCATCCCCATATCCCAATCTGTCAAGTGAATGCATCTTGGACATATGAGGGGGCCACACCGATACAGCATGGAAGATGCACACCGAAAAGCAAGGATGTCGCAGAAGCCTCTCAGCTCTACACGCAGAATTCGAGGGACTCCTCTGGGTAATGGAATGCCTAATTCAAAGGCGTTTATCTACGGGTCGACTTGAGACCGACTGATCCAAGCTATTGAAGATGATTGATGATCCAAGCTATTGGCTAGCTTTTCAGACCGAGCTAAATCACTTTACCGAGCTTAGAGATAGATTTACTACCTTATATTTATCTTATGTACCTCGATCTTGTAATATTCGTGTTGATGCCCTTGCAAAAGCGGTACAAGCACGTTTCCATATCTTTTCCCATGTAGATTCCGACGAGTTGGTAGAAAGCACCCAAAAATATTTTCTGTTAACCAAATGTGATTTAATATATAGAGTTAGTTGACAAAAAAATAAAAAAATTTGCTTTAGTATTTCTAAAGCACCTAAAGCATGATTGAAAAAGATGTTATTTTTTTTTGTTTTAAAAGTCTTTAATACCTAAACCGGTAATATCATTGGTCCAATTTGACCAACATCGTGAAAATCACATCCACAATATCATATTACCTGCATCTGACCCAATTCTCACCAAAAAATAATTTAAAACGAAAAAATGAAAACAGCTTCCATTGTATACAAATTAGTTTTTTCCTACATTTTTTTTGGTTTTGTTGTTGTCGATTTAAAATGAGTATGTATTTTGTTAGCTATGATAGAAAAGTTGTTTGAAATTTATTTCCTTCATTTATTATTCTTTAGTGTGAATTATTTTTTGTCTATAACTCTATTTTTCGTTATTAAATATACACCAATACAGTACAAAATGTTTATAGAAGAAAACAGTTTCTACAACCAATAAGGAAGTATGTAAAACCATTCATTTTTTTTCTTTTCATAAATAATATTTTTTTCTAGTTTAGTGCAGATTTAATAAAATGTCGTTTTTATTTATATTATTTAAAATTATCATATAGAGAAAAAATCTACATAATGTACAATATCAATTATATATACTAAAAAATGACTCACGCGATGCACGAGTTTTGTTTTAAAATTTTATTAGATTTAAAGACAAACAATATGTTTTATTTATTATTTATGTTTGAAAAAACAACCAATTTTTTGTAAACAAAAGATAATAATTGACTTGAAATTAAATTAGTTGCTTCTCTTATTTATATTGCATGGTCCATGCAGCATGTACATTGAAATATAAAGTAATTTTCAACTATTTCAATATTGATGGTTACTATTTGAAAATAAATATATATTTGATTGCAACTTTGTTAACTACATAAATTTGACAATTGAACAAATTATGTTATCTAAATAATTGGTTAAAATTTCATAGTAAAATAATTATTAGTTTTACAACATCTTTCTATATTGAGAAATTTTGATTTATGCCACTATTGGCATGCCACTTTTTAGTTATGCCACTGTTTTAAAATTATTACCAGCGTGCCACTGTTCACTTAAATGAAAAAAAAAAACAAATCTATTTTTCTCTCTCATCTCTCTCACGCTCATCTCCCATATCCAAATTTTTTTCTCTCATCCAAATTTCATTTTTTCTATCACTGAATTCGATTTTCGTCATCTCTAATTTCACTATCTCTGATCTCTGTCTCGATTTCCGCTAAGAAGATTTGAGAAGACGAGAAGATTTGAGAAGATTTCTACTAAGATTCGAGCAGATTTAGGAAGAAGAAGAAGAAGAAAAAGAAGATCTCAAAGCAAATTCAAACACAAACGACTGTAAATTTTCGAGTTTGGGTAAACAATTATGCATTTAGGGTATAGATTGGGGGGGGGGGGGAGATGGGGGTAGGTTTTTGCCTTTACTTTATTTATAAAACTGTAAAAAAATCTTATAAAACTGTTAAAAAAAATTATAAAGTTTTTAAAAGGTTTAGTAAAACTGTTAAAAACCTTATAAAACTATTTAAAAACCGTGTAAAACTGTTTATAAGGTTTTAAAACAGTTTTACAAGGTTTTTAAACAATCTTATAAACCTTTTAAAAACTTTACAAACCTTATAAAAACCTTATAAACCTTTTAAAAACCTTATAAATTATTAAACTGTTTAGTTTTTAATGACATGTAAAAAAGTCTTATAAAACTGTTTAAAAACTTTATAAAAACGGGAAAACCCTAAAAATAACCATAACACAGATTTGACAAAAAAACAACCAAAACCCAGATCTGACCAAAAATCAACCAAAACCCAGATCTAAACAAAAATTGAATCAAAAGCTCAAATTTGTAACCCAAATCGAATAAAAAGCTTAGATTCGTAACCAAAACCCAATAAAAACTCAAATTTGTAACCAAAATCGAATTTAAAAAAACAAAATTCATGGATTAAACCTGTTCTTCTTCTTCCTTCTTCTTCGTCGTCGTCTTCTTCTTCTTCTTCCTAGATCTAGCTATGGAATCATATAAAAATCGGATCCAGAAACTGAATCTCAATCTGCCATTAACGATTTGGATCTGGGCGTGAGAAAGATGAGAGAGAAAGTGAGATTTTTTTTTTATTAAGTCAGTGAACAGTTTTACGCTCGTAATGATTTTGTGAACAATGGCATATTTGATTAAATTTTTGCCATGTGTGGCATATTTGCAATTGCCCCATATATATTCTGATTACTTGTCATCTTTTTTTATTTTTTTATTTGTTTTTTGTATTTACATATATAAAGAGTTAGTTTTCTTTTGACATACTTTTGTTAGCTATAATTATGTGTTTTTAATTGAAAAATGTTATGTTGGAATACATTAGCCCATGATGAGGTATAACAAATTTTTTAATCATCTATTCTCTCATACATATGAATCAATAATATTTTATATAATGTATAATATTTATATATATTTAATAATATATAGAAAAAAGACTGACTATATTAGTAAAAATCAAATAAAAATGGACATAAACTTATGTAATTTGTATACAGTATATGAGTTAGTATAAATGTAAGGTAATGTTTTTAGGAACATTGAACATAACTTTATATATATAGTCATAAAATATATAATTACTACTATTAAATATATAAAAAAATTAAACAATTTTGGAAAGTTTATGTCCTCAATGTCTTTGTAAAAAATATGGGTAATAGGCTATGTGCATTTGACCTCAATGTCTTTATATAATATGTTAAGGTTTACACAAAACCAAAGCAATGAGAAGATGACATGTGTAATCTATTTTTATATAATTAATTATTATTTTTGGTCAAATGTAATTAATTACTAAAACTAATATTACTACTACATTAGTTAAATACATAAAATTACAAAACTATTATTGTTTGGATTGTTATTTAATTTTATATATTGTAGTTAATGTAATAGTAATATTAATTTTAGTAATTAATTACATTTGATCAAAAATAATAATTAATTAATTATATAAAAAATAGATGACATGTGTCATCTTTTCATAGCTTTTGTTTTGTGTAAACCTTATAAATATAAGTTTAAAATGTTTTTTTAATATGCGTTAAACATCCCACTGATACATGTTTTCCTATATATATATCTAAAGCGAGAGATTTCCTAGTTATGAATTCGGAGATTCTCCTTCATTTTTGCTACATCTTTTTCTTTGCTTAAAACCATTGTTGCTATTTTCTATTTTTCTATTTCCGTGTTCTACTGAGAGGAAAAAATGAGAGGTGTAGCACCAAAGATCGCCGGAGTTGCGCCTCTGTTTATGCTATTCATCGCCGGAGCAATCTCCGCCTTTGAAGACATTGAGGGTTTAAGGATTTGGCCGTTGCCGGCGAAAGTTAGCCGCGGCGGCCGGAGAATGTTTCTGAGTGAAAATTTCAAGCTCGTTACGGAATATAAAGACCCCTCAGGGATTTTGAAAGAAGGATTCGAGAGAATGCTCGGAGTTGTGAGGCTTAGCCACGTCGTCTCCGGAGACAAAAATTCTTCAGGCTCCGGTGGATCTGCCCTGCTTCAGGGACTCCACGTCATTATCTCCTCCTCATCCGATGAGGTTTGTTTCATTCATCTACCTACAACAAACGAATAAAGTCGAATATTATTACGAAAATGATCAACTTCATGAATTTAGAGTAATGCCATTATTAGTTGCAATCATATCATTATTACAACAATCTAACACAATAAATTATCTTTATGGGTGTTATAAATTGGATCTTCTTGTTTCTAGACATGTCATTCTCACAAAACTTGCAGCATATTATCTTTCCTAATTTTTCCTTTTCCTCAGAAACTTTGTTATCCAGTAGTCCACTTGCATCCTTTTTCACACAAAAAAGAAGAATATACGATCCCTATATTATACTTAGAAAATTTATTTTAAGAAATACTTTGATATTTTTGAATTATTTATTTCCTTAAATCTATTATTTTAGAAAATATATTGACATGAAAATTGCACGGACGTTTAGTTCAGTATCTATTTGGAGGAGTTCAGGTGAATTTTTATTTATTTTGATATAAAATATCCACAAATCCTTTTTTTTTGTTTTCTCATTTTAAATTTTGGGCGTAGATGTATCGATTCTCCAACTTCGTATTTTATATATGTTGTGTTTTGGTTGCTTGGGTTTGTTGATTGGTGTCTGGTGGTTAGTTGTATGGTGGTCCACCGAACTCACAGACATTCTTATTTTTTCTTTCTCATTTAATAAAGTCACGGGCTATGTTCTGATTAATAAAGTTTTTTACTCTTGGGACAAAAAGAGAAAAACATAAAAATTACACAAGTTTTGGAAGAATAGTTTGAAGTTTGAACTCTATCCTCTGTATAGTTTTAGAAATTTAAGAGAATTAAAAAAATTACAAATGGAAAAACACTGCTCCCCTGTCATCACATGGACGATTAGAGCATCTCTAACAAATCTTCAAACTCTCATTTCCTTTTAATAAAGTTTTTGGGTTTCTAAAAAATTAAATAATAACGCAAGTAAAACACATAAGTAACTAAAATGATTCTGATTCCTTACTTGCTTTAAAATATCGATTCATGTGCTTTACTGTTTGATTTATACTAGTTTTTTTCTTTGAAACTTGTTTGATTTATAGTTCAAGGGTAAGATTGCAGAGATCTATCATATATTTCATATTTGTATTAGGTTCCTAGATCCAGATTTTATCAGATCATATTTTAGATGCCACTTCTACTTATCTTTGTTGGGTTTTTTTTTTTAACTATGCTGTTGGCAAAAATAAAATAAAAAAGTAGAAGTGTAGAACTAAGTGGTAAATAGGAACTTATTTATACAGATTTGAAGATTTAGTTGTAAAACATCGTGTGCTTCGTGTGGTGCAGTTGGAGGAATATGGAGGAGACGAGTCGTACAAATTAGTGGTTGCATCCCGAGAGAAGCCGTCTTATGCACAACTGGAGGTTAGTAGGTCCTACTCACCATGTAAACCTCTCTACCTTTTATCATTATATCCATCAAGATTTAAATGGAAATTCAGCTTTATAACCACAATATACACCGAATTCAAATATTTGGTTATTTGCTTTCAATTGCTCTCTTTTATTGTTGAGTTCGTCATCTAATCAATATGACCGCAAGATACATTTTTACGACACACACTTTTCTCCTTTACCTCTACTCGTTCACTTAAATATTCATTGTACCTTAACCTCATCTTAGTTCAAACGCGTACCACATGGCCACCCATAGAAGTTAGATACGTTTCAAGTTCGTGTACCTGCAATAGAAAAATAGATTAATGGGTTTAACTTGTTATGGTTTTTGGTCCCAAAAACTTTAGGTGAAAAGCTTGAAATTTGTTGGTGGATAAAACAAATTGAAAAATAGTATATTATATTTCTCGTCGCTATTATATACTCAAATTTATTTTATATATTGTTTATGATATTTGCATACAAATTAAAAAATCATTTAATTTTCTATGTTTCCTAAGCAAAACAAGTTTTATCATCAATTCCAAAATGATTCAACCAATAAAAAAACAATATGCATAATTCAAACAGTTAATACAACAAAAATATAATTAATATCACATAATACCATAAAATAACATTTATAGTGAAACACTTTTTTTATTTCTAAAACTTCATTTAAAATGAAACGGAAATAGTAGTAGGATAGCAGGAGCATGTAACATAACACAGGTAGGGACATTGGCTAGTGGCCTCCTCGTGAACTGCAATAATCATAATGGGCTTAGTGTGTTTTTCTCTCTTCCTATCCTATAATACAAATGCATAAGCACAAGTCGTTCTTAGTGTGTCAACCATGATTTCCCCCAAGATTTTATTCTAAAAAATACATAAACATACCATTCATTTAGACAATCGGACAAAAACATGAAATGATAGAATAATAGTCTGAATTCCACTAGTATTGTTAATAAAAATGTTATATGAAAAGATATAATAATACAACTCTGAACCTCTCCGTTGATATTTGTGTCACAACACGGGCAAAGAGCGTTTACGGTGCATTGCACGGCCTACAGGTTTGTGTTTATTAATTATATTCCCCAATTAAATAACTAAAGGAAACGAATAAATATTAATTATCAATAATGCAGACATTCAGCCAGCTGTGCCATTTTAACATAAAGAAAAAGGTAATAGAGATTCTAATGACTCCATGGAATATCACAGACCAGCCCAGATTCTCTTACCGTGGCCTTATGATAGGTAAATGAGTTTTAAATTATCTAATCTATACTTAGTATAACACGTATATTGGCGATATAAGACATTGTTTGTTAATACAGATACTTCTCGACATTATTTGCCACTTCCTATTATAAAGAACGTGATTGAGTCCATGACATATGCCAAACTTGTAAGCCCTTAAGAGACCTTCGATTATTCAATTTGGTTAGTTTGATCAATTTCAACACCTATAAAATACTTTGGTTGTCTGGGTGCAGAATGTGTTACATTGGCACATTGTGTATACACAGTCATTTCCATTAGAAATTCCTTCCTATCCAAAGCTATGGAACGGTGCTTACTCTTCCGCTCAGCGATACACCTTTGAAGACGCTGCTGAAATCGTCAAGTATGTGGGAATTCGTACTGATTTATAAACGATATATATAAACTACTGAATCGAATCAACATCACATGATTAGGATTTGACTATATATTGTAAAGAAACCTCCCTTGATAGTGCTTAGCACTAGCCCAAGACCGTACAACCCCGAGAAACCAGAAATAAATAAAAGACCCTCTAAGTATGATGAAGAAATATGGAAGGACTTTTAGAGAATACTTGAAAGACTCTTAGAGAAATTTAGAGAACTTATGAACTTGAACACTCTTTATTTGAACTTATTCTTTATTCACTTGTTCAACTTTCTTATGTTCTTGTTGTTACAAATGAGAAGGGGTGAGGAGGTATTTATAGCCTCCCAAATATCTCTCCCTAAATCTCTAGATTATTCTACTAACTTCCTTACTTACTAAATATTTTACAAGTCTCTAGAATTCTCTATAACACCTAGATTAGTATCTCCTTATCTTGTGACTCTCTAGATTTTTCTACACCATTATTTACATATCTTTATCTTTCAAGAATTCTCTAGAAAAACTTAAGGAGGTGATAACCTTCCTAAGTATCTCTTGAAAATTCTAGAACTTGGGCTTAATTTTGGGCTTAGTCCAAATATCATATTTGGATCATGAACCCATAATTAAGCATAACCCAAAATCAAGTTTAACTTCAATACTCCCCCTTAAACTTGATTTTGTCAACCATCCCGAGCTTCGAACGAAGTAACTCAAACTGTCCCTTCGGTAATGACTTGGTGAAGATATCTGCAACATTGTCCTCACTTCGAACTTCCAAAGCTTCAATTGTCCCATCAAGCACCTTCTCTCTTATGAAGTGATGTTCCAGCTCAATATGCTTCGTCCTTGCATGAAACACTGGATTATTAGCCAACTTGATAGCACTTTGATTATCTCCATAGATTGCAGTTGCTTTATTGATTGGCTCGAACAAATCTTCAAGAAGCCTACGAAGCCATATACATTCTTGAGTTGCGAGAGTCGAACCTTATACTCTGCTTCAGTGGTAGACAGCGACACTGTTGGTTGCTTCTTGCTGCACCACGAAACACTAGTGTCTCCACATAAGAACATATACCCCGAAGTTGACTTTCGTGTAGGAATTCATACTAGGTTACCTAGATTAATCTCTATTAATCCACCTACGTCACAGTTCCTTTCCTAGGATCTAGGGTTTGTAAACGAATAAACTGAAAAACTGGATCTCGATTATACCTGGAGTTTGCAGCGGAATTAGCAGGGAATCGAGATTACAAGCACGTCAAACGCTATGCCTCTACGGATAGTCCACACGCACACAAATAGGAATCCACCAGAATGCTAGAACCGGTGATCAGATCTCTTTAGGGATTTAGTGTTTCAGAGTGACGGCTATCAGAAAGATCTCTTTTCCAGGTCGTGCCTCATATCTTTATATATGGGCCCTGGAGAAAAACCTAATTATCCTGAACCAAGTCAGAATTAATTAAGTCGTCAAACCGAAATCCCTATTTCGGATTTAACTCGTGTCGATCGACACAACCCATGTGTGTCGATCGACACACTCTTTAAAACACTAAAATAATGTGTATCAAATACACATCATTTGGATCATTACATTAATGATTATTCCCATATAAAGCGCATCCTATTTGCTTAGGTGTGTGACCCTGTAGGATTATATAATACTAGCAATGAGTTCATAACTCATAGATCATCATAGGTTTCTAGCAAAACGTCATGATCACCTAGTATCATATGAATGTCTAATCTCGAAATTACAACTATCACTGGAGTGATTACAAGTGTGATTTCAGGACATTCCCAACAATCTCCCACTTGTACTGGAATCAACTATTCCAATAATCCCTTTGTCGCTATATCTCGATATGGCATAAGGCAAGTACCGTGTCATCCTTATTCAACCAAAATCATGTTCATCGAACTCCGATTTATACTGACAATACAAACGACTGACATTCAGCTCGTTCGAGTGCGGCCACACATTCCTCAGTATCAAATCTTCGATGGGCCCTGAGATATTTATCTCCCGTTTTCCAGGAGGGACAAATCCCATCTTGTTCCATCCCTGTTCCTTCACACACTTCATGATACGCCCAATCAATGCCTTTATTGTCACCTGTAACGGATAACGTTTGACATTGTCAAAGCGGACCAATTCATATGTAAGAAATCATGATGAACTCAGGTCTAAGGACTATACTCTATAGTCGTTATGAGAATCTCTCATGACACTTAATTTCCTGTAGAGTTCTCATTAGCGGGTCATGTCCGATCATATGTTCTCTAACATATATCTATGTGATTGACTTTAATACTCTTATTAATGACTCCATGAAACTTAGTCATCAGTCACCTCACATGCTAGTTTCACGCGGTTGTTAGTGTCCCACATTAACAACCTCGACCAGGGACAAATATAATCTATGTCATTTAATTCTCATAGGGTTTCATGATCAAGTCCTCAACTTGATGACCTATAGAATGTCATAAATTACTTTGGGACTCATTATTTAAAAACACAGTTAAATAATACAGAAATCATATTTCATTAAAATAATCAAAGTATGATTACAAGAACATTAAAACCTAACAAAAAACAAGACAACTCCCACTAAAATCAAGATCACATCTTAATTTCCTTCAGTCCTATAGCAGCCGTATGACTGTCATGCTTAGGTCTTGGGAGGGGCTTGGTCAGAGGATCAGCGACATTCTCATCCGTGGGAACTCGACTGATCTTCACGCCTCCTCTATCAATTATATCACGAATCAAGTGATATCTCCTCTCTATGTGTTTGGATTTCTGGTGAGATCTTGGTTCCTTTGCCTGAGCAATTGCTCCATTGTTATCACAAAACAATGCTACAGGCTCCAAGATACTAGGAATCACACCAAGTTCATACACGAACTTCTTGATCCAAACAGCTTCCTTTGCTGCTTCCGAAGCGGCAATGTATTCAGCCTCAGTAGTGGAATCAGCTACAGTGCTCTGCTTGGAACTTTTCCAACTTACTGCACCGCCATTCAGACAAAAGACATAACCAGACTGAGACCGGAAATCGTCTCTGTCCGTCTGAAAACTTGCATCCGTGAATCCACTTATGACTAGCTCATCACTTCCTCCATATACCAAGAACTTATCCTTAGTATTTCTCAAATACTTGAGGATATTCTTGACTGCTGTCCAGTGACACTCACCTGGATCAGATTGGTATCTACTCGTCATGCTTAAGGCACAAACAACATCTGGACGAGTACAGAGCATGGCATACATTATAGATCCTATTGCCGAAGCATAAGGAAACCTATTCATTCGTTTCCGCTCAGCTTGTGTCGAAGGACACTGCTTCTTGCTAAGAATAACGCCATGCAACATAGGCGTGAAACCCTTCTTGGAATTTTGCATATTGAATCTGTGTAATACCTTATCAATATAAGTATCCTGACACAATCCAATTCGCCTATTTAATCTGTCTCTATAGATTCTAATTCCAAGAATGTACGCGGCTTCACCCATGTCTTTCATGGAAAAACAACTTCCAAGCCAAGTCTTGACAGACTGAAGCAATGGAACGTCATTTCCGAGAAGAAGTATGTCATCTACATACAGTACGAGAAATGCAACTCCGCTCCCACTAGTCTTCTTGTATACACATGGTTCTTCTTCGTTCTTGATAAAGTCAAACTTTTTGACTGCTTCATCAAAACGAAGATTCCAACTCCTTGATGCTTGCTTCAATCCATAAATGGATCGATGAAGCTTGCATACTTTCCCAGCATTCTTAGGATCAGTGAAACCTTCAGGTTGTGTCATATACACATCCTCTTCCAGAATTCCGTTAAGGAAAGCTGTTTTCACATCCATCTGCCAAATCTCATAATCATAATAAGCGGCAGTTGCTAGGAGTATCCGAATGGATTTAAGCATAGCGACTGGGGAATAGGTCTCATCATAGTCAATACCATGAATTTGCTTGAAACCTTTAGCCACTAATCTAGCTTTGAATATCTGAATATTTCCATCCACGTCCTACTATTGCTTAGTGCCTGCACATTAATACAAATGTGAGCACCACAACCGGTATCTAATACCCATGAGGTAGAACCTGTAGAAGTAACATTTACTTCAATAACATAAATACCTGGAGAAGTTGTCTCGTACGTATTCTTTTTGTTCTTCAAACCTTCCAGGAATTTGTTGCAATTTCTTTTCCAATGCCCCAGCTCATTACAGAAATGACATTTATCAGCACCAGAAGGGCCAGCCTTTGGCTTAGGAGTCGGCGCAGGTTTGTCCTGGTTAATAACCTGGACGCTCCTGCCCTTTCCCTTGCCTTTGCCGGGTTTCTTAAACTTATTGCCCCTTTGTACCATAAGCACATTTGGGGCACCCTTCTTGATGTTTGGCTCAGCTGTCTTGAGCATACCATGTAACTCAGTCAACGTCTTCGTCAAGCTATTCATATTATAGTTCATAATGAACGTATTATAGCTTGGCGGCAGTGACTGTAGTATGATGTCAGTAGCCAACTCTTGGCTAATGGGACAGTCCAGTTTTCCCAAGTTATCAATATAACTCATCATCTTGATGACGTGGGGACTCACTGGAGCATCACTTGGCAGCTTGCACTCAACTAGAGATTTAACCGTCTGGTATCTCTCAGTTCGAGCTTACTCCTGAAACATAGCTTTCAGGCTAGTGATTATCTCGATGGGCGACGCCACGTTCTCATATTGCTTCTGCAAATCTGAGTTCATGGTAGCCAGCATCAGACAAGTCACATCGACCACATCATTAGAATGCTTATCCCAAGCATTCTTTTCTGTCTGTGAAGCATTGGAACGGTACTTCTCGGGGAGAACTTTATCAAGGACATATTCCTTTTTCTCCTGTCTGAGAACAATTCTCAGATTCCGATACCATTCAAGAAAATTAGATCCTTTCAACTTGTCCTTCTCAAGGACGGATCTTATGGAGAAAGTGTTGTTAGAGCTTGACATAGCTGAAACAAAAGAGGTAGAGGGTTAGTTATGATGTTCAACAAAAGAGTAAACTTAACAATTAAGAAAACTCGCATTATATTCAAACTATATTTCCTCAAAAGAATATAATGATCCAAGATCCATGTTTCACTAAAACCCGAGCAAGCCACTGGCTGTTACTCAAATCTTAGCTATACAGGTAAGCAACACTTTGCTAATCATATCCAATATGACTCTTGGTTGTGGATAAAACATCTTATGTTCTAACCACCTGATGTCTCTGGGCCCAGAACTTCTGATAGCCCATTCAAGCAAACCAATCTCTTCTGTCATGTAATAGTTGATGCCATGCACTGCAAGCCCATCAACTCAATTACCTACTGCCTCACTCATGTCACTGCAGATACCTTGCACTGCAAGCCTATCGCGCAATGAAAAGAGCCTTGACAGCTGACAAGATCGGGAAGACATCCAGAACACTTGATATTTATTCGAGGAACTGAACATTTAATCCTCAATACATATCATATATGCATTCAGGAACCCAATCTCATTAAATCCGGTTCGGTTATTCGATTTTAGGTTCACTAACCATCAATCTGCATAAGCTGTCGATCGACACTACCTTAGTGTCGATCGACACTTACTCTTCTGTTACAGTTCATCGAGAACCGATCAATCCAATTGAACCGGATTCGATAACCGACACAAAATTCCAATAACCGGTCTGTGTCGATCGACGCAACATTTATGTCGATCGACATGACCAAACCAGATTCAATCTTCGATAACCGGTCAATCTAATTGAACCGGATCGATAACCGGTCAATCTAATTGAACCGGGTCGGTTTGGTCTCTGTCGAGCGACACAACATTTGTGTCAATCGACACGAACCAAACCAAATCAATTTTGCGATAACCGGTCAATCCAATTGAACCGGATCGATAACCGGTTAATCCAATTGAACCGGGTCGATTCTGGTCTCTGTCGAGCGACACAACATTTGTGTCGATCGACACGAACCAAATCGCTATAAACCGAAATTAACCGGTTTAATTGATTTGTTAACCAAGCGCGATAACCGATTCAATCCAATTGAACCGGTTCATCGTATGCAAGGCAGATACAGACGTGTCGATCGACACAACCATCGTGTCGATCGACACGACTAGGGTTCTTATGCGATTTGAGCAGTTTAATGACAAAACGATTTTGCAAATTTAACTAGATCAAATTCGATTACTGTTCAACAGATTAATACGTTAAACCCTAAGGCTCTGATATCACTATAGGAATTCATACTAGGTTACCTAGATTAATCTCTATTAATCCACCTACGTCACAGTTCCTTTCCTAGGATCTAGGGTTTGTAAACGAATAAACTGAAAAACTGGATCTCGATTATACCTGGAGTTTGCAGCGGAATTAGCAGGGAATCGAGATTACGAGCACGTCAAACGCTATGCCTCTACGGATAGTCCACACGCACACAAATAGGAATCCGCCGGAATGCTAGAACCGGTGATCAGATCTCTTTAGGGATTTAGTGTTTCAGAGTGACGGCTATCAGAAAGATCTCTTTTCCAGGTCGTGCCTCATATCTTTATATATGGGCCCTGGAGAAAAACCTAATTATCCTGAACCGAGTCAGAATTAATTAAGTCGTCAAACCGAAATCCCTATTTCGGATTTGACTCGTGTCGATCGACACAACCCATGTGTGTCGATCGACACACTCTTTAAAACACTAAAATAATGTGTATCAAATACACATCATTTGGATCATTACATTAATGATTATTCCCATATAAAGCGCATCCTATTTGCTTAGGTGTGTGACCCTGTAGGATCATATAATACTAGCAATGAGTTCATAACTCATAGATCATCAGAGGTTTCTAGCAAAACGTCATGATCACCTAGTATCATATGAATGTCTAATCTTGAAATTACAACTATCACTGGAGTGATTACAAGTGTGATTTCAGGACATTCCCAACATTTCGGTTATCTAGATCTCCACCAAAGTCAGCATCTGTGAAACCGTGAAGGGAAACCTTGGCATTGTACTTGTACACCAGACCCATGCCAAAAGTTTTCTTCACATACTTCAAGATCTTCTTAGCTGCTTCGAGATGTGGCTTCCTTGGTGCCTGCATAAACCGACTTACAAGATCTACCGTGAAGGCAATATCAGGTCTTGTAATGGTTAAGTATAAGAGACTTCCCACAAGAGAGCGATAAGGTCGAGGATCGGGTAGTAATGACCCTTCATCACACCTAAGCTTCATGTTCACATCCATAGGAGTAGTACGCGTCTTTCCTTCGTGTACTCCAAACTTATCAATAATTCTTCTTGCATAACTTTGCTGGCCGATGAATATTCCATTCTTAATCCTTTCAATTTCCAAACCAAGGAAGTTATTCAACTCACCCAACTTCTTCATCTCAAACCTTATCGACATATCCTCTTGTAGACGAGCAATTTCTGCCTCATCATTCCCCGTAATTATCATGTCGTCTGCATATAGCAGAACTACCACATGGACTCCTCCATTTTTCTTCAAGAAGAGACTCAGATCAGAATTCGATGGTACATACCCGCAAAACTAAAGAAGCTGAGCAAGTTTTCCATACCAGGCTCGTGGAGCTTGTTTTAACCCATACAGAGCCTTCTTAAGCTTGCACACATAATCAGGATGCTCTCGTGATTTGAAACCAAGTGGTTGCTCCATAAAAATATTCTTATCAAGCTCACTGTATAAAAAAGCATTCTTCACGTCCAATTGCCATAACTTCCAACCAAAACTTGCAGCTAAGGATAAGAGAGAGCGTATCGTTGTCATCTTAGCCACTGGACTGAAAGTCTCATCATAATCTTCTCCATATTTTTGAGAGAACCTTCGAGCAACCAGTCTTGCCTTATATCTCTCAATGCTTCCATTGGTCTTTCGCTTAATTTGATACACCCATTTGCAAGAAACAGGTTGGACATCCTTGGGCTTTGGAACCAAATCCCAAGTTTCATTCTTCATAAGACCATCCATTTCCTCCTTCATTGCGGTCTCCCACTCACAAACTCCTTTTGCTTCATCATATGATGATGGCTCCTCTTCATCTAATGCAGCTGCAAAATAGCATGAGTAAGTAGTGATAAATTCTTCATCCCTGAACCGAGCAGGCCTGATAATGTTCCTCTTTGGTCTTTGATTTACCAAAGAACCATTATCTTGATTCTCCTCTTGGTTAGTGCTCCCCCTTTCACCTTGTGTCTCTGTTTTCGGACATTCACCCTCACTTGGTTCATCGATCTTAGAAGAACCATCACCTTCTTTCTCAACCAAGACTTGAGGTGGCCCATAGTATGAAGAGACTTCGTCAAAGACAACATCACGAGACACAACATACTTGTGTGTCTCAGGATCCATACACCTCCATCCCTTTCTTTGTTCATCATAGCCGACAAAGATGCACTTTTTTGCCTTTGCCTCCAATTTTGTTCTCTGAGAGTCAAACACATGAACGTAGCAGACTGACCCAAATATCCTGAGATGTTTCACCGTTGGCTTCTTCTTGTGAACCATCTCATAAGGAGACTTCATATTGGTCGGACTGAGTGGCATTCGGTTGATGACATACGCTGCACATCTCATGCCTTCTGCCCATAAAGCTTTAGGCAAGTTCTTCCCATGTAACCAGCTTCTACATGTCTCGCTTAGATGTGTGATCTTTCTCTCTGCTACTCCATTTTGTTGAGGTGTATATGGACATGTAAACTCTTTCTTGATGCCACGGTCTCGACAAAACGAGAGAAACTCCTTTGATATAAACTCTCCTCCATTATCCGTCCTTAGAGTCTTTATTTTCCGACCCAACTCGCCTTCCACAGTAACCTTGAATTCTTGAAACCTGGAAAATACTTCTGATTTTTCTTTCACAAAGTATATCCAGGTGTACCGTGAAAAATCATCAACGAACAACAACATGTAGCGAAACCCGAAATAAGAGGATGTTCTTGTTGGACCCATCAAATCACTATGGATCGTCTCTAACGGAGCACTACACCGTGAAGTAGAGTTGTTAAATGGAAGTCTGTGTGATTTTCCATATTGACATCCTTTACAAAGCTTTCCTTCATCTTGAATCTTCAACTTTGGGAGCCCATTTACCAAATCCTTATTCACCATGACTTTCAGCTTAGTCATATTTATATGACCAAGTCGAGCGTGCCATATATAGGCATTGTCATTGGCACTCATCTTCTCCACATAAGTGTTTGAGGTTGATAAGACATATAAATCTTTAACCCGTGCTCCAGTGTGAACCACATCCGCCTTTAGCTCTTTAATGTTCTTTAGGAACTTAACGTCTCTTGGGCCAAATAGAACGTAGTTACCTGAGTCTACCGCATTTACCACAGAGAGAAGGTTCTTCTTAACTCCAGGAACATGGTACACGTTCTTGAGTGTGATTGGACTTCCATCATCTCCTTTAATGACAACAGTACCTTCCTTTTCAACTCGGTGGACTGAATTATCCACGGTAATAATGGCATCTTTCCCATCATTATTCTGAGGACTAGAAAATAACTTCTCGTCTCCGTTGATATGATGGCTACAACCCGAATCCACTATCCAATTATTTTCCAAAGTTTTAGTTGTGGATGTACCTGAAGATGCAGCCTCCACCGTGAAACACTTTCCCCATTCTTCGTCTTCAGTGTGACCTTTTGATTCCACCATATTTGTTTCCTTCAACTTGACTCGACAATCCTTTTTAAAATGCCCAAGTTTCCCACACCGGTAGCACTTGAATCGCTTCTTATCTCCCATGGACGATCCTTCTCTTCCATGATTATCCTTATGTTTAGCTTTGAAGCTCTGTTGTCTCCGAGCTACAAAAGCACTTCCCGAGTCATTGTGGACTTTAACACCCACCATTTGCATGACTAAGGATTCTTGCAAAGCTAATAAATTTTCAAACTCCTCCAAGGAAGGTTGTGTAGGCCATCCTTGAACCGAAGTCACAAACGGTGTATACTCAGATCGTAGACCTCAAATAATAAACCGTTTTAACCTCGCCTCCGAGATTGACTCCTCCGGATTAAGAGAATTAATCTCAGAGCAAAGGTTCTTTACCTTAATGAAGAACTCTGAGATTGTAGAATCCCCCTGCTTCGCATTCGCCAGCTCATTCTCTAACAACTATAGTCGAGCTTCATTCTTCTTGTTGAACAATTGATCTAGCGCCTGCCAAATAGAACTAGCAGATTTGCACCTTGAGACATGCTCAAATACCCTCGAGGATATTGACCTCTTTAAAGCAAACTCCGCCATGGCATTCTTCGGTGTCCATTCCTTTGTCGCTTCCGCTGTCGCAGCAGCTCCCCTTGGTGGTATTGTGCTACTACCGCCGACGACATCCCATAAGTCCTCACTTACCAAGTATGACTCCATACATGGCTTCCATAACCGGTAGTTAGATTGGTTTAGAATCTCCATTCCCAATCCAACAACACGACCCGTTGATTCCATACTTAGAGTAAACCCGAGCTCTCTAATACCTGATCTTGATGAGCACAATTAGAATGGCTCTGATACCATGTAAAGAAACCTCTCTTGATAGTGCTTAGCACTAGCCCAAGACCATACAACCCCGAGAAACCCGAAATAAACAAAAGACCCTCTAAGTATGATGAAGAAATATGGAAGGGCTTTTAGAGAATACTTGAAAGACTCTTAGAGAAATTTAGAGAACTTATGAACTTGAACACTCTTTGTTTGAACTTATTCTTTATTCACTTGTTCAACTTTCTTATGTTCTTGTTGTTACAAATGAGAAGGGGTGAGAAGGTATTTATAGCCTCCCAAAGATCTCTCCCTAAATCTCTAGATTATTCTACTAACTTCCTTACTTACTAAATATTTTACAAGTCTCTAGAATTCTCTATAACATCTAGATTAGTATCTCCTTATCTTGTGACTCTCTAGATTTTTCTACACCATTATTTACATATCTTTATCTTTCAAGAATTCTCTAGAAAAACTTAAGGAGGTGATAACCTTTCTAAGTATCTCTTGAAAATTCTAGAACTTGGGCTTAATTTTTGGCTTAGTCCAAATATCATATTTGGATCATGAACCCATAATTAAGTATAACCTAAAATCAAGTTTAATTTCAATATATATATATATGAATATTGTGCAGCAGATAACTCTAATAGTTTTTTGACAAAAGATGAATTATCTAAACCACTTTGTATGTATATACAGTTATGCTCGGCGACGAGGGGTTCATGTCTTGGCTGAGATTGATGTTCCAGGTCACGCTCTGTCATGGTACTTTTCTTGTTAACCTTTTTCATTATCAAATTCCTACATATTCGCAGAATTTCACATTTTATTTCGACTATTATAACTACAATAATTTTAAAATAAATTACTGACCAGTGTCGGAGCTTCCGATCTGCACTGGACAATTTCCTGCATAGGCCTTTATGGCAATGTCTAGTGGGAGCGGTAGCGGTAAACGAGAGGCTTAAGTTAAGACACATAAAGGAATCAGCGACCTGCCCTCAGTGTAACGGTCCAGTCGAGTCAATTAACCATGCTTTCTTTACATGCCCAGCGGTAACAGAGGTTTGGGCACATTCGGGCCTCTTGACGAATGCACCCTCCTTTCCTTCAGAGAGTCTAAGATCTAATCTCGACTTCCTCTTCTGGCGTTTACCTCGGTCCAGAGCCACTTACGAAGTCTCGCAGGCTTTCCCGTGGATCATATGGTACATATGGAAAGAGCGAAACGATAAGGTTTTCAATGCGGTACACCGCGAAGCACCAACAATATTAGCAATGGCTTTTAAAGAAGCTCGGGAATGGAATGAATTATACAACCCGGTCCAAAGGGCACCGTTGCAAACCTCCACCACATCGACGATGTTTTCAACCTCCTTCCAGTGCTTCGTCGATGGATCTTGGAAGAAAGAAGACAGGACAAGCGGCGTGGGTTGGATTTTGCAGCTTCAAGATGGGACGACAGATTTGATGAGCCTTCAAAGAAGTTTTAGATGCCTCTCCCCTCTCCATACAGAGTTGCATAGCCTGCTGTGGGCCATGAAATCCTTACAAAAGAAACAACGTTTTTGCTCTACCTTCGTCACGGACTCAATGGATCTGGTGAAGATGGTGGAGGCGCCACAGGAGTGGCCCGGTTTTGAACCGGAGTTGCGTGATTTGGCAAACCTTCGGGAATCTTTCCCAGAATTCGAACTCATCTACCGTCATCGGGAGAATAATACGAGAGCGGATTCGTTAGTAAGGAATGCACGCACGCGAAATATGATCTTTTCCTTTATTAGCACTTCAACCCCCTATTGGTTTTCAGACGCAAACATTGTATTTGATTAACCATTAGAGAAGTGTGTTTGGTGACAAAAAAAAAAAAGGGGAAAAGGGTATCCTTCCTTGTGGCCTTCGAAGAATTGTCAACAACAACTTGACGTGAGCAGTAACTTTACATTCAAGGTCATTGATGGCATTCTTTCTGGTAAAATCATTTTTAACACTTTCTTTCACTCAATATTATTCATGATCATATATGCATGACCATATGTTTCATATAACTTATTTTATTCAGATTTCAGCAAGATCTTTAAGTTTAAATTTGTCCACTTGGGAGGTGACGAAGTCAATACAAGTAATGAAAATTTCCTCTGTTTATCACTTTTTTAAAATAAATGTTAGATTATATTCAAACAAAAAAGTCTGTTTAACATGAAATGCTTCTTTATTTTGAAGTTCTTAAAATTCAAGGAAAGGCTAATAAAGGATAGAGATCAAATTGTTTATCACATTTCCTCTCTATTAATAGTGTTGGTTTCCTTAAATTATACATGTACTTTGTGCAGCTTGCTGGTCTACAACTCCCCGAATAGCTCAATGGTAATGTTACTTGGACATTTCTATAGTTCTCTACAACATTTTTTCTCATGTTTTTTTTTTAACTTTCTAACGCGTAGGTTAAAAAAACATCGGATGAGTGAAGAACGAGCTTATCAATATTTCGTACTGCAGGCGCAAAAAATGGCTTTGTCTCACGGATATGAAATCATCAACTGGTAATTAGATATATAGAAAATACCCTTTTATTAGACAATAAAAAAGAGCTAAAAAAATTGTTTGGTCTTACCATACTTTCATCTAATGTTTATACTGCAGGGAAGAAACATTCAACAATTTTGGAAGCAAATTAAATCCGAAAACCGTGGTTCACAACTGGTAAATGCGTATACCATAGAAAGAAGTAGCAATTTTGAAGAAGAAGTGACTCAACACTGAATGTTTTTTATTTGTTATGTTTACACTTGGTGAACCAGGCTTGGTACAGGAGTTGTTGAAAGAGTTACGGCCGCGGGTTTAAGGTGTATAGTGAGTAACCAAGACAAATGGTAGTTGGACCATATAGACACACCATGACAAGAATTCTACGTGAACGAGCCACTTCAAAACATACAAGATCAAAAGCAACAAAGTCTAGTACTTGGTGGTGAGGTGCATGTGGGGTGAACACATTGATGCTTCTGACATTCAACAAACCATTTGGCCTCGCGCTGCCGCTGCAGCTGGTACATTTATAAACATTTTCTTACAAATTATGAAAACAAGTTTAGAACTAACGTTATATTTTATATTTGGTAGAGCGATTGTGGACACCTTATGCAAAGTTGGCTGAATATCCCAACAAGGTAACGAGGAGGTTGGCTCACTTCAGATGCTTGTTGGATCAGAGAGGAGTTGCAGCTGCACCTTTGGTTGGTGGTGGACGAGTCGCGCCTTTAGATCCAGGTTCTTGTCTTGCTCAGTGACGATCAAGAAAGTTTACATTGTTAAAAAAATGTTCCAATCAGCAGTAGTTCCATTTCTTGGCTGAGCACAAACTACACAAGCTGTTGCAAACAGAGCCACAATCAAATGAAATTCAAAAATAAATTAGTTCAGATATTTTATTAGAGGCGTAAATTAAGCCTTTTTCTGTCTATATTTTACGTTTTGATGTCATTTTAATAGTTGCAATTGTTAAAACCAAAGCGAATAATAGAGAGAATGTTTTCTCTATTAGGAGTCACCCATGTATATAACCAGAATTTTTATTGTCTATTCACCGACGATCAATTGTTTCATTTCAAAAACATTATAGTATTTTAATCCCAAAGGTAACAATCAAAATGAGATTTTAAATAAACAAGAGATTGAAATTGCCAATGTAATATATCATAATTTAAACTCAGTCACGTAGACGAATATGAACTCTGTTTTAAGGCTTCCAGGCTTTAGGAGGTGGTGGGATAGGAGGGTAGAGAGGAGGAACAGCATTGAACATTGTGTTCTTATCGATTCGATCGCCTCCACTGGTGGTTAAGGAAACGAGAGCAGCCACAAGACCTGCATTACCAGACAGAGTAGGCTCGCTCGCGTTGTAATTGCGTCGTATGTCATGGAACTGGTCGAAACTGTTTGGTCCACCGACCATAGCTCCTGTGATGTTGTGTGGGTTTGGATTCTTTGTGTCTCTATACTCCAGTCCTTCTCTACAGCTTCTTCTCTTCTTGTCGTTTGGAATCGTGGCTCCTCGGTGGTGAACGCGTCTTGGAAACTTGTTGCCGAAACCAACCACATAGCTCATTTTTAATGGGTTATTTCCAAGAATGTAATCAATCTGATTAAACACAAAAACAAAAATTAAATACTGAAAATCAGAATTTGTCTGAAGTAGGCAAGTAGCTACTGAATAATACTCAAGCAGTCGTTTGGCAACTTTGAAATATTTGCAACAAATGGGATAATCTTGGTAGTTTTTGTTATATATAATGGTTTGTATATGCACTAGGTATCTAAATTCAACCCTCTTATTTGCAAAGACGATGGATGACAAAATCATAATTAAGTTTTTTTTTTCTTTTCTCTATTTTACGCACTTGCAATTGTTAGAGACCGAATCATTAGTTGAAGGTTTCTACATTAAAGAGCATCCTCAAAACCAAACAAATTATTGTCATTTTTATGGTTACAAACAGATTTTCTTAAGTGCGTTATTGGCCTTTTTCTATAATGCTTTATAAAACCATTTAATCTTTGCATGTGATTTCTATTACACTAGGGTCGGTCGGTCCCGGTAAATATATGGAATAAGACTTTATGCTTACCTGAGATTTTGCAAAATCCTTAAGGACATGAATGGAGACAAAGGTAGGGCCACAGTACCAACCAGGAACTCCGGTTGAATTAAGATAATCCGCAAACAAGGAAGCTAAGAAAGAAGCATGAGCCACGTATTCAAGTGGTCTCGGTTTCCCCATGTTCACTTGTATAAGCCCTCCTGCAAAATTACTCCCAATATTTAAAAAATCGAAGTCCACACACAAACACAAAACAGAGTAATAAGCAGAGTGATCAAATCACCTGAAGTCCGGTTAAACACATTGTACTGCTTGAGATAAGCACACATAGTGACACCAGTAGCGTTATGGTACCTATTGAGCATGTTCTCGTAAGGAAACCCAGGGTTCAAGAACAATCTATACCGAGTCATCAACAACATTGCTCCAGGTAATTTGTTATTCCAGCTCGGTACCATCAATTCCGGTTTATTAGCAAAAGCTTTAGCCGTTTGAGGCACACTCGGGTTCGTGGCGAACTCTATGTAAGTCTTGTTTCCAGTGGCGTAGTAAAGCCACGCGCCACCCCACATCATATCATCAAACATACTGGTTGAGTTGTAGAAGGCTTCACTCGTTGGCTGTCCCTTTGAGTAGCGGTTGCGTCTAGACTTGCTTCTAAAGAAGGGCCATAGAGTTTCTGCGCCTTTTTTCAACTTTTTGGCATAGGTAGGTTTGTCCGTAAAGACGATTGAGGCTGCGGCTAAGGCGGAAGCCACTTCAGCGCCGAGATCGGTGGCGGAAGTCGAGGAGAGGACAGGACGGTCATAGGACATGTCTTCTGGTCTTTGCCAACAGTAGATATCATCTGGTGATTCTGAGTCTCTAAGTCCTCCACCAACCTAATATCATATGGTAACAGCATTTTCATCAAAATTGTCAAGGGTTTATGTTTCATACTGTGCAAGAACTTGGTTGAATATCTATTTGGTAGAATTCTCCTAGGTTTTGTCAAGTTTACTTTTCAAGAATACTACACGTACTATGTTTAGAAGAGAAAGAAAAGTTACAAGAACAAAATATCTTCCTCCTAGGAATCTCTAAATGTTTATAATTTTGGAATAACATGTATAGCACCAAAGATTCTTTTTTTTGGAATTTCAACTTTGTTTGGTTGATTCGTATTTATAATTTTGTAATCAAAGACTCATGAGTTGACTTTCTCCTACTTTTAATCAGAAATTAATATAAATTGTAGTACTAAATAATGAATTACTAAAGGAAATGAAATGAAGAAACAAAGTTGGAGAATAAAAGACCTGTGTGTAGATATGATCAGGGCGAGAAGCAGAATTGTTGAAAGTGAGAAGAAGATAATCAGTGCCCCATTTAAGAACATCTCTCATGTGATCATACTCATTGATGGCTTTGAATTTGTGACTATATTCAATGAGACTCCAACTTAGCATTGTCATTGAGAATGCCATCGGAAAATGAAATTTAATGTTGGTTCCGCCGTCGTAGTACCCTCCGACCAATCCTCCGGCCACGTCCGGCTGTCCATCTTTTAGCCCCGAGTCTCCCCTCCATGGAACCTTATTGTTCTTTGGCAGCTTACCAGCTACATTGTAAATTCATTATCCATCAATACTAATATTTTTCATTAATTTTTTCTATACTAATGGTCAATCACGAACAAATTAATTGAATCTGACCCTCGTATATATAATCTGTCCTAAAAGAGAGTACTGTTTTATTTTTATTATGTTCACGTCAAATTCACACAGAGATCTAATTATTGAAAATAAAAAATAAGAACGTGACAAAAAAAAAAATTATGTAGGGAAAACCACAATCCCAAACGAGCCCTTGGATTTTTGTTATGAAAATTTTGAACACAAATATCAGAACCGCGTTAAATATTCTTAGGCCATTGGAAAGCCAAATTAAATGAATATGTGAGCATTACCAAAAGCCAGCTCAGAAGAACGAAATGGGAAAATGCGAGGGTGCAAGTAATTAGTCGGATAAACGTGCTTCAAACAGATTTTGGTATTTGATTGAAATGTCAACGTGTTATGTAATCTTCTTCTAGTCTACTTCATCACCAAAAGAACGTTTTTTTTTTCAAAATTTAAAGAATGTTTTTTTATGTTGTATCATTAATTTTTTTAATAAAAAATTGATGCGCTTGTGAACAAGGAACTATTCAAAGTTCCATGACAAAGAAATATATGACTTTTTTATCATCTATTAGAAAATTACATCATATTATATAAAAACATCAATTGTTCAACTTTTTCTTTAATCTTGAGAATTTGGTTTTCCTAGATTAACATATGTTCACATTTTCCATACATTCAGACAGTATGTTATCTCTTGTAGATCGTTGCTAGAGATTTTTTTTAAAATAGAACCGGATGGTATAAAGAACAAAAACAATACCCGATCGAAAACGAATCCTTTATTTTATCAAAAAATAGAAGAATCCGTCATTTTTTTTCAAAAATAAATGAATCCTTCAGAAAATTTTGCAATAATCTATATATGTAAGTAACATCATGAAATAAAATTTCGACAAAAATCAGAAAACAATGAACAAAAGAAGACTTACATTTCTGCGCATCAAAAAACTGAATAGCCTTGTGGAGGGCAAGAGTGTAATTATCTGGTGGAGGAGGGGTAGACTTGAGACGAGGCAAAGACTTGACGATGATGATCGGAAGAACAACGATGAGGAACAAGCCGAAAATAGATCCAACGGTCCACAAAAACACCGTGCGGCTCACGGAAACACAACCTAGGTTTACATACTTTTTTCTCTTCTTTCTCCAGCTATCGTCCGGTGCAAGCAACCAGCTCTGTTGCGTCTCGTCCAATTGGTTCTTCTCGTGCTCTGCGGTTATCCGCTGCGAATGGAGGGCTCCTCTGTCCCACTCTGTCATGTTTCTCCGCCGCTCTTCCTCCTCTGCCGTTACTTGATCGCTATCTACGGCGTCGAGGCTCCCACCCCATAGATTCCCCGGATGCATTTCTAAAGAGCTTTTTGGAAATTGGATGATTAGGTTACTTTGGAGAAGAAATTTAAAGAGGATCTTAAGAGTTTTTGGTTTTCCTTAAAAGAAAGGAAGCCTAATGAATTTGATTTATTATAGGTGAGATGGATTTATTAAAGTATGAGTTGACTAAAATGGTATAGAAAATGGGGAAGGAGGTGTCTTCTTTAGTTTTGGTCCCATTTTTATTCCGAATCAGAACTAAACATTAGAATTCTTTGAAAATTAAGGAAATGCGACTTCATAACTCAATATTAATGTTTTGATACTTGAGGATAAAAATAGCATGGTTTGAATTATTTGTGCTTGGTGCTGTATAAGTAGTATTCCCGATATTGTAATCTAAAAAATATTCCCGTTCAATTTCCGCTTCAATTTCAAAACCCTTTTCTAATTCACACAGAGATCTAATTATTGAAAATAAAAATAAGAACGTGACCAAAAAAAAAATGTAGGGAAAACCACAATCCCAAACGAGCCCTTGGATTTTTGTTATGAAAATTTTGAACACAAATATCAAAACCGCGTTAAATATTCTTAGGCCATTGGAAAGCCAAATTAAATGAATTTGTGAGCATTACCAAAAGCCAGCTCAGAAGAACGAAATGGGAAAATGCGAGGGTGCAAGTAATTAGTCGGATAAACGTGCTTCAAACAGATTTTGGTATTTGATTGAAATGTCAACGTGTTATGTAATCTTCTTCTAGTCTACTTCGTCACCAAAAGAATGTTTTTTTTTTCAAAATTTAAAGAATGTTTTTTTTATGTTGTATCATTAATTTTCTAAATAAAAAATTGATGCGCTTGTGAACAAGGAACTATTCAAAGTTTCATGACAAAGAAATATATGACTTTTTATCATCTATTAGAAAATTACATCATATTATATAAAAACATCAATTGTTCAACTTTTTCTTTAATCTTGAGAATTTGGTTTTCCTAGATTAACATATGTTCACATTTTCCATACATTCAGACAGTATGTTATCTCTTGTAGATCGTTGCTAGAGATTTTTTTTAAAATAGAACCGGATGGTATAAAGAACAAAAACAATACCCGATCGAAAACGAATCCTTTATTTTATCAAAAAATAGAAGAATCCGTCATTTTTATTCAAAAATAAATGAATCCTTCAGAAAATTTTGCAATAATCTATATATGTAAGTAACATCATGAAATAAAATTTCGACAAAAATCAGAAAACAATGAACAAAAGAAGACTTACATTTATGCGCATCAAAAAACTGAATAGCCTTGTGGAGGGCAAGAGTGTAATTATCTGGTGGAGGAGGGGTAGACTTGTGACGAGGCAAAGACTTGACGATGATGATCGGAAGAACAACGATGAGGAACAAGCCGAAAATAGATCCAACGGTCCACAAAAACACCGTGCTGCTTAGGGAACACTACAAGAAAACATTAGATGAGAGACTGGCAAAACAGTCATAAAACAGTCACAAAACACTCACTAGGGACTGAAGTGCGACTGTTTTAATCAGTGGTTAAAATTTCGTCGCAACTTTATACAATCGCTAATCAATGTCTCATTTCAGACTAACTTGTGACTGAATGTTTCAGTCTTAAAAGAAAGACTACTTGGAAACTGTTTTATGTGGTCGTATATTAGAGACTAATTAGCAACAACTCTAACTTTGCAACTAATATGTCACTGAAACTGTAGTGGTAATGTTGAGACGAAATTGTGACTAAGATTTAGTCATAAATGGCCAACTTATTAAAGACTACATATGTAGTGGCAAGGTCCGTGAATAGTTGCAAAATGGTCACTTATTACCAACTAAAATGTGACAAATGAAAGACTACATTTGTTTTCTTCAACCTTTGAAAACATTTTTTAGTCACAAATATGTAACAAATTAGGGACTTATTGGCAACTTTTAAAAACATTTTTATGTAAATATTTTTATGTATTTACATGCTTTATATATTTGCCCCAAATTGTAAAATACAAAGTAAAACAGAAACCAATTTCAACATTAGCATAGATTAAGTCTTTAAACATAGGTAAAAGTATCCTAACACCATCCAAAAGAAACCAAACACACCATTTGTCCAAAAGATGATACCAAAATACATTAAGTGTTCACGATTCTAGAAATTGTTAATGTTACTGAGTTTAGTTGTGGGTGCGTGGTGAGCTGCCTTGTGTTGGGGCTGTAAACATTGATGAAGAAGAGCTTGCATACGATTCCTTTCTTTTCCCTTTCTGCACCATGTCCTGCATTTGTCCAAGGCCAAAAGTGTTTCCCCTCACATCAGTTTCAGTACACTAGAACAATAACAAGAATCACACGTTGACATGAAGGATCAAAAGAACATAAAAATTAAGGAAATGAAGGATCAAAAGAAAATACAAACTAAGTACATCTACCAGAATCAATCAAAACCAAAACAGAATGATGCACTACTCTAAAGCAACAGACATAATCATTGATCCAAAGACATTCAAAATGATTCACTACATCAGAGAGGATGATAGGATAAAGGTACTTAACTAATGACAGATCATTCACATCAAAAGCAGCACAAACATATTCATAACAGGCTATAAATACTGAATCAGTGATATATCGTTCTTTGTTCAATAGAGCATATGTTCATATTTAGTAGTAATACCGAAGAAAATCAAGTACAAGAAACCTCTTACATGTTTATGTTGGAGACAACATAAGAACCTTGTTTCTGTGGGCACCCGATACCATAACAATCTCTCACCGTTCGGCCAACCCTTACACTAATTAAAACAATAGACATAAGGAGATTGAAACCCATGAATACACAATAAGACTCAAGGGATTTGTCTAATAAACCAATTCGCTAACAAGTATATAAACAACCACACAAAGAAACGAAACAAAACCCTAGAAAGAGTTGGGTTGTTAAATGGCTGGAAATTTGATTCAACTAGGAAACAGAAAATGTCGCAGAGAATCGCCGTTGTATTGTGAGATACTCACCATCAGAGAATCGCAGAGCATCGTCATCTCCACCTAAGCTATCGGAATCGCCGCCGATTCTCACCACCAGATCCATCTCCGGTCACCTCTCTTCTCCATCGAAACGGATATCATATTGATATCCCTCTCTTGAGCCGCAACAGTTAAGTTTCTCTCTCGCCTTCCTTTGACTCGTAAACCAGAACCCGAAACAAAGTTAGGAAGTGAAAATCTGAAAGAAAATTTCGAGATTTGATGAAGATTGAAAGAGATATACAAGATCAGCTCAAAACCCTTATTTGGATTTGTCGCAGAGAGGAGGCGAGGAGATGAGAGAGATGAGAGATGAGAGATGAGAGATGATGATTTGTTTTGTTTTTGTTTCTTTTATCGCCAGACAGAAAAAAAAAATTGGTTTAGAGATTGGAAGGGTTAAACGGACAAGATTGGCTCTCAGAAATATGAACGGACAAGATTGGCTCTCCAAAATTGCCATGTCATCGATCCTAGTGATCTTACATTCTTACTAAAGCATTTTGCCCGGGAATAAATATTTTGTGCCCAAAATTTTTCATTTTTAGAGCCAATTTTTTTTTTCTCACGTTTATAATGAGTATTTTGTAATTATTGATAGCTTTATGAAACCTTAGACGTGACAAAAAATATAAAACGTTAAACTCCACACTTTTAGATTGAAACACTTCATAAAACGTATGTTTATATGTTTGAAAATTTGAGTAAGGATACAAATTTCCATTTAATCTCATAATTTTAATAATTGATTAAACGTGTATAACCACAACCCTTAAATCAAACAATTATTGACAAAAAAAAAATCAAACAATTATATCTCCTAAAAAGTCAGACCCCTATATCAAAGTTGTATGTAATGTGATATTCTTAACATTGAACTATAAACTTGAAACTCTAAACCATAAATCAACAACAAATTTATCCTAAAAACCAATAACCTTTTGAAATTATAAACCCTAAACTTTAGTTTATACCTTCAAACTTAAACCATACAACCTAAACTCTAGACTTTTCTTGATTGAGAAATTAGATTTTTTTTTACAAATGTAAATCTCTATAGTCTATACCCTAAATCGAATACTCATTAATCTATAAAAATTTAAAACTATCAAACATGTTTTTTTCCATAAACCGTATACCCTAAACCCCATATGTCATACCCAAAAACCCTAAACTAGAATTTTTATTTATTTCAAACCTTAAACCCTATACCCTAAACCCCAAATGTTATACCCTAAATTATAAATCAAAGATCATGATTTTTTTCTTTTTTTTTGGGGTAAATTTTAGTTCTTGGTTGTATATTGATAATGTTCTTAATATTGGTCTTGGTTTTAATTATCAATAACATATTATCTTATCTAGAGAATGCGCTTTGTGACTAAGAATTTTTGAATCAATCAAAAGAATAAATCATTCCTCACAAAGTATATAAGCTACCTGTACGATCAGATAGCAAGAACACCTTTACGATCATATATACAATTCTTCACAAGTATATAAGCTAAGAAGTGAAGTGAAGAAGCAAAGCTATGACGAGATCACACCAAAAGACAAACTTTAGGTGAAGTATTTCTTGTTAAAGCCAAACAAGGATTTGATGGCATTCTCTTGTATGAAAGATTCATCGAATTGTTTGAGGAGTGGATCAAAATCCTTTGTCTTCCTGATGTTTTTGAAATCTGATCGGTTTGGATTTTCTGAAAAGAAAACAAGTACCCATCTTCAACAAGCAACACCATCTTTCTCTTTCACAATAAGACATTAGAACTCATTGAAATCTTCATATCCCGACTTCAATGTTTCTTCAAGAGCCGAGAGACCAATTTGAACCTATCAAAACTTGAAAAGAACTCTATCAGATGAACAACAAGCAACATTATAACTTACCCAATTTTTCACTTTCACCCATTAATTCGTTTGCACTTGTCATAATCTGACTTCAGAATAGGAGGAGCTTCCTATGTTTGTTTGATTCTGAGTTTCTGGGAAAAAAAAACAATTCGAACAAAATTTCAATGAATCGCAAGAGAGGAAGTGGAAATTTCAATTCACTGTGTCTTCTTCTGCAATTCCTTTCCGGAAAATCACTTGATTCGTTTCTCAGAATCTAATAATCTCAAAACAAGAAGAAAGTTTTAATCCTAGTAAAAATACCTTAGTAAACTCAACTAGTGAACTACACACACTATTGACATAAGATGAAAAATGGACCAATTCAACACGCAAATACGGAACATAGCACATATCTACATTTTCAAATCGAATTCTGAAGCAATTTCACAATAACAACAAAACCACGATCTCACTCAACAATTCTCAGATTATCTCAATTAAGTTTTCAATTACCTTCACTGAAGCTTCGCCGATAGCCTCCTCAGAAAAGAGCCATATAAGCCAAATAGAATTACGCACACAATCTCATCAAAACCCAAAAAGAATTTCACCTTCAAACTCAACCCAATTTTCGACTCTTACGATGAAGAAAGTTAATTTGTTATAGACTGATACTGAGAGTGAGAGAATTTGATACTGACAGTGAGAGAAATCGATTATGAGAGTCAAAGTTATCGAGTTTGAGATTCAGAGGAACTAATAAGGAATCAACAGAGAAAGAAGAAAGAATCGATTTTGTCAAAGGAATTTTCTTAAGTTTTAGTCACTTTAGTATTTTTTCTGATTACTTTTTAATAGCCTCGGCGGTAAAATAAAATGGGAAAAATGTCTAAAAAATCCCAAACTTTCAAATTGTGGACAAATAAATCATCAACTTTCGAAATGCCGTTTAAATCGCAAAGTTTTTGTTGACTTTCGAAAAAAATATCAAATTTTGTTGACTTCGCTGTTTTAACCCCATTGTTAAGTCTCCGTTAATCACCGTTAGGAGTTTCCGTTTTAGTCGTAAAACGATGCCGTTTTGGTAAAAAAAATTAGTAACAACTACCAAGGATCGAACCCGGGTTGATATAAAGACATTGAGATACTCTACCAACACGCCACATGAGATTTTTGTTTGTTATTGCCATTGAAATATAATTATTATGTATTAAGGATTTCACCATGAACTTTCGGGGCTATTTCCCATCGTTCTATAAGGACCCAGACGACAATTTACATACCGTTGGAAATCCCCGACTCTCAGCTTTCCATCGACATCAAATTTGTATCCATCAGAATTCCGAGTAAACAGTTATTGTTGCTTCTGTAAACCGCGATATACAACAAATAACTTGGAGTAAAATTTAATAATGTTAAAAGTAAAAGGTTTAAAAGTAAAAGGTTTCATAAGAAGTTAATAATAATACAAAACAAAGTATATTAATAATATTTATTTTTAGAAAAAGAAATAAAGGCAAAAATTGGAGTAAACTCCTACTCTATTTTTAGAAAACTCTAATTTTAGAATAAAAAATAGAGCTAACTATTGCATATGGTCTAAATCAATATATTGAAAATAAGTTCCCCTAAGCAACAAAACTTATCAATGGTCATTTTAATATATATTGTATTAAGTATTTGTTGTATATCGCGGTTTACAGAAGCAACAATAACTGTTCACTCGGAATTCCGATGGATACAAATTTGATGTCGATGGAAAGCTGAGAGTCGGGGCTTTCCAACGGTATGTAAATCGTCGTCTGGGTCCTTATAGAACGATGGGAAATAGCCCCGAAAGTTCATGGTGAAATCCTTAATACATAATAATTATATTTCAATGACAATAACAAATAATAATCTCTTGTGGCATGTTGGTAGAGTATCTCCATGTTTTTATATTAACCCGGGTTCGATCCGTGGTAGTTGTTATTAAATTTTTTTACCAAAACAGCGTCGTTTTACGACTAAAACGGAAACTCCTAACGGTGATTAACGGAGACTTAACGATGGGGTTAAAACAGCGGAGTCAACAAAACTTTGATATTTTTTTCGAAAGTCAACAAAAACTTTGCGATTTAAACGGCATTTCGAAAGTTGGTGATTTATTTGTCCACAATTTGAAAGTTTGAGATTTTTTAGACATTTTTCCCAAAATAAAATTGTGATTTGTGATATTTAGGAGTAAATTGGGTTTTAGAGGGAAAATAGAATTAGTATTTAGGAGTTGGAGGGAAAAAAATTTTGGGTTTAGAGACAAAAATTTTGGGTCAAAAACTTTAAAATTTTGGAATCAAAAAATTTAAGTAGCAAAGTAGTCACACAATTACTACTAATTTGTTACACTTTGTTGGAGTCACAAATGAAACCTAAACCTAAACATTTTAAACAAAGTTTTTGAGCCATATGCCTTTAAACTAGTGTTTATGGTAAATATGTTATAGAAAACTTGATTATTTAGACTAAATTTAGTGATAATCTATTGAATTCCCATTTTTAAAAATATTTGAACAAAGATTTGAATGAAAGAACAAGTAACATATCTTAAGATATGAAATGTGGTGACCAAAAAAAAAAAAATATATGAAATGTAAGATGCAAACTTTAAGAAAACTTATGTTGTTAACATTGTAACTTGTATGTGATGTTTTTAGTTTAACATAGAGTTCACATTTATATAAATACATAAAATAATTATTTGTACTTAGCATTTTTTGTTGAAATTGATAACATATACGGATGAGTGGGTAAGCAGTAGCAAACTTGTCTCACATTTTCCACTTGGTCGCAAATTAGTTACAAAGTATTCATGACTAATTTGTGACTGTTTATAAAATATTGAGAAAAAATTATTATCCACGTTTCAGACTACTGGGCTATCATAACTAATCGGTATATCTATGACTTGAAATGCTTATGTACACTTGTGTAATGTATGACTATTTTGGGGAAAAAATTGGATACCACGTTTCGGGTACTCGAACACCCGACACTTGTAATCTAAATCATATTGCATTTGTGACTGAAATTTTAGTAAGGCAACAGTCTCAAATGGGTGACGAAAGCATTAGTCGCAACTTAGTCTCAAATGTGTGACTATTTAACGATGACATGTGAACCATCGCATAATAGTCTTACAACAATCGCTTATGTGTGACGTTTTTATGACTATATATTTCGGTCACAAATTTGGGACTATCTTGTGGTTGTTTTCTGTCCAGTCGCACATTTGTCACAGAGTAGTCTCAAAGGAGTCGTAAAATTTTGTGACTAAATAAACAGTCAAAAGATAGTCTCTCATCCAGTGTTTTCTTGTAGTGGAAACACAACCTAGGTTTACATACTTTTTTCTCTTCTTTCTCCAGCTATCGTCCGGTGCAAGCAACCAGCTCTGTTGCGTCTCGTCCAATTGGTTCTTCTCGTGTTTTGCGGTTATCCGCTGCGAATGGAGGGCTCCTCTGTCCTACTCTGTCATGTTTCTCCGCCGCTCTTCCTCCTCTGCCGCTACTTGATCGCTATCTACGGCATCGAGGCTCCCACCCCATAGATTTCCCAGATGCATTTCTAAAGAGCTTTTTGGAAATTGGATGATTAGATTACTTTGGAGAAGAAAATTTAAAGAGGATCTTAAGAGTTTTTGGTTTTCTTTAAAAGAAAGGAAGCGTAATGAATTTGATTTCCGTCGAATGTATTCTTGTTGTCTATAAGAGTCCAATCATCAAGACACGCTTGGGCTTCGAGAGAATCTGAGCTCATTTTTTATCGAGTTTCATCTAAAATTTGACCTCTCATACTAAAAGCACATTCGACGGAAACTATTGAAAATGGTGAAGCCAGAACAACCTTTGCAATTATAGCTAAAATTGGATAAATTTTTTGTTACCATTGACTTGAAAGTTATTACCTGCATCTTCATCACCAAATTCAAAATTAGTATATAAATATTTGTCAAGTTTGGAATGATTACATGATGGTCGTTGTCTTTTTTGTCGCCACATCCTTTCTGCAAGACTTAGTGTAGATGTTGATGACATATCATTTAATATAGATGATTCACCAACTTGTGATGTCACATGCCTATAAACTCTATAATAATGATCATACAAATTTTCTATGTCTTTTTTTATATGGGAAGTAATACTTGAAACACTAACACAATCAGATATATGTAATAATTTATAATATGTGGTGAGATAATCCGATAAACCATCTAATTTAGTTCTTGGATCGAAAACCAATGCAACCAAATTAAGATGTGGAATTTCCTTATAGTACTTTAGCCTTTTTCTCTCATATTTTTAATGCATAATGACAAAACGATATTATTTTCATGTTCATGCATCACATCAGCAAGATTAACACATTGATACAAAATTAAATGACTAGTAGGATAATAAACACCCGATAATAAATATGTTGCATTATTAAAACATTTTAATTAATTTTAAAAGTGCACTACAATCATCGCAATGAGTTGGCCACAAAGTTAAAGAACTACAATTTTGTTGAATAAAGCTATACAATAAATCTTTATGACTAATTGAATCAACAAGCATGTCGTAAGTTGAATTCCAACGAGTAGGAATATTTCGAGAAAAACTTTTAGGACGCATATTATGCATTTTGGAAAATCAGAACCATTGTTTCATCAATTGTGGATGCCCCCATAAATAATTCAAAGCTTTTTTTATTGGTGCAACAATATTATTTTGAGAAACTAATAAACCATCTTGCGCGCATAAATTTAAAACATGACAAATAAATCGAACATGAAAATATTTTCCACCTAAAATAGGACTACAATTATTTATTAATTCAGCAATCGAACAAGTATTAGCAGATGCATTATCAAATGAAATAGAAATTTTTTTTGTTGTTAAATTCTATTCTTCGAAAATTACTTTTATTAATTAAAAAATAGTATCAGCGGTATGTTTTTCATCAAAAACTCGAAAAGCGATAACTCTCTTCTGGATAATCCAATCACTGTCAATCCAATGACATGCAATACCCATATAATGATGAATTTGCCAATGATCACTCCAAATATCACAACATATTGAAACTTTATTATAAAAATTAGAAAACAAATTTTTGTAAATCATTTTTTGTTCTTCGATAAAGTGATTTTAAAGTACGAGTAAGAGGAGTTCGTGGAACTCTCTTAGCTTTAGGATTTAAAGCATTTTTGCAATAATTATTGAAACCCAACTTTTTTTCCAAAACTAAATGAAAGATGGTCTACCGTAACACATTTTGCTAAATTTTCTCGGTTTTTTTTATCAGAATAATGAAAAGATGAAAGATTAGAAGAAATAGCATTATAAGTTTGGTTGGTTTGTCCATCAAGTTTTTCAGGATGAACTTTAAGTAAATGATACTTATATGTTCCATATCCTTAACCTGATTTCCAAAAAAAATCTTTAGTGCAATAATTACAACATGCTTTCATTTCTCCATTTCTTTGTTCTTTTTGTAAGTGTACCTTAACCATATCATAAGCATTTTGACGATGTTTTCCGGAGTCTCCAATAGGGTTTTCTTGAGTTGCACTTTCTTGAGTATTGATGGTTGGTATATGAACATCTTCTCTTTTGATATCAAAATTTGAGCCGGAAGAAATTATAAAAAATGAAAATTATAATAAAGAAAGTAAGAAGCAAGATCGTTGGAATAAGAATGGGTAATAATGAGCCTTGTTTGGTTTTGTTTGGTTTTGAAGTAAGTTTGCATACATACATAAAACACTATATAAAAGAATTAGTTACTAAAAGATCTCTAGGTTAAAGCTAAGAACGTAGATTGCAATTGCTGTAAAGAAAGCTTTTATTGATGTTTTGTGTAACAAGTTGCAGATCTGTGTTCAAGGGTTATTGTACAAGTATATATCATTTACTAGGTCCGCTAGGTCGGCTAGGTGAACTTCTAAAAAGATAAAAGAAAACTTCCTAATACTTTGGGATTTTCCTTTACCTTCTTGGCGGCAGGGTCAATCTCACGTCGCGGGCCTCGCTGACAAGCTCAATCCAATATTTCCAAGGCTTTTGGATTTGGCCCACCTTGCCTTCACTTCTGGGTTTGACGTTGGTGCACTTTTTGCATTCTTGTATTCGCTGCGTGTCTCGCTTTAGTGAAGACTCTACTTCATCGACTTCGTCGCCGCACCAAGACTTTAAGCTTTCTGACGTCATTGCCATATTCCTTTTTGACCTCGTGCACCCTTCTTTTAACTGGGTATATTGCATTTACCATGTTAACCTCAGGGTAGTCTTTTGTACTTAGCCATTTCTTGATATTGATCTTATTGGGTGAAACCTGACCCCAACAGTTAGCCCCCCCCAGCTCAACAGTATTAGATGTGATGATGCTGAGGTAGAAGTTTCGGGGTTAAGATCAATGTTTATCCAGGCGTGACCCGCTATGTGGTAAAACTCAATTTTTTGCGTTTAACCGAGCTCTGGTGTTATGTTTAACCGAGCCCCAGTGTTACATTTAACCGAGTTAAGTGACCGAGATCAGAGATTTATTTTTTTTAAACTTGGTAAAAATTTCCTAAAATTTTCAAATTTGAAAATTTTGAAAAGCGGGAATGTTTACGGTAATTCCCGAGGTGATGCCACCGAAGTGTCTTTGAATATTTTATATAAACTCAAATACTTTTCATTTTTACCTCTAGTCTCATTTTCTCCAAAAGTCTTCAAAAAGAGGTAACTTTTTTTCTCCCTTCTCTCTCTTCCATCTAAGATAAAATATCTTCTTTTTTTTTTAGGTTGTTTTTTTTTTAGTCTCTTCCCCACGCCGTCGGGTTCTTGAATCCGAAACTTCCACAGTGGCGGAGCCAGAAAATCCACTCATCGGGGTCAAAAAATTTTAATTACTAATACTATGATAAAAATAAAACCATTAAAATGTCATCACAAATACAAATTCTAAAGTTGGAATTGACGAGTGCTCATGTTCTGAAATCGCTTCATCACTGTTTCGTTTTTAATAGTGTCAAGTACCTGTTTTTCAATAAAACAAACAAGACAATCACTTAAAAATTCATCACCAATACGATTACGCAAGGACGTCTTCACAAAAGTCAATGCGGAGAAACATCTTTCAACCGTTGCGGTCGCAACAGGAAGGATCAAAGCTAGCTTCAATAGGCGATAAACCAAAGGATATGAAAGATGTTTTCTTGTCTCCACCATCACACGAGCAAGATCAGCAAGACTCTTTAAATCTGTAAACCTTTCATCTTTTTGCACATTATCAAGGTAGATCTCAAGTTGATGATCAAGAGATTTACGGTCCACAAAACTAAAGTCGTCGAGATAAAACTCAGCCAATCTCATGAGCAATGACTTATCAAACTGACGAAAAGAATCTATTGGACTCAAGGATGAAGTGCAAACAAGTAGCTCAGAATTTACCTCATTGAAACGATCATTAAACTCTTGAAGTTGCATATCTAGGACAGTGTAGAAACAATCCACCTTATAGTGATGCAAGTTAGTTATGCCAGTCTTTTTCCTTGGTCTTCTTGAATCAACAAATTCTTCCTCCATTATGAGCAACTCAGTGTTATTTTTCTCGCTAAAAGAAGTAACTTCAGCCATAAATGCATCCCATCCATCATCTCTAAGTTTCTGCAACTGACGTTTAGTGGATTCAACCAATGAAATAGCATTCAAGATATCTTGGTCTTTCCTTTGTAAAGCCTTTGATAAGTTTTCAGTGAATCCCAGAACAAGCAGCATCAATTGTAGATAGAAAACAAAATCAAAGGTGTGGAAATACTTGAGAATGCCATAGGCTTGTTGTCTTTTGGTGGTGTTTATGCCTTCATCCTGAATATACTCAAGAACATTAACTATAGAAGAAAACATCTCAACAAGTCGCAATAAAGTCCTATAATGTGAACCCCAACGAGTATTTCCAGGTCTTTGAAGAGAAAGTTCTTGATTCAACCCAGTTCCAGTTTTAATTTCACCATTGCTAATCCCTTCTTCCACTGTTTGCCGATAGTTTTCTCTGATCATATCTTTTCTTTTGCAAGAAGCTCCAACCACATTCAACAAAACATAAATCATATCAAAAAATTCTCCAATTTCGAAATGCTTTTTTGCAACTGCCATGATAACTAGCTGAAGTTGATGAGCAAAACAGTGAACATAATATGCAGAGCTACTTTCTTTCGAAATCAATGATCTTAGCCCATTGAATTCTCCTTTCATATTGCTCGCTCCATCATAACCTTGTCCTCTCACCTTTTTCAAACTCAATTTATTTTTAGCAAATAAAGAATCAATAGCGGACTTTAGAGATAAAGAAGATGTCTCCTTCACATGAACAATGCCAACAAATCTTTCTTTGACTATCCCACACTTATCAACAAAACGAAAAACCACTGCCATTTGCTCTTTATCTGAAACATCAGCAGATTCATCTACCAACAAACCAAAGACATCATTATCAATTTCTTCAATGATAGATTTAGTTACCTCTTCAGCAAAGCAATGCACAATGTCCTTTTGAATTGGAGGAGATGTCATCTGATTATTTTTAGGAGCATTACTCAACACAACTTTGCATACAACCTCATTCTGACCAGCAGTATATTTCAGAAGCTCTAAAAAATTACCTTTATTTGCTGACTCTTCTGACTCATCATGACCACGAAATGGTAATCCTTGATGTAATAAGTGTCTAGAAACATCAATGGAAGCATTCAGCCGGGTACGATAATTGCTCTTCACAATGTCGCTTTGCTTATGGAGAGCATATGTGATAGATTGACTTTGTTTCATCAAATACTCACATTTCCTTTTAGCATTATTGTGAAAACTATTCACAACTCCCACATGTTCTGCCAACCTATTAGCCTTATTCCACCCACAAAAACCAGTTGATACAAAGTTCTCACTGCCACCTTGATTTCCAGCTTGATCTCTAAATAAGTAACAATACAAGCAAAAAGCTTTTTCTTTCTCCACACTATACTCCAACCAATCACCATATTGATCAAACCATTTTGGATTAAAACGCCGTAACACATTTCCAATTGGTATCTGTTTAAAAGTATGACCACGAGGTTGACAAGGTCCTCTAAGCAAATATTGTCGTCGTACCTCGTCTCTTTGATCAGGATGATAACTTAGAATGCTTTTCCTCTTAGCTGGATCACATGGCAAATTGTCCAAATCGATAGGTGGAGATTTCCTTTTCACATTAACAAACCGATCCATTACCTACATACAAAACAAAACTAAAAATTAAATAATTTTAAATGAAGAACACGAACCAAAATCAAACAAATACAGTCTGATAGCATCGTCGATCTCATAAGCTATTACTCGTATCTCTTTCAAGTTTCATCAATAGTCTCCAAAGTGTAAAAGAATATTATAATATATATACACACCGATCACAGTCACAGATGTCATGAATCATGAATACACAAACACAAACATAGTAACAATATATCGACTCTGCCTTGGAAACAAAGAATTATCAATTAAGTTGACTATCTAACAATTACACCTGCAAGATCAAGAGATTGATCAAAAGATTTAAATACACGGTACACACACAAAAAAAATTATCGAAATTCTGAAACAAATTACCAAATCGATTGATTGTACGTAAGAGAACTGAAAACAAACAAAAGAGAAAAAGTACCCGAGAAGCTAAATCGTTTTAGGTTTTAACAAAAATAAAAAGATACAAAAAATATTAATGGGCTTAACTTAAATAATTCAATATATCTGTTGGGCTCAATATATTAGTTGGGGTCAATATTTTTTTGATTGGGGTCAATATATACTTTTTAATGGGGTCAATTAAATTTGCTTAACAAACAATTAACAAAATTTTAAAATTCACTCGTGTCAATTGACCCCAATGATTACAAGCTGCCTCCACCTCTGAACTTCCACCTTTCAAATTGACTTTTCCGGTTGAATCTTCGAATTTCTTGTGTTTTCCCGGTGGAATTGTTCTTAGAGTTCATCAAAACTTCAAAGTTGTCTTGTGTTCTTGGTCGATTTGATCCAAATTTCTGGGTTGAAGCTTGGTTTAAGCGAAGTGACGCGAGGTGAGTGAGGATGGCAGCGAGGTGAATTGATGAGTATTGGAGCCAAGGTCATTTCGTTTTGATTTGATAAGATCTCTTTGTCACACGAGGTCGCCGAGTGAATCGGAGACGGAAAGGACCTCGAGGAGGTTTCGATTCATTGGTCTCACGGTGGCGCCGAGGTGAAATCGAGTGAGAAGATTGTGACGTCGGGGTGAATTTGTATTGTTGACAGGGGTAACTACGAGGTGGAGTGGTGCTTGATTTGCGGCGAGGAAGAAAAGTGTCACCGAGAACTCTGTCCTATTTACCGCAAGGCTTTGTGGCCGGCGACGTCGAGGTGAGGCGAGGTGAGTTTTGAGCTAAGAGGACGCAGGGACGGCGAGGTGAAGAACACAAGCACATTAGGTGAGGATTGGTGCTCGTAAGTTGACTTGGGCCCATAAACTCTCTTGGTGAAGCCCATCCGATTTTAGTAAAGAAAGAATGGTGCACGTGGTGAACTAAGTGACGGTGGTGCACGAGGTGAACTTAGTGAATGTGGCGCACGAGGTGACTAAAAGGAAGAAGGAATGTCATCGAGGTGATTCTTGTTGAATTGATTTGGGTCCTTACTTTGTTCACAAAGACCATATCCGTTCATTGACAACTGAGTTTATTTTTCATCCAAGCGCATGAGGTGAACGAGGTGACTAGTACACGGGGTGATACTTCAATTGTAGGCGCCGAGGTCAGTTCCGACTTAAGATCGCGGGGTCACCTTGTCTCCATTTTAACTTGTATGTCTCTCTTTGCAAATTAACTCACCTAGCATTTTAAGAGTAAATCCATATGCTTGTCTTGACTTAGCATCTCATAGGTCGTTTTTGTCTTTGTAGTGAGGTAGTTATGTCTGATAGTGAGCACGAGGTATGCAAGGTCGATGAATCGGATTCTGAATTTAGATCCTGGTTAGATAGGCCCGTAGAGCACACTCCTTGTGTAGACTTAGTTGACTCAGACGCCGTAGCGAACCATGTCGCGGTTAACGTTTTAAGTTCAAAAGCTCCTAAGAAGAAAAGGTAAAGGGTTCGAAAGAAACCCAATCCAACAGGCTCTTCTCTCTCGACTCAGGAGTCTCTTGAGATCCTTAGAGAAACATTTAATATTGCGGAGGACATCGAGCTCATCGTCCCCACATCGTCGCAGCGAGCCGATAACCCTCCAAGCGGTTGTCTCACCATGTATGAGAGCTACTTCTTCAAGACTTATATGTGGTTCCCTATCCCCGACGTTATCTTTGAATTTCTTTGGAAACACAACCTCGCACTGGCTCAGATCACTCCGACTGGAATTTGCCACTTGATTGGGATATTAGCGCACAGTTTTGAATGTGACTGCAAGGTTGGGTACTGGCAGCTACTCAATTTAGTGAGAGTTGTAAAAACGAGTTCTACGTTGAAGTTGAACTACTTCGTCACTCACAGAGAGGGTTACGAGGTTATAAAAGATCTCCCTGATAAGAATGATTCTTGGTTTAATAAGTTCTTCTTTGTCCGCATCAGTGAACTCGTCGCCAGGCCCGAATGGCTTCACAAAATTAAAACCGACTGGCGACGATGCGGTAGCCGACCTCGAAGTCTTTTATTCTAGAACCGATAGCTTTGTGACGTGTTTTTACTTGATAACTTGGACTTCATTTTGATATTTTGACCTCCTGTGTTGCAGTGTTGACTTATCCGATTAGAGCCCCTGGAGACGTCAACGCTCTTCAAGAGCTCTTGGCTGCCGAAGGGTGCCATTGGTCTAGAGAGTTTTCCTTTGATAGAGTTCAATCTGCTCGAGCTCGTCGCGCATACTCTGCACTTCCAGTTCCGTCTTCTTTCGCTTGTTCAAACATGAGTGATCATGAGACAAGAGGAAGGCGCGCTACGTGAGAGGAGGGCTGCTCTGTTGGCCAATGCGGAATCGGTGGAGCAAGGTGGAACGTACAGCCTAGTCCAAGAGAACCAAAGTCTCGGAGTCGTCACCCTTGTAGAGGCTACCCCCAACAGGTATTGTCTTCTCATAACTTAATAAATATTATAAAGTTGATATGCGAACGAAACTTACTTGTACCATTTTATTTCTACAGATTCTGCTGGCGGAGAGGTAGACCTAATGGATCGTCCCTCTCAATCAGTCCTTAACGCGCATCAAGGTAACAAGGGAAGTAGAAGCGAAAAAGGTCACAAGCGAATTTCTCTGGAAGACAAGGTCATCGAGGCGGAGGGTCAAAAGACGACGAAGCGATCGCGAGTTACTATTAAGGTCCCTCTATGCCACCTGGTACATCTTCCACCGTATTTTCTTAGATTCGCCATCGAGACGAATTGCTTAAGAGTGAGGCTTATGATGAAGTCGCTGACCTAGGGATCCAGGTATAATGTTCTTTAAAGCTTGTATTATACCCCTTCTCATGGTCTTATCCAATTTAATAATTACTTTTCAATGCTTTTCTCTTCTTTGTTACAGTTTATAGCTAAGTTCAACATGTTGACTTTTCGATATAATGAGGATGTGCGCCTTGCCAAGGAGGAGGCGCGCCTTGCCAACGATCATGCTGAAAAGGCAAAACAAAAGTACCAAAATCTCAAGGCGGCGATTGATAGGAACACAAAGAGAGTGATTGAACTCGAGTTAACAGTCCAAGTACAACGTGATGAGCGCACTCAGTTGGACGATAAGATTGCGCGATTGGACAAGATGTCTTTGCGAAGCCAGGTTGACGACCTTACCACGGGCTTTGGCAAGCTCCAGGGGCAGCTTGGACAAGCAAAGGCATTGGTTGGTAAGCTCAGAGGGTCACCAACGAGAGCCATGCTTGACCTAGCTGAGGTCAAAGGCAACTTGCAGCTTATTGAGCAGATTCAGGGTGACAAGCGACTAGATCTTGACCACGAGGTGTTAGAGTTATCCAAGGCGAGAGAGAGCTTAGCTAGTGCAGATAGTGTATTTGCTGAGATAGTGACCGACTTAGAGAAGACTCTTGTCTTCCATTCTGGAGAGTTAGACTCGGCGCCCGTGGGTGCGGTAAACCGTCTTAGGTCTTCAGGTTTACTTTTAATCCAAGAATGATTTTTTGAGAATTTCTCTTAAGTAAGGTTTTGAAAAACAAGTGTTTGTGTACAGGTGCTATGTGCGCAGAGGGGACCATTTCTAACCCTGCTGCGATGCAACCTTTTGGGAGAGTGTCTTCTCAGGAGGATGGCGAAATAGGTTTATCCGAGGGGGTCGAGACCGTGGACCAGACCTTGGAGCATGACGAGGAGGAGACCTCGTGTAATGACCCGTATGCGGTCTAGGCCGAGGCCGGCCCAAGTCTCGCAGGACGGACGGACCAAACAAGGACGGATTGGCCGTATACCTAGTCTAAGCAGCTCCATGACTAAGCAGGGTGCTTGGTTATGCATCTCGGTGGCTAAGCAAAGTAATCATGACGTTTCTTCAGGACGTACGTTTCTTAGGGACAAAGTAACGTAGCGATTTCAAACTTGATATTTTTGTGAAAGTATAAAAATTTACGGAAGCACGACACAGTAGCTCGGGATTGAGTTGCTCGTGATTAACGTGCTCGGGATTTGACGTGCTCGGGATTGAGCAAGCACGACAAATCGGTGATAAGCACCAGGTATCGCGCACTTGTGTGATGAGTCAATGGAAGCACGACAAATCCGAAGCACGACAAATCTCGTAAGCACGAGGTGTCGAGCATTTGAGTGATTAGTCAACGGAAGCACGACAAATCGGAAGCACGACTAATCCATAAGCACGAGGTGTCACGACCGTGGGTAACGAGTTAGCGTTGACTCAGCTACCTACCTTCTAGCTTAGAAAAGCTATATATAAAGCCTTAGACGTTTTCCCTTATCCCCATGTTCTCAAACACCTAAATCTCTCTAAAAATCACCTTAGAAAATCCGATCATTTCCCGTGTTCGTGATCCAAGACGTTGTCTTGTCCGAGTAGCTCGAGAATAGTTGATTTTCTAGCCGAAATTTTGTTCATTTTGTGTGAGGATTGAGTCAAAGATCATTAGAACCACGAGTGCTTTTCGCCAGAGTCGTTAGCCAGCAAGCGTAGCCAGTTCTAGAGTTTTATCGAGAAATTTAGGGTAAGCTTCCTATGATCGGATCCTTTCATTTTAACATAGATTTTTTGTTCAGATCATGATTCTAAACTTAGTTTCTTGATCTTATGATCAGAACCAACATGGGAATGTTGGATCAGTTTCGGGAGGATTCCCGAAGATCCAAAGAAATTTTTTAGCAAGTCCCGATCCGATCTAGGTAAGATTCGTGAGACTATTTTTTTAAAGTCTCCATCAAAATCCCTAAGTATTGCCTTAGTAAACCTTTTGTTCATTTTGTATAGAAAGCAAGACCGAATCTAAGGCGAACCCGAGAGTAGAACGCTTAAGCAGAATCGCATACTTTACCTTCATCAGGGTGAGTCTAAGTTATGCGTGTTTGTGTGTTAGATGAGTAGAACACACGTGTTTGTTTATTGTTATGCTTATAGCCGTGGAGGTTCGTGTCAAAGAATTCACTAGAATTGCTAAGGATTTTAACTAGTGAAAATGGTAAAGAATGAACTAAGTGTTGATTGGTAATGAGTGTTACTTGGTTATTTATTCTAAATTAAGGTTCATGTGATTCCTTCGTAAAATGGCTAAGCGTTGAGAATGAATCTAAATGAATTTGTTTAAAAGTTTACATGCATAAATGATAATAGTTTAAATCATATAAACTTGTTATGTGCGCGGTATGTTATTCCCTTGATCTGTGGCTTGGCTAATTACTTGCAGAGTATGAGTTTTAAGTACACGAAGACACGGAGAGACGGGATTGCAGCCTAGGGCCGTGTACTGCATGACGATGCAGAATTTCCGATGTGGTTGCGTACTGGCGAGGTACGATCACAGGAATTGTTTAAGGATCCTAAGTCATAGGCCTATGTGGTTATGGACTGAAAGATACCTTGGATACACGTGATGGGAATAGACAACGCGTAAGGCCTTAATAGAGTTAAAAATGTGAATGCATAATATAACTTGTTCACGTTGCATTTGTGTGTTGAGGGTTGATTGTTATTTTGGGTTTCGGGGCGTTACACCTAGGAGCAGGAAATTGAGGAGACCGAGGAGCAGGAAATCGAGGAGACCGAGGAGATCGCTCTATAGTAGCGATTTATTTATGCTTTTGATTTATGTTGGATGTTTGCAGTTTTATGAATTCACATTCTTTTGGCGCCTAGATGGTCCTATCCTTTAGATTTTACACTTGTCCACCGGGTGCCTGGATGGCCTTATCCTTTTGTTTCAGACTTTAACACTTACGTGTGTTATTTTGTTTCTATCGCTTATGACGTATGATTGATCGATGTGTCAAGTAATTTGGGTTACGAAATCATTTCCGATAATGGTTACGTTCCTTTACTGCGAATATTGTATTTGTTTTACCAACGAAGTGCTTGTTGGGTTTCCTGATGAGCACTAAGGTTTATGAAGATGTTTCCATTAACATTCTCGCTCCTGAGGTAACCATGTTTTGACCAACGTTCATGAGTGTTGGGTTTAAAGATGAACGTCTTTGGTTTACAAATGTTTTACTATATATCAGTATGAGGATGTATTAGTTAGATCTGTAAATTCCTTAAGTGTAAGATGCATCACTGTGGCCAGCAGTGACAGTTGTAATTGAAAAACAAGTCTAAAAGTTAAGACTGTCCTGAATCCGTGAAGGATGTGATTAAGCTTTTTAGCTAGTACATAGAATAATCCGTGAAGGATGTTTATGAAAATGAAGTAGTCGGAGTATACGAGTATACATACCCCATGTTGACTAATTCGTACGCCCGGACGAACTACCTTCATAATTCTGTAAGGTCCTTCCCAGTTAGCACCAAGTTTACAAGCGTTGCGCTCAGCGGAAAAACTTCGCGGAGGACAAGGTCACCTTCATAAAATGTACAAGCTCTGACATGGGAGTTGTAGTACCTTGCTGCTGCGTTCTGATAGTTGGTGATACGAATCAGTGCCTTGTTACGCCGTTCATTGACAAGATCGACCTCGTCAAGCATTAAAAGATGATTAAGTCCCTCCTAGCCAGGAAGCAGACGACGCCAAAAGCCGGGAAATTGAAATTCTGAAGGGATGACACATTCAGCTCCGTAAACAAGGGCAAATGGCATTTTGCCTGTCGCACGTCGCAGAGTAGTACGCTGTAACCAGAGAACACCGTCCAATTCGTCTGCCCATTTGCCTTTCTTAGTGTCAAGGCTCTTCTTCAGACCATCCAATATTGTCTTGTTAATTGCTTCTGCTTGACCGTTACCTTTCCGACACCGGGGAGTCAACTTGCTGAGGCGGAATTTCCATTTGTCGCAGAAAGCTTAAAACCGAGTAGAGATAAACTGCTAGCCGTTGTCTGTGACGATTTCGAATGGGACTCCATGTCTACATATAATATTTCGCCACACAAAACTTTTGACCTGCGCATCCTTAATATTTAAGTAACCTTCAGCTCCGACCCATTTAGAGAAGTAGTCGGTGAGAACAAGCATAAATCGTTTGTGTTTGGAGCGGGGTAGAGGGCCAACAATGTCTATGGACCAACGCATGAATGGGTAAGGTGATGTCACGGATGAAAGCAGCTAAGTAGGTTGATAGATATTCGGAGCATGTCGCTGACACTTCTCATACTTTGCTGCAAACTTTTCACAATCTTTGAGTTTGGTTGGTCAATAATTACCATGACGCTTGATCTTGATTGCTTATGCTCGTCCGCCGGAATGATTGCCACAAACTTCACTATGAAGTTCCTGCATGATTTATCTAGCATTATTGCCCAGGACACAGCTCAGTAAAGGTCCAGAAAACCTTTATTTATAAACGTTCCCGTCAAGTAGAATAAAGCGTGCAACTTGAGCACAGAGTTTTCGGGCCACCCACTTGTCTTTGGTCAGGATGCCATCGTAGAGGTAACCACGAATACTGTCTAACCAGCGTCTATCACAGCCATACTCTAATTCATGCTGGTCGTCATTTTCTTGGAAGATATCTTCAGGCGTTAATGCGGTGGATTGTTCGTGAGACATTGGTACGTCGTTAAGTTGGCATTAAGGGAGAGGAGCCAAACTCATTGCAGGTATGTTGAGGTCTATCAGTTCGGACGAGTCGAGTGTGAGGTGGCGCTTGGCAGAATCGACCATATCGTCGATGCTCAGGAGAATGGCTTCTGTTTCGAGGTCTTCGGTTACCAAGACTTGTTCAACCGAAGGCTCCATCATTAGAACGTCATCATCGGCTAGGACCTGAGCAACCGCAAGCTCTGTCATTGTAACATCATCGGGAGCAGGGACTTGTGCAACTGTAGGTGCAACCACTAAAGCGTCTTTGCTGGCCTCTGGTGGTGCATGCATGGTGGCTAATTCCCTTACTTTCCTAGCTGATTGGGATCGTGTAAGAACATAGATGGTTTTGGGTGGAAGGATGGTAGGAAACTCAATGAATTCCACTGGAATGGTTCTCTTTAAGTCTGGATCAGAAGGCGACGGAGAAGCTAACACTGCGAGTGCATCAGCGTTGATGTTTTTCCCTCATGGAATCCTGGTAAGAGTAAACATATCGAAGTCTGCGGTTAACTCCTGTGTTAGCTTGAGATATGCTTCCATACGTTCGTTCTTTGTTGCGTACTTGCCATTGAATTGGTGGGCAACTAATTGAGAATCATAGAACTCGTTGACCTTAGTAATCTTGAGTCCCTGGGCAAGCCTGATGCCTGCGATATTAGCTTCATACTTTGATTCTTTGTTGGATGCTCGGAAACCCAGACGAAAAGACTGTTCAAGTATTTCACCTGTCGGAGACGTCTACCGGATGACAATGCCATAACCATTTTTGGATGAAGAGCCATCAACATGGAGCTGCCAAAACCAAGGAGGCTCTTCCATGACTGTATCTGCTGGAGGAAGTTCGATTTAGAATCAACCAGGACTTCAGACTTGGCACGTCTTTGTCCATGGTATTCGACGTCATACTCGCTCAAATCTATAGCCCACTTTGCGAGTCGTCCTGACTAGCTAGGACTATGAAGGATAGATGTCAATGGGAAAGTACTGAGTACCCCTATGCTGTGAGACCGGAAGTATGGTCGCAGCTTGCGTGCAGATATAACGACAGATAATGCGAGCTTCTCCATCGCAGGATAGCGCGTTTTCGCACCACTGAGTGTCTTGCTAACATAGAAAATTAGCTTCTGCTCGCCGCGGTCATCGCGTATTAGAACTCCATATACTGCAGCTCTGACACAACAGTGTAGAGGAACAATGGTTCTCCTTCGACTGGCTTAGCAAGGACAGGTGGGCTGGTAAGGTATCTCTTCAGATCCTAGAAGGCTGCTTCACACTTGTTTGTCCACTCGAATCTTTTGTTACCGCGGAGTGTGTCATAGAAAGGTAAGTACTTGTCGGTGGAACGGGAGATGAAACGGTTAAGTGCTGCTACCCTATCGGTTAATCGTTGTACTTCACGCTGTAACCTAGGCGAGGTCATGTTGATGAGTGCATCAATCTGCTTTAGAATTGCCTCAATACCCCGATGAGTGACTAAGTAACCAAGAAATTTGCCTGACGTAACAGCAAATCTGCACTTTTCTGGGTTCAGCTTCATGTTGTAAAAGTTGAGACGTTTAAGACAGTTTTCTAGATATGCCACGTGATCCTCTTCTTCGAGTGACTTGACAAGCATGTCGTCGATGTACACCTCCATTGTTTTACCAAGTTGACGAGCGAACATTTTATTGACCAAGGATTGATATGTAAGGCCAGTATTTTTAAGACCAAAAGGCATTACTTTGTAGCAGTAGATGCCTCGATCGTTGATTAATGTTGTCTTCTCACGGTCCTCGGGGTTCATCATAATCTGGTTATAGCCAGAAAGCGCATCCATGAATGTGAGTAGCTTGTTTCCAGCTGTGGCTTCTACGAGGCGATTAATATGAGCTAGAGGAAAGCTGTCTTTTGGGCATGCTTTATTGAGGTCATTGAAGTCGACGCAGACTCTCCACTTGCCATTCTTCTTCTTCACAATGACTGGGTTTGCAAGCCACTCTGGATATTTCACCTCCATGATTGAACCCACACGCAAAAGTCTTTCCACCTCATCGTTAATAGCTTACGCTCTTTCAGAACCCAGCTTTCATCTCTTCTGCTTTACTGGCTTGAAGGTTGGATCAATGCTGAGCTCATGAGAGGTGATGTTGATGTCGATTCCAGGCATGTCTTCGGCGGTCCAAGCGAACGTGTTGATGTTTCTCTTAAGGAACGAGATAATGTCATTCTTGATGTCGTTGTCCAGGTTTGCACCGATCTTTATACGTCGCTTTGCGTATTCGTCATCAATGCAAACAGAGACGATAGGATCGCAGGTTGGCACGACTTTTCCTTCTTTGCGATCCTCCATAATCTGTAATTGCTATAAAAGCTTAGAGAGGTCTTTGATCGGCTCTCTGTCTACCTTCATCTTCTTTCGTTTATTCTTGGACTCTTGATCAGTAACAAGGTTGCGCAGTTCGTGTTCTGCCATAAAACACATTCGGGATTCTCTCTGACTTCCCTTAATCTTTTGGATACCTCAGGGACTTGGAAATTTGACACATAAATAGTACGTAGAAGCTATTGCCCTCATCGAGTTCAACCACGGGGTACCCATGATGACAATGTAAATTGCTGGGTTATCGGATACGGAGAACTCGACCACCTTTGTTACGCCTTCAGCCACAACATGTGATCTGATTGTTCCCAATGTCATTGTTATTTGACAAGAAAAGCTGGTCGATTGCTTCGGATAGTGCGACCCCCATGCGCTCCAGCGTATCTTTAAAGATGATGTCTACTGTGCTTCATGTATCGATTAATACCCTTGAGACAAGAAAATTGGCGATCACTAACTTGATTACCACGGGATCGTTGTGTGGCCTATCAAATCCGTTAGTTTCCTCTTCTTCGAAGATCAGCACGTCATTTGGAAACTTGGATGGTGCTGAGAAATTGGCACTGACTTCTGCGCATCGCTGGTAAGCTTTGATCGAAGAAACTGTATCTGCGCAATAATGGGATCCTCCCATTATCATAAGAATTTCCGATATCTTTGCTACAGGTTGCTTTTCCACATTGTTGTCTCTTCCTCGTCAAGGTGGCGCTGGAAGTTATGCATGTTCTTGTTGATTTGCGTCCGCATCAGTGAAGTCGTCAACGCAATTGTTGTTGCCAAGTTTTCCTTCTGCAAGTCTCTTTGCGAGGCGAGAGCCTAGAGTGGGGCAATTTGCAGTTTAATGGCTTTGTGTCTTGTGGAATTCTCAGTAAGCTGCTTCATCGTATGCATTTTTGCTCCAAGTCCAAGTGTTGTTCCACAGGCCTTATCCAGGGCCTCGACCTCGACCTGCGTGGCCACGGCCTCTGTCATAACTCGGGGAATCTACCTGATAATTGTGAGCTCCTTTGAATCCTCTTTCGTGTACTAGGAATCCCGATCCCTGGTTTTATTTTTTCGCACTAGGTTGATGCTGCACGGGAGGTGGGTTGGGAGTCTTAAGTTTCCTCGTCTTCTGAAAAAATTTCCTCTGCTCCTCGTATCGCGTATGAACTGTTCCTCGATGAAGCACATCCTGGATCGTGGATGGGGGATGCAGGGCCATCTCTTCCTGGTAGGCAGATCCGAATCTGAGTGCCTTCTCCAGCGCCTCTAATGCGGCTGTATTGCTTATTCCTTCCATCTGGGATAACACACCTTTAAACGGTCCAATAAGCCTCGTAGTGACTCATTCTCTCCTTGAGTCATTGTCGAGAGATCAGCATCAGACGTTTGCTTCTTGATGTAGATCACGTAGTGTTTCAAAAAGCAGCTGTAAACTGGATGAAGCTGTCAATCGAGTTTGGCGGAAGTCGCGAGAACTATTGCAGGGCTGGTCCTTTGAGGTTTTCCACGAATAATAAGCACTGACCAGCGTCCCTTTCTCCTTCTCTGAAGCTTGCTCGTCCCATTGACACTAAGAACGTTGTTAGATGTTTGGTGGGATCGGATTTCCCATCATAAGCAAGGATCTTCATCTTTCTTGGGTCAGTGATTACTGCTCTGGTTATTCGTGCTGTGAACGGAATGTTCTGCGTTTCCTCTAAGACTTTATCTAACTCAGGAGCATAGCTGGTCGCTTTATGAATTTGAGAGCGGAAATCTCTCATCTCCGCTGCTGTTCGCGCCATGACGGCCCTTATTACAACTATCTCGTCTCTTTGAGTATGGAATAATGCTCTGCGTTCTTCTTCTAACTCAGAGTGTTTTAACCAAAGGGGGTCTTCTTCTTTGTTTTGGATTTCTTGATAATGCCCGGTAGCGGTACTGATTTGTGTAGCTCAGGCTGCCGTTCTGCGAACAGGCGCCTTCTCTCGTGTACCTCCAGTTCTTGGGTTCAATCACCGCTGTCGCAGTTGCTTCAGGGTTCTTGGGTGTAATCGTGTTTAGCTTCCCACGAAATGTCTCAGAGAGACAGACTTTGGGTCCTTAGCGTGTTGACCAGGGTTGTAAAGTCCAAAGCCGTAGGGTTGATTCATCCCACAGGTTGCCGGAAGATGAGAGTTCCCCTTCTGTGACCACGGTCTATCATTGCAAGGACTCGTAGTTCCTCATTGACTTTTTCTTGCTCTGATGTCCGCAGGAGCAGCGTTTCCAGCATCGCTTTCATGCCGGTCAAGAATTCAGGGATCACTACTGCAGGTGCCCTTGCTAGAGTGTCGGAAACAATCGTCGTGTTGTTGGGATTCCCAGTTCCTCCTGTTCTGTTTTCGGATCCGTCGTTGGTGTTGCTGCGGCGCTGCTTATCGGTGATGCGTTGTTGTTCAGAGACGCGTTACTCCCAGCGATGCGTTGTTGCTCGGCGACGCGTTGCTCCTCAGCGATGTGCTGCTGCTCGGCGACGCGTTGCTCCTTAGCCATGCGTTGCTGTTAAGCGGTGAGTTGTTGATCATCGCTTGTTGGCATCGTAAGTTTGGTCATTCGTAAGCTCTTTCGAGTAAGAAAATCTCACAATATCCCCTTAGCCAGCGCCAAATTGTGGGAGTTTCAATTAGATTTGTCAAGGGTTTTTGAAGGGAATGAGATCTCTAGGTTAAAGCTAAGAACTTAGGTTGCAATTGATGTAAAAAAAGCTTTTATTGATGTTTTGTGTAACAAGTTGCGGATCCCTTTTCAAGGGTTATTGTACAAGTATATATAGTTTACTAGGTCCGTTAGGTCGGTTAGGTGAAATTCTAAAAATATAAAAGAAAACTTCTTAATACTTTGAGATTTTCCTTTATCTTCTTGGCGGCGAAGTCAATCTCACGTCGCGGGCCTCGCTGACAAGCTTGATTCAATATTTCAAAGGCTTTTGGATTTGGCCCATCTTGCCTTCACTTCTGGGCTTGACGTCGGTGCACTTTTTGCATTCTTGTATTCGCTGCGTGTCCCGCTTTAGTAAAGATTCTACTTCGTCGCCGCACCAAGACTTTAAGCTTTCTGACGTCATTGCCATATTCTTTTTTGACCTCGTGCACCCTTCTTTTAACTGGGTATATTGCATTTACCATGTTGACCTCGCGGTAGTCTTTTGTACTTAGCCATTTCTTGACATTGATCTTATTGGGTGAAACCTGACCCCAACAAATTTCTTGAGTATTGATTGTTGGTATATAAACATCTTCTCTTTCGATATCAAAATTTGAGCCGGAAGATATTATAAAAAATGAAAATTATAATAAAGAAAGTAAGATGCAAGATCGTTGGAATAAGAATGGGTAATAATGAGCCTTGTTTGGTTTTGTTTGGTTTTGAAGTAAGTTTGCATACATACATAAAACACTATATAAAAGAATTACTTACTAAAAGTATGGTAACTAAACTATAAAATTCTCTGATAAAACTTCTGAATTTTTTTACAAAAACAAACGGCTAGTAATTAAGTTTACTAATCAAGTCAAAATCATTTGATTACTTAAACAACAAACGGCTACTTTGTTTACAATTAAATTAAATTTTTGAGTTCAACTAAAATATAGCATAATTCGAAACACGAAGTCACGGACCCGCATGATTCTGAGGATCAGCTTGAAGCCGCAGAGGTTCTCTCAAATGCTATGGACTTGGAAATCGCGAGTAGACCGATGACTAGGTCGATGACAAGACAACTCAACCAAGCCGTCTCTTTGCTTGTGTTGTGAATAACCGGCCAACTTCCTCTAGTTGCTCGTCAAACCGAATTGGTTGTAATTCGAGCTAAGGAAAGGTGATAATGAGAGGTATGTGGGCTCGTACTCTTTTTCCCTATCTTCGGTTTTGTCCCAATGGGTTTTCAGTTGTAGGTTTTTAATGAGGCAAGCACACATACTCTTTCATTTTCTCATTATCACACTTAGGCTGTTTTGGAGGCTTCTTGAAGCCCATGAAAATGTGATTTTCGGCAAGCCCATTATAATTTTATTTATGTTTTAATTTTTTTGTTTTAAAGATAAGTGTTGAATGTGTTCACACTTATGCAACTTTCAAACTTCTTATTTATTACGTTGTTTTTCCGTGTAAGTGGTAGTGGAAGGGGTTTGTCCTTTCACTTCCTCCTCCTATATATTGTGGCCGAAAATTTCAATAATGATCATCAACCTTTTTATCAAAAATCTCTCTCTAAATTTGTTGATCAAACCGTAATTGTGTGTCATATCAATTACAACTCTTTCTTTTCTTAGTGCATAATATCTAAGTTTAGATCGAGCCTCGAAGTCTAAAAGATCCTTCATATCTTTTGGAAGTACACTTCGATCCATTTGTTCTATTCGTTCATCTCCCATCAAATCAGTTCATCTCCATCATTTCGGATCATCATCATTTTACTTCATTCCGCATCTCTAAAACTCTTCGAAGTGATCATCGGACATAGATCCTCACAAGGAGTCTATCAAGTGGTATCAGAGCTACTTTGAACAAGGTACAATGGTGAGTTCTGAGGAAGAATCACCGACTTATCCTAACAAGAAGTTGTTGGAATCACTTACGACTATCATGTCCGTAATGCTCGATGAGAAACTTGTAGCTTTGCAACTAAATCGAGCCATCCTGGACCCGATTCCAAATCCACAACAAGAGAGACTACAAAGAGAGCAAAGAGGAGATGAAGAGGCCCGGGAATACTATAGTCATGAATCGTCCTACGGAAGTCAAAGGAGCCGAAGGCGTGAAAGAGAACGACATGTACAAAGAGATACATGATATATCATGGTTTTTATACCATGATATATGTCCGTTTTATAGAGTCTTTTGGTGTTTTCGAGTCTTTTATGTTTTATTTTAGGTACAAGGACGCTTTGGATTCAATTGGTGTTTACTGGAGCAATTTGGAGCATAACGGAATGAGCGGTCAAAGTGGCAAGTTTGGAATGAAGAACTGAAGGCAGTATCGAGCGACGGAGACATCAGTGTCGCTCGACACCAAGATTTTGCAAGTGTCGATCGACACACTATCAGTGTCGATCGACACGACTACCGGAGTGATGAGAATTTCAGAACAAGAAGATTTCCGTTTCTGCGCCAAAAAGCCCAGATGTTTGCAATTGGGCCCAATACGTTTTTGTACTCTATAAATACTTATTTTCAGCCATTGTTTAGGCTATGCTTTATTTTACTTAGAGTATTTTATACTAGGGATTTATTATTCATGTCTATGTCTGAGTAATTCCCTAGTTAGGTTTTAGGGTTTTTCAAAGGTTTAATGAAGAGTTGTAGAGTTTAATTACTATTGGGATTTGCATCATATTTATTTATTTTCTTCACTTTGATTGCATTAAACTCTGATTTAGAGCTGAATTGGATATCTTAGGTTGTTTAATAGATGAGACATCATTATTGAATTACCTGAACTGGATCATAGGTGAGCAAGGATTCGATTCGCAACGACAGTTGGCTTTGAATCCTTGTGAACGATCGAACCTGAATTTATTGCTTGTTTAGATCAATCTGATTTCGCAACGACAGTTGGTTTTCTAGGGTTTAAACATACATAGTATTTGCAACAACAGTGTTTCGAGTTCTAGAATTGTGCATCACCAATTATCCTAATAGTAACTTTATTTTGCAACTTGGATTTATTCCTGCGAATTCCCTAAAGCTTAGCGTTTCTCTTTATTGAATTTAAATCACTTACAATCATCCTGTTTTCTATTTCTGTAATTTATATTACAAATTTATTCTGCTTAGTTTAATCTGAAAGTTCAAATCTATTAAGCAATCTGATTCCCTGTGGATTCGATACCCCAAATACTACAATCGATCTCTTAATTTGAGAGAGTAGGACAAATGGAAATTTGACCATATCAATACTCTCGGGGGATTAAAAATTTCTATCCCTTTTTTTCATGGCACTAATAATCCCGATGTGTATTTAGAATGGGAAAAGAAAATTGAACTTGTCTTTGTTTGTAGGGAGTACACGGAAAATGTCAAAGTTAAAGTTGCGGCAACCGAATTCTACGATTACGTGCTTAGTTGGTGGGATCAACTCGTGACCAGCTGGAGACGTGCCGGTAAGTATCCCATCGAAACTTGGGCATAATTGAAGGCCATCATGAGAAATCAATTTGTGCCGAGGTACTATCATCGCGAGCTTCACCAAAAGTTGAGAAAGTTGGTTCAAGGATCCAAAACTGTAGAGGAATATTACAAGGAAATGGAAACCTTGATGTTAAGAGCCGATATCCATGAAGATGGAGAAGCGCTCATGTCTCGGTTCATGGGAGGTCTTAACCGTGAGATCCAAGACCGGTTAGAAACTCAACACTATTTGGAGATCGAAGAGATGTCCTACAAAGCCGTAATGTTCGAGCAACAAATCAAAAGGAAAAGTTCTAGGTCGACCTTCAGATTATCAAGGACCGGTTTCGTTTTGGGAAAACCAAGCTATTCAAAAGAAGAGAGACCCGGTTTTCAAAAAGACTTCAAGCCATTCAACAAACCAAAACCCGCAGACGTGGACCTTAAAGAAAAAGCTAAGGAGGTTCCAAGGGCTAGAGATATCCAATGCTTTAAGTGTCAAGGACTTGGTCACTATGCAAGTGAATGCTCAAGCAAGAGGGTCATGATACTTAGAGAGAATGGCGATATTGAATCCGAAGAGGAGAAGTTAGATGACGTTTCGGTTGAAGATGTTGTTGAAACCGCCATTCAAGGGAAACTTCTAGTGGCTAGAAGATCGTTAAGTGTTTTGGTCAAACCCGAGGAACAAGCTCAAAGAGAGATCCTTTTTTATTCAAGATGCCTCGTCAAAGCCAAGGTATATAGCCTAATTATCGTTGGTGGTAGTTGTACTAACGTTGCTAGTAGAATTATGGTTGAGAATTTAGGTTTGGAAGTTCTTAAGCATCCAAAGCCATACTCGCAACAATGGCTCAATGACACGGGTGAGATGACCGTGAGTGAACAAGTTAAAGTTCCCTTTTCAATCGGTAAGTATGCAGACGAGGTCACATGCAATGTTCTTCCGATGGACGCGAGTCATATCTTACTTGGCCGACCATGGGAATCGGACCGAAGGGTATTACACGATGGATTCACAAACTAGTATACCTTTGAGCATCTTGGCCAAAAGACTACACTTGTTCCCATGAGTCGACAAGAGGTATATGAAGATCAACTCATCATGAAAAAAAAAGCTATCAAACCGGTTAATCTCGTAGACAATAAGAGTAAGAAAAAGGGAAGTAAGTGTAGTTTGCCTTTTATTTTTAAAGAGACACTTGCTTGTACTACTAACCCCAAGCCGGCCTTGCCGAGCAAAATCAAGCTTTTATTGCATGACTTTAGTGATGTCTTCTCGGAAGAGAACCTATTCAGGGAATAGAACATCAAATCGACTTTGTCCCCGGAGCTACTATCCCGAACCGACCCGCGTATCGAACCAATCCAGTGGAGACTAAGGAGTTATCAAAGAAAGTGAACGAGCTCATGGACAAAGGACATATCCGCGAGAGCATGAGTCCGTGTGCCGTTCCGGTGTTACTTGTGCCACAGAAAGACGGTTCTTGGCGCATGTGTGTTGATTGCCGAGCCATCAACAATATTATGGTTAAGTATCGCCATCCTATACCTCGTTTAGATGATATACTAGATGAGTTGCATGGTTCTTGCATATTTTCTAAAATTAATCTTAAAAGTGGTTATCACCAAATCCGGATGAAGGAAGGTGACGAATGGAAAACGACTTTTAAAACTAAACAAGGGCTTTATGAATGGTTTGTCATGCCATTTGGTTTAACAAATCCACCTAGTACTTTCATGAGGTTAATGAATCATGTCTTGAGAAAGCATATAGGAGTATTTGTAGTTGTTTATTTTGATGACATATTAGTTTATAGTAAGAACCTAGATGATCGTGTCATGCATCTTAAACTTGTCTTGGATTTGCTTCGTAAAGAAAAACTCTATGCCAACCTTAAGAAATGTACCTTTTGCACGGATAATCTTGTTTTTCTAGGCTTTGTTGTAAGTGCAGATGGTATTAAAGTCAATGAGGAGAAGGTTAGGGCAATCCGAGAATGGCGAAGGTACGTTGTAGCCGACGCATTATCCCGAAGGTACGTTCTCATTTCTTATTTAGATACAAGATTACTTGGTTTTGAATACATAAAAGATTTATATGTCAATGATTCGAATTTTAAAAAATATTTTCGGCTTGATGGTTACTTATTTTATGAGAATAGACTTTGTGTACCTCACTCTTCTTTGCGAGAATTGTTTTTAAGGGAAGCTCATGGAGGTGGACTAATGGGTCATTTCGGCGTTACTTAAACTCTTAAGGTGATGCAAGATCACTTTCATTGGCCGAATATGAAGAGAGATGTCGAAAGACTATGTGAACGATGTGCTACTTGTAAACAAGCTAAGTGTAAGGTTCAACCGCACGATTTGTATACTCCTTTACCTATTCTTTCGCATCCTTGGATTCATATTTCTATGGACTTTGTCGTAGGATTGCCTAGGACTAGAAACGGTAATGATTCTATTTTTGTGGTTGTTGATAGATTTTCTAAGATGGCACATTTCATTCCTTGTCATAAAACCGATGATGTATCTCATGTAGCTGACTTGTTCTTTAGGGAAATTGTTCGTTTGCATGGCATGCCTAAAACCATAGTTTTGGATCGGGACACTAAGTTCCTTAGTTATTTTTGAAAAACTTTATGGTCAAAATTAAGAACTAAGTTACTTTTCTCTACTACATGTCATCCGCAAACCGATGGTCAAACCGACATGGTAAATAAGACTTTATCAACCTTGTTACGTGTGCTTATTAAAAAGAATCTTAGAACTTGGGAAGAATGTTTTCCGCAAGTAGAATTTGCATATAATCATTCAGTGCATTCCGCTACTAAGTTTTCTCCTTTCCAAGATGGTTTTAATCCTATTTCGCCTTTGGATCTAATCCCTTTGCCTTTGAGTGAAAGACTTAGTCAAGACGACAAAAAGAAGGCCGATTTAGTGAAACAGGTTTACGAGAAGACTAAGGCGAATATCGAGGCCCGGACCAAACTTTATCAAAAATATCCAAACAAGACCGAAAGGAGATCATTTTTAAGGAAGGTGACCAAGTGTGGCTTCATCTTAGAAAGGAGCGTTTCCCGGAGGAAAGAAAATCTAAGTTGATGCCGCGGATCGATGGACCGTTCCAAGTGCTTAAGCGGATCAACAACAACTCCTACCAACTCGATCTTCGAGGTAAGTATAATGTAAGCAATTCCTTCAATGTTTCCGACCTTCTCCCCTATTTTGCAGATGATGCGGATTTGAGGTCAAATCCTTTTCAAGAGGGAGGGGATGATAAGATCATGGATAGCTCGAAACAGGAAGTCACGGACCCGCATGATGCCAAGGAGCAGCTTGAAGCCGCAGAGGTTCTCTTAAATGCTATGGACATGGAAATCCCGAGTGGACCGATGACTAGGTCGAGGACAAGATAACCCAACCAAGCCATCTCTATGCTTGTGTTGAGAATAACCGGCCAATTTCCTCTAGTTGCTCATCAAACCGCATTTGTTGTGATTCGAGCTAAGGAAGGGTGATAATGAGAGGTATGTGGGCTCGTACTGTTTTTCCCTATCTTCGGTTTTGTCCCAATGGATTTTCCGAAGTAGGTTTTTAATGACACAAGCACACATACTCTTTCATTTCCTCATTATCACACTTAGGCTATTTTTGGGGCATCTTGAAGCCCATGAAGATGTGATTTTCAGCAAGCCCATTATAATTTTATTTATGTTTTATTTTTATATTTTAAAGATAAGTATTGAATGTGTTCACACTTATGCAACTTTCACACTTCTTATTTATTACCTTGTTTTTCCGTGTAAGTGGTAGCGGAAGGGGTTTGTCCTTTCACTTCCTCCTCCTATATATTGTGGCCGAAAATCTCAATAATGATCATCAACCTTTTTATCAAAAATCTCTCTCTAAATTTGTTGATCAAACCGTAATTCTGTGTCATATCAATTACAACTCTTACTTTTCTTAGTTCGTAATATCTATATTTAGATAGAGCCTCGTAGTCTAAAAGATCCTTCATATCTTTTGGAAGTACACTTCGATCCATTTGTTCTATCTGTAACATCCCGAAACCAAAGTGTTGAATTTGGAAAGGGGTGTCGATCGACACCAAGTTATTAGATGGTTTTGCTTTGATTTAAATTTCGCTCGGTTTGGCTCGGTTATGGGTGCGTAGCCCTAGGTCATCCTATTTATATAGTGTTGCGATCCTGAGCCGTTTTTCTGGAGAAAGAAAAGAGTTTGAGAGAAGAGAAAGAGAGAGAAAGAGTTTTGTGTGGAGAATTTTAGAGGGAGGAGAAGACAGAATCATCTATCTCGGTAGAGAGGAGGAACAGTCAACCATATCGTGCCTGATCAGTGTGATTTTTGGTACGTATGTTCTCCTGTCTCTTAGCTGTCTATAGGAAAAATCGGATCGTCGTTTCGATTTGTAGATATTGAATTATGAATGCTTTCCCGTAAGTGGTATGTGCAGTTTCGAGTTTTGATTGGTCTTCTTGGAGAGTGTTTTCCCAGCATTTCAGAGGGAATCAGAGGACGATCTAGGTACCGAGCTTCTTTGAGGAAGTTTTGTTTAATGGTTCTTTGTTATTGTGAATATTGTGAACTGTTGAATGCGTGTTTAGTAATTGGCATATGTTATCCTTATTATGTAACCGGTAGACGGGATGACCGCTTCACTGAGTATTTGTGATAATACTCACGCAACTCTTATTTCCATGTGTTGCAGGTAAAGCGAAGTGTGATCGCGGAATCATGGCCGTAGGAGGAGGATGATAGGATGTTTGTTGTATTTGCATTTTAGTAGAACCGTTAGGTTGCTAAAAATGTTAATTGTTTATTGGAATTATGGATTTGGTTGTCTGCTGATTTATGGGTATTATTGGTTGTTGTTTAAATGGATTTTTATTGGTTTAAAAGAGTTATGGATTTCCGCAGTAGAATTGTTAGTTTTTTTTTTTAAAAAGCTTGGTTATTTCATTTTGGTATCAGAGCCTAGAGGGTTTTAGGACTGGTGAATTGGATGTCTGAGACTATGAGTTTAAATTGATTCTTGTGTTTAGTCAATTTAATAGAGTCTTAGAATCATCCTCCTCGAGCCTTTAAAGAGATTATGCGGTAAGTATTTCTATTTGTTTGTGACTTCTATTCTCCGTAGTTATAGTATCCTTGTCTGTATTTTGAGAAATACAGAGAGATGGATACTGGAACTAGAAGTCTTGGTAGAGGTAGACATCGGGGTCAGGGGCGTGTGTTTGAGTCGTCCAGTGGTGGAGCTATGAGTGCTTTGCAGGCGTCAGAGTCTCAGGCGTATCAGGCAGGATCTGTGAGTGAGACCAGCACGAGTGGTAGTGAGGGTGCTGTAAGTGCTAGGAGGGGTATCGGGTTAGCTAGTAGTGGAGTGGACCCAGGTGTGGGTGCTGCTCCAGCTCAGGGTTGTTGGGATCGTCTTGAGGGTTTGTTGACGCAGATATTAGAGTGGTTACCAGCAGTAGTTCCGGTGCAGGCTTCAATGCTACCGAGGGCTATAATGTCTGAGGAGCATACGACTCATCAGGTGAGGATGAGGCGAATGCAGGTTCCGAGTTCGAGGTGTTTCTCAGAAAGAGAGATACCTGAGGGAACTAAGGAGTGGATGTTGAAGGAAGAGCGTGTCTCTCGTTCGAGAAGAGTGTCTGCGGAGTACCCGGTGGCAACGATGGTTGTCCAGCCAGAGTGTGTTTCTGCTGTTTCGACGAGGAAGCAGCAGTGGCATGAGGTTCCTAATCAGGCCAACAAGCCTGTGCAAGGGTAGAAGAGGAAGAAGAGCCAGGGAGCACTGTGTTGCGAGCTATCCTGTGAGAGCAAAGTTCCGGGAGCTCGAGTTTGTTATTGCTGCAGGGAGCCAGGTCATATCAAGGCCGAGTGTCCCCAGTTGCCGCGGTATGTCGAGGTAGTTGTCAAGTAGGATCTAGGGGAGTGGATCAAAGACCGAGCGGTATTTCTTTTCGTTTGGTGTTAGTTTCAGAATTTTGGTTTCAGCTATGTTGTTTTTGGTTTTTACAGTTTCGTTTGGTGTTGTAACGATTCTACGTTTTAGAAATTTATAAAATAGAGCTTTCCTTATTTATTTCCTGTGTTTAATAAGATATGTAGTTCTTATTATTGCTGATATTTGAGAGTAAGAATTTTCATGCCTTGGACCATGGGAGGTAGATCTAGTCAATAGGGCTTAAAGGCGTTAAGAATTGATTACTCTAAGGGCGGTGGTCCCAAATAACTCATTCATGGTCAGAGATGTGAGTTCTCCGGAGGGGATACGAGTTTCTCAGATACCGTCGGCTCGAAGGATGCGTCCTGTGTAAGTCAGGGTATAAATGAGTAGGAGTAATTAATGTCTGAAAACGTAAGTAAGCATGCGACTGGATGGGGGCCTCAGGGATCGGGAGTTGATCTCATATTATTTGACCGGGCAGGGTTAGTGTAATGCTCTTAGTGGGCAGTGGTGTTGAGGTTATTGAGTTAGCCATTTGAGGTTATCTAGTCGCTGATGTTTATAGGTATTTATTACGAATAACTTGTTATCTGGAAAATGGTGGTGTTTTCAGAGTATGTATTGGGGAGGTGGGTTCCCTAGATACCTAGTACATGTCAGGTTTGTTCCGGAAAGATAAGTGGTATAAGGTAATGCTAGCTCCATGGATTTTTTCCTACGAGGGCGTGTGGCGTATGGGTGAGTTAAACGTAATAAGTGTATGAAAATATGCGTATAAACATAAGATTAGATGAGAACCTCTGGGATCAAGCGAGGATCTCTTATGGTACAGGCCGAGTTATGGTCAGGTGTTGGTCTTCGATAGACAATATGGTGGGCGTCAAGCCTAGAGTCGATCGTGAATTAGAAACTTTGCTCCGGCAACCTTGGTAACATATGTAACGTTTATGGTCGTGCATATTCTTGTTTGGATATTGCATGATCGATTGATCTAATTCTGGGTCTACGGTTGGTTGTACAAGTTCTCGTTTGATTGTTGCGCGATCAATCCGACAGACCTAGTTCGGATTAAGAAATATTACATTAAGGTCATTCCAGGCGAGTCTGGGCGAAGTAAGCTTTATGCGATGTGCACTGTGGATTCAAGTTTTGATTTGGACTACTTGAGGCAGTTTTAATCTTGAGGTTTATAGGCGTGTAGAATCTATTTCTTTAGGGGGAGATGTATTCTCTCGTGTGGGGATATTGGTCCCAGACTTACTTATTTGGGAATTGCGTTTCCTAGTATAAGTAGGGGGAGATGTGTTCTCTCGTGTGGGGATGTGTTCCCCAGATATCGTTGGCTCGAAGGATGCGTCCCGAGAGTGTGAGCAATATATTTTGAGAGATAGTATTCTATCGCGGGGATGTGTACCCCATATATCGTTGGCTTGAGGAATGTGTCCCGAGAGTGCGAACGGTATGTTACCTGACAGCTACAAGATGCGTCCTGCGAGTGTCAAGGCATTGCTGGCTCAAGGGATGCGTCCCGAGAGTGCGAGCGGTTTTTACTTGACAGATCCAGGATCCATCCTGTGAGTGTCAGGGTAACAACCTGATAGCTCCAGGATGCGTCCTGCGAGTATCAGGGTATGGATCTGACAACTCCAAGATGCGTCTTGTGAGTGTCAGGGTCTGGATCTGACAGCTCCAAGATGCGTCCTGTCAGTGTCAAAGTATGGTTTGTGTTAAGAGCATTAGGTGTTTGCTATGGCCGAATAAACCTAGGATTAATAACGTGCTTTGAAGGTCATGAAAGGATCTTGAGGAAGATCGTTGTATTGCTAAGTGCTCAGTTGAAGCAGCGATGATATGCTAAGGTCTAAGTAGCAGGTTTTACCAATGGATCGTTCTAGGCTTCAAATGCATGTGCACGCAAGAAATGATTACTCTATAGAAAGTATTTTTCCTAATTATAGCCAGAGCTTGAGGGAGACGTCCTGAGAGTGGACTGACATCGGTATCGTTATCTCAAAGGAGACGTCCTGAGAGTGTGATGATGTCGATAAAAGTATGAGTAATCAAAGTCCATGCATGACACAAGTATGAGACATAACATGAATCTCAGGGTTCGGGCGTATAAACTTGGTAATACCGGTCAGTGCACCGTAGTATGCGTTGAGTGTCAGCTAGTGGAAGTGGATAATGGTTTCGATGGATTCCAAGGTATAATTGCCTAACTTGCATAGGTGGATGTTATCCGGGTTATGGCGGGTCGTTCGATTAAGTCGGCACTTCCCCTAGCCATTAAGGAGACCGATGGAGTATCGGTTATGGCTAGGAGATATGTTTGGGAATAAGGTGGTCATTGTTGAGATCACTGGAGTTTGGCCGAGTTGTTTTGGATTTGTATCTATTCCGGTGAATACCGAGATGGACCTATACAAGGCTTGTATGGGAGTTATGGTGAGTCACCTATACGATGAACCCAAGTGGGGGAGATGTACATTGTGGGTGCAGGTTTGTTCAAGAAATGTCAGGAGGGATTAGTATGTTAAAGTTGAGCAGGAGGGAGGCTCAATATCAGCAGTGGAGAAATGCTGATAAGAGGAGTTCAGAGTTGGAATTTGAGGTTGGAGATCATGTGTAACTCAAGGTGTCAAGATTGGGAAAGGGCATGCGTGCTTCAGTGGAGTTGGTGGCCAAGTTTCCAGATAAACTTCAACCAGATTATCGGTGGCGACGAGACCTTTGAGGATTCTCGAGAGGAGAATTAAGGTACTACGTCAGAAAAGGTGGTTGTGTTAAGAGCTTTACAGGTTATTGTTGTTGAGGTAGAGATTTGAGAACCTGAGGCAAGTTGGTGTTAAAGTTTGAGTAGTATTTCGGCAAGGGGGTTGTAAATCGAGCTTCACCTTCTTGTGTTTCTAGTTCAGTTTTATATTCTCGTTTTGTGGTAACGACCTTGCATTCTTGAGATTTATAAGATGGGGTTCCTTATATTTCTGCGAGATGATTATGTGTTCTCTTTATCGGTTGGTGCATACCAGTGGTTTGTGTTTTGTGGTGATATCTGGGTTAGGGAGTATCGAGTTTGACCACGAGAGGTAGTTTAGTCGATAGATGTTTATGGACGTTTAGAATTTATTACTCTAGGGGATGCGGGCCCAATATGGATGGGCGTACCATCCCGAATATCTCATTTGATTTGTTTTAGAGAAAATGCATTCTCTCGAGGGGATGCTTAGTCTCTCCTGTGTACTCAGAGCTTGAAGGATGCGTCCTGAGCGTGGAAGGGGCACGGTGTACCCGGAGCTCAAAGAATGCGTCCTGAGAGTGGAAGGGATACGAGACACCGATAACTCAAGGGATGCGTCCTGCGAGTGGGAGTGGTGTGACACCGACAGCTCAATGGATGCGTCCTGCGAGTGGGAGGGGTATGGAATAAGTTAAGAGTAATGGATGTCTGGAAACGGGTGTATAAATATGAGATTAGACAAGAACATCGGAGATTGGGTACTAGTATTTGGTGGTTTTGACCTGTTTTGGGTCCTCGAGGGATATTGCTGTTGGGATTCGAGGACGAAACCAGTTTAGTGGGAGAGAATTGTAACATCCCGAAACCAAAGTGTTGAATTTGGAAAGGTGTGTCGATCGACACCAAGTTATGAGATGGTTTCGGTTTGATTTTAATTTCGCTCGGTTTGGCTCGGTTATGGGTGCGCAGCCCTAGGTCATCCTATTTAAAGAGTGCTGCGATCCTGAACCATTTTTCTGGAGAAAGAAAAGATTTTGAGAGAATAGAAAGAGAGAGAAAGAGTTTTGTGTGGGGAATTTGAGAGGGAGGAGAAGACAGAATCATCTGTATCGGTAGAGGGGAGGAACGGTCGACCATATCGTGCCCGATCAGCGTGATTTTTGGTAAGTATGTCCTCCTGTCTCTTAGATGTCTATACAAAAAATTGGATCATCGTTTCGATTTGTAGATATTGAGTTATGATCGTTTTCCCGTAAGTGGTATGTGCAGTTTTGGGATTCGATTGGTCTCCTTAGAGATTGTTTTCCCAGCTTTTCAGAGGGAATCAGAGGAGGATCTAGATACCGTTGGAAAGCCCTGTCGGTCTAGTTTTCAGATTGGGTTTCCGATTTGAATCCGAAGGTAAGCTTCGATGTCTGTTATTGTTTTAATCCAGCGTGTTGTTCTGTTTTTGTGGAAATCCGAATTAGGGTTTTAGGGAAACCCTAGTTGTGTGTTCTTCAAGGTTTTTGGGGTCGAGCCGTGAGAGGATTTGGCTCAATCCCGGTTTCTGTCGATCGAGTCGACACCCCTCATGGTTTCTTGTATGGTTTGTGTTGAGAAAGTGGTGGCGATCGATACCTAGTGGTAGTGTCAATCGACACCGAGCTTCTTTGAGGAAGTTTTGTTTAATGGTTCTTTGTTCTTGTGAATATTGTGAAATGTTGAATGCGTGTTTAGTAATTGGCATACGTTATCCTTATTATGTAACCGGTAGACGAGCTGACCGCTTCACTGAGTATTTATGATAATACTCACGCAACTTTTATTTCCATGTATTGCAAGTAAAGCAAAGTGTGATCGCGGAATCATGGCCGTAGGAGGAGGATGATAGGACGTTTGTTGTATTTGCATTTTAGTAGAACCGTTAGGTTGCTAGAAATATTAATTATTTGTTGTAGGGGTGGGCGTTTCGGTTTAATTTTTGGTTCGGTTTGGGTTCGGTTCGGTTCGGTTTATTTGGTTTTAGTAAAATTCTAACCAAAGCCAACCAAACTTAGTTTGGTTCGGTTTTGATTTGGTTCGGTTTTAATTCGGTTTGGGTTAAGTTTGGTTCTGTTTTATTTAAACATAAATCATAAGTATTGTATTGTATCTAAAAAAACCAGCATAAGTCATACATATTGTATGTTAGCTTTAATACATATTGTAGGTTAGCTTTTAATACATAAATCATACATAAATTATACTAAAAAATCAACATAAATCATACGTATTGTTTCTATATTACTATTAAACATAATTAACTAATAAGTGAAATAAACATATTGGGTTTTTGGTTCGGTTCGGTTCAAAACCGAACCATTTGAGTTGAGGGAAAACTCATCCAAACGGTTTGTGTGTAGACTTTGGTTCGGGTTTGGTCGGTTTGAGTTCGGTTGGGTCGGGTCGGTTCGGTTTGGTTTGTTAAAATGCCCACCCTTAGTTTATTGGAATTCTGGATTTGGTTGTCTGCTGATTTATGGGTTTTATTGATTGTTGTTTAAATGGATTTTTATTGGTTTAAAAGAGTTATGGATTTCCGCAGTAGAATTGTTAGTTTTTAAAAAAAAAGCTTGGTTGTTTCACTATCCGTTCATCTCCCATCAAATCGGTTCATCTCCATAATTTCGGATCATCATCATTTTACTTCATTCCGCATCTCTGAAACCCTTCGAAGTGATCATCAGACATAGATCTTCACAAAAAGTCTATCAAGTTTGGAGGAGACAATCAATCACGCTATTTTTGAATGCCCTCCGGCGTTTCAAACATGGGTGTTGTCGACTACTCCTACGGCACCATGTATATTTCCGGTATCATCTGTCTTAACTAATATGGATTTTCTATTTTGGCGGATGCCTCCTACTCACCAGGATAAGAATTTTCCTTGGACTCTATGGTATATTTGGAAACCACGCAATGATAAGGTTTTTCGAGGTGTTGATGTCGATCCAAATATGGTAGTCCGAAATGCAGCGGCATAAGCATATGCTTGGGAAAAGGCCCAATCAGAGGATCCTACCCCAACTACAAAGGACATAGGAGCTATTTTGGAATCCCCACAGTTTGAAGGGTTGAAATGTTATACCGATGGATCTTGGAAGGATACAGATCCTGCCTCTGGTATTGGTTGGTTTGCTTTTCAAACCGAGGATACAGGGATTCTGATGGGTGCCCGCAATACGAGGCACAACTTATCACCTCTACATTCAGAAATAGAGGCACTAGTTTGGCCTATGCAGTGCATGTTACAACAACATAAGACAGCGGTAGCTTTCGCAACAGACTGTTCTGATTTGGTGAAGATGGTGTCTACATCGAAGTAGTGGCCGACGTTTGTAGTATACCTAGAAGAGATCCAGAAGTTAAAGGCGATGTTTCAATACACTACAAGAAAAATGGACATTATTAGCTCACGACAAGCGCTATTATATGTGTTTCATAGCGTTTTCATAAACGCTAAGACATCAACAGCTATCTTAGGTGAACACAATATGATGGCGTTAATTTGTCATGCTATTACAGGTGTACATACAATAGCTGTAATATTTCGCTCTTAGTTTTTATATTATAGCACTTTTATGTGCTGTAATATATTATTTTATAGCTGATATTTAACGCCAATATATTTAATATCGTAGCAGTTTTGTAAATGTAATAATATGTGTTATTATGACAGTCCTTTATTGATATGAATAGTAAAATGAACAGTGATGTATTTGCTAATATCTACACCAATTTAAGCCTCTTTTATAGAAAATAAATATTTCATAACCCATAGCCCATCATCAAAAGTTTTAATCTAACACAAAACATAAATATCAATACAGAAATTCTTAGCACAAGTCTGAATCCATAGAAACTAAACACAAGTTTAACATTATTCAGAAATACTTCACTTAGTATCATCAATTTAACACAAGATCACCTTATCCTCTGGCCATGCAATAGTTGTGCCAATTGCATCCCCCATACACTCTATCTCAGAAGATGACCTCCAAACTGCTGCATCATTTACCTTCACCACATCTATTCAAACTTTAACTACATTAGGCCCCAATTTAGCAAAGTGGACAATTTGCTCTGGGTTGTTTGAAGCCCAGCGTCCTAGAGCGACAACGCGCTTCTTTCCGGTAATATCCATCAACTTGCATTGCCTATTTTCCTTTACAACTTCAGGTACACTATTATGCTGTCAAGTCAACAATATAAACAATTTATTCCTGTGCAAAGAACAACCATAAATAAATTCATAACCTGTGGCGGAGGCAGAAATATTTTTTACCGGGGTTAATATATATAAAAGAATGAATCAAAATCTTACTGCTTAAACTGAATTTTAAACATTTTACTACTATTATTAATTTATATAAATAAAACTAGAACTAAACTATAGTTATAATATATGAGTAGTTTCATTATTTTTCAATTCGTATGATTTTTTTCTGAAATATTGATAAAAATAGTATGATATATGTATTTATTTTCAAAATATATATTTATTTAAGGGTTTAGTATTGATATTTATTGACGGTTAATATAACAAGAAATGAAATTAAAAGATATCCTAGAAGCAAATACTAAAATGTAAGAGCTTTACATATTGTAGAGAGGAAATAAAGAAAGAAGGAAGATTCTTTTAAAAACTATGCAAACATGACTTTAAAAGCAAAAAAGAAAATCCAACAAACGACAGAAAAAAAAAATCAAATGGATGCAACGTCAAGGTTCGAACCTACAGCAACGTGGTCAACATCACTAACCTTCAACCAAATCCTCCACATATTAAAATTTACATAAGCATGCAAGAGAAACTTTATAAAAGTTATAGGGGTCAACTGACCCCCCTCCTCTCCACCTAGCTCCGCCACTGTTCATAACATAGAGAAAAGAAATTACCTGAGATCTCCGAAGAGGGGACTCTGAATGTACAGGTTTAGGTTTTTTAAAAGGAGATTTTAGACTTTTTGGTGAAGAACTATGAATGGGAGGCTTGGTTGCACTTGCTGGAGATTTATCCAGGGGAGACGTAGAAACTGTTGCCGCAGACGTTGGAGTAGCTGCTACAGATTTTGCACTTGTTGATGCAGATTTAGCATTCTTTGCTTAAACAGTTGTTGGAGAACTGATAATATGAGTTGTTGGTCCTGTGTAATTTTCAAAGACAACTCTATATGCAGGCCATGCTATAGAAGCCTTTAAAGAGTCCTCAATGTATGTCATATCTAAAGTAGGCCTCCATAGAAATGTACGACGTCCATGTACCACATCCACAAATACTTTTACTGCATTTGGTCTGGGAAGAACTCCATGAACCATTGATTTTGGGTCTTCAGACTGCCAACGACCTTGAGCTACAACTTCATCATTTGTACACCAATCCAATAGTTTGCATTTGTTCAAAGAATTAGTACTTGGACTCTATCCAACACATGAAAGAAACAATATGATTATGTTAAGTTAATTAATCCAAAGAAATGCAAACAAACATATATTATTCAGAATGACTAATAGAAAGTCTAAATCGATATCTTTTATCCCATTGCAAGTGATCATGGTTCTGGTAATCCTAAACTAATGTATACTCTAACTGATCATTCCTTTCTCTAACCATACTAACACATACACTCATCTAAGACCAACTCATTAAGCTCATTACTATATATGGTTGTAAATAAGAAATTTTACTGTTGGCGCAATGTCTTCTGTTTTGAAATTATGCTCTGAAAAACACACTTATCAATAGGCCATGCAATAATTTCTCCAACAGCTTGCTCAACAACAAACATTTCTGGTGCAGGTCTCTAAAGGAATGCATCTGGTTTGGTAGCAGATTCAACCAAGACTTTAACTGCATAAGGGCCTAATGGAATGTCATTCACAAAGTCCTCAGGATCAGAAGACAAAACACGCCCCTCATCAACATTTTCAACAGTGCCAGACCAATCAACTAACACACACTTAGGTTCTAATCTTTTGTTCACACTCTACGCAAGTAATTGAGAAAAAATGTCAGAATCAAAAAGGAAATAAAAGGATTGAAATATAATACATAAGCTACTTACTTTTGCAGCAGCTGAGTTTTCTCCTTCTTCAGGTTGTTGTTGCTATAACATAACAAGCTAATTCTTAGTCATTAGACTTTGTATGTCGCTTATTGTAACCATAACAATGTGTTAAAGAGTAGCTAACCTGATTCTTTAGTTTAGCCACTTCTTCACGCATATCAATCACTGTTTTTTGCAGATTAGCTTGATTCTTTTGCATTTCATCAAGTAACTTATTCTTCACTTGGAAACAAGCTAATCTAGACATACTCATATTTCTACCCATAGCCCTTAGCCGACCAGGATTATCAGGACCTAAGAGTTGAGAGAGATGATCTTCTTTTGGATTAGTTAAGTTGATGGAACACCATTATCAATCAGTTCAGCAACCTTTTTCTACAATGCATTAAAAACATATTCAGAAACAACTACATAACAATAAATAATACTTCAAATCATTTGGAACAAAATTTATAACTTACAATTTTCTCAGCAGCATTTGTATTCACTGGTGTACCATCCTTCTTGGTACGTTACTTAACCCACACCTTCAGCCTTGTCACATCAGATAGTTCTGCACTTTCTTTTTTCTGTTGAAGAACATTGCAACATTGAAAGAGTAAATGTGCAAGCATAGTAGACTAATCTGAAATTAAAGTAAATGGTAGTATGCTTACCATCTCTTCTGCGAGTCTAACCATTCTTTTACGGCTACAAGTGTGAGGAATATGCTTGCTCCTTCTTTCCTTGTATTGGTCACTCACAACCTAACACAAAAGTGTTATACTAATTAATTATCCAAGCATCATTTGCAAGAGACTTTGAGTAATTGATGTTCTTAGTGAACATGATACAAGTGAATACCTTAAATTATGCACTTGTTTTCAGCTTCACAAATTTACGCCATTCACCATGAGGAACATTCGAAGGTCGTAGATTCATCCTCTGTTGGTTAGTCTTAGCTTTACTCTTAATCTTTCCAACTAGGCGTGACTTGGAAGCCCTCCACAAACATCCCATATGTTTAAGTAAAGCAACCTTCTGCCAGTCTTCATCAAGTGTAAACCTTGCCTAAAATCCTCAAACATCAGACACAAACTTCTGAATATATGATTAAATCTAAATAAAAGCTCAACTGCACAGATTTCTAGAGAACAGTTTTCACTTCATCGGTATTTTTTCTCTAATCATCAAGTATTACTGGAACATGTTCCCGTACCAAAGGACCTATGTATGATGACAGTTTTACAGATCCAGGACCACATAGTTCTCCCATATCAGTGAAGTCAATTCGTTCTCGGTCATTTGGATCCTTTGCAATAATTTTTTTATCCTTGTTGGCCCTCGCTGTTTCTTACACTTAGGTTCCTTTGGAGTCTCATCAATCTCACCTTGAGGCTCTTCATCAATCTGTCTTTCTCCATGTATACACTCAGTCTCATTCACCTCAGTAGTAGATGGTATTTCAGCTTCTACTTCTTCCACTGGTTGTGATTGTTGTATAGGCTGCTGATCTTCTCTAGCACCCAAGTATTCTACTTCATCTGCTGCAGTCTCTTTGGTCTTTCTTTTTGTACCTCTCTTTTTCTAACCCATCTTTGTTCACCTGAAATAAATGAGGAACAATACTGAGTCAAAAGGAAACTATTAGAATAAAATTCAATCACAGATCACGAAAAGCACAAACTCAATAACACATCATAAAAAGTACAAACCGATTAATATGATCCAGAAGCTACATTTCATACATATATGCCTTCACAATCAGTTCTAACATATTGAGCTTCATCCATGTCATTGTCCATGTCAACAATTGATGGCAATGGTCCAATGTCAGCAAAAACTTCTTCTACAACATATTCACTGTATCTTCTTGAAGGACCTCTCATTACTACATACCAATTGGAGGAATCATCTTCTTTCGAATAAAAAACTTTCTTGGCTTGAGACGCTAATATGTATGGGTCTCTTAAAAAGGATACTTGATTTTGTTTCAGGTTGACAAGTGTGAAGCCATCTTCTATCTTCACTCCATTACCTTTCACTACCCATTCACACCGGAATAAAGGAACATAGAAAACATTGTAATCCAACAATATAATGTTGGTTACTCTACCGTTATATGATACCAGATCAACCACTTGAGATGTGTCTTTCCCACTAGCTCTACACATTGCTGTTACCTCATAAAAAACCCCATTATTCTGACTTTGTCTAAAAACTGAGCTAGTGTGAAATCGCTGTCCATTCACTATATAACCAGTGTATGATCTTGCTGTTTTACGTGGACCATATGCCAACCATTGAAGTATTTCTCCATGAGAGTCTGAGCCAATTGGTATCTAAGTAAACAGAATGAAATTAAGACAATTATAGACAGCAATACACCTCATGAAATTAAATCATGTGTTAGTATAACTTGCCTTTTCTTTTAGCTAAGTTGCAAAATTTTGAGTATGCATAGACCATAACATTGTAGCATCATGTCTACATCCTGCATTTGAGTCTTGTAAATGTTGTAGGTGCATACTTGTAAAAGAGAATGAAAATCTGAATCAGTTTGCTATTCATTAGGGACTAGTGAAATACAAATATGCTAGATACTTACTCAACAAAAGGATCTACCACAACCATATTCGGAATGACAGCAAGATGAGCAATCTTCACCTCTATTTCAATAAGAGTAAATGAAGTGGATGCAGATATCGGATGACCCTCTAGAATAGAGTTGCTCTCATACTCAATATTCCTATCAAGTTTTTCCTCAACATTTGTTATCTTTCTCAAGAAGTCACTGCAGAACTAGACACATTCTTCAGCAAGATAGGACACAGCGATACAACCTTCTGGTCTTGCAGGGTTTCTTACAAAATCTTTCAAAACTTTCATGTATGGGTACATCCATCGAAAATGGACTGGTCTACCTAGACGAGCTTCCCTACCTAGGTATACTGTCAAGTGCACCATGATATCAAAGAAGCTAGGAGGAAAAAATCTTTCAAACATACAAAGTGTTTCAACAATTTCAGCTTCCATTACTGAAATTTGTTCTCTGTCTATAACTCGTTGGCAGAAGTGGTTGAAAAATGCACATAAGTCCCCTCGATATATTAAAATAATATCCATCTGGTCATTTTAAGTCAAAAAGACACTTACAAAAGACCTTCTTCTCTGTCTTGGACAACATCCAAGGTGCTGCAGGCAGTAAGGTTTTTTTTCCTTGGGTTTTAGGATGCAAATCCTTCCTAATATCAAGAAATTCCAGATCTTTTTGAGCATTAAGACCGTCTTTTGATTTCCCACAGTGCAACAATGTAGAGACAATGCTTACAGCCACATTCCTCTCTACATGTATTACATCCAAATTGTGTCTCACTGGAAGTTCCTCCCAATAAGGCAGCTTGAAAAAAATTGACCTTTTCTTCCATCTTGATAACTCTTCTTCGTCTTTTTGTACTTCTTCCTCTTCCTTTTCCTCTGATTCACTAGATAACTCATCATTATCTGAGTCTGATCCAAGAGTTGTCATTTTCCTCTTCTTTCTAGGTTTTTTGAAATTTCCAAATTCATTTTTGAAATTTTTCAGGTTTTGGGAAATGTCATGACCTGTTAATATCCTACCCTTTTTTCCATGCTCAGCTTTACCATCAAACCATGACTTTTTTCCACGGTAATTATGTGTTGGTACGAGACCTTTTCTATGGCACATATACACATGCTTCCTCCTGAACATCAACCACATACTATCAGTGTTTTTCCCACATAAAGGACATGCCATTTTACCCTTCACTTTACAACCAGCTAGATTTCAATATGCAGGAAAGTCACTAATAGTCCAAAGCAGCATTGCCTTAAGAGTAAATGTAGTTTTACTACACGCGTCATAAGTTAACTCTCCCTTATTCCACAAACTGTTTAAATCCTCTATCAGGGGCTCCAAGTACACATCAAGACTATTACCAGGTTGTTGTGGACCAGGAATCGGCAAGGTTAGCATGATGTTTTCCTTCTTCATACATAGGTCAGGAGGTAAATTATAGTTTACTAATAGAACAGGCCAACAACTATAGTTAGTATTCTTCATGTTGAATGGATTAAATCCATCTGTGGAAAATCCAAGCCGCACATTCCTTTCTTCAGCAGCAAATGCAGGGTATTTGTCATTCATTTGATCCCATGTCACTGAATCTACTGGGTGACGAAGTTTTCCATCAGTACTCTTGTTGCTAAAATGCCACCGTAAGTTCTTTGCCATTTCCTCAGACCTGAACATCCTCTTAAGACGTGGGATTATCGGAAAGTACCGTAATACTTTCTGTGGAACACCCTTTTTGATATCACCAGTATGCTTATTAATCTTCCATCGGGAAGTATTGCATTTTGGACAATTGTCAAGCTTCTTATACTTCTTTCTGAATATGCAGCAATCATTTACACATGCATGAATCTTTTGACAACCAATATCAAAAGATTTCAGAAATTTCTTCACATCATACAGTGATGTGTGAAGAACATTATCCCTAGGTAACATAGCTGGCAATGTCTCAAGCAGATCATTAAAGCTCTTGTCTGACCAACCGTTCTGCATCTTAAGTCTAAACAGTGACACAATAGCCGATAACTTGCTATGGTTTACACAACTTTGATATAATGGTGTTTCAGCATCTGCAATTCTTGCTAGAAATTCATCTTCTTTCTTGTCCTCACCTTCTGCAATTTCACCTAAGTCACCATTAGAAGCCAACTCTCCATCTAAATATTTAACAGCTTTATATAATCCTAAAATATCATCATCCCATTCAGTTGCTTTGCTTTCAGATGCAGCCTCAGAGATCACTTCTCCATGATGATACCAATCAGTACACTATTTGTAAGTCTCATCCATTCCCATTCTTACAAGATGATCAACTACTATACTGCTTGAGTGACGATCTACGTTGCGACAGTCAATGGAAGGACATACTATCACAGTAATGTCTCCTAATTCTGCAGCCACAGCTCGTGCAAAACTCCAAGCACCTCTCTCATAAGCAAGATCAGCTCTTGAATGCATAAGTAAAGATAAAACACTCTTAGTGTCTCTAATTCCCACTGAAATCTAATCTATATAGTTATGTTTCTTACTTGCATAGATGGACCCATGTCTTGTCCAACATTATAGTTTCTAACCTTAATTAAAAAAATCTTTAAGTCACATCCATAAATACAATATCAAATGTTAATGTAATACTGTTTGAATGTCCATGAAACATTGTCTATCTCTAAAGATGGTTTTAGATCAAAGAATAATTCAAGCTCAAACAAATTAACAAGCCAAGATACATCAATTTCAAATAAATTAGATCACATCAATTTCAAACTAACAAAGTATTATATGTCAAACTTTTGTGAAACCAATCATAGTTAACCAGATGCCATGTACCAAACTACGATTCTTTATTTGTTTTCAGTATATAGCTAACATATATGACTTCAAATATATATCAATTTTTACCAAAAGACCAAACTTTCATAATCATCACCAAAGCAAGACTCATCATGAATAGGTAAAGAAGAACAAACGAACAACCATGGATGAGTTTTTCTTCATTTTCAGTGTAGATGGGACTAACCTGTAATGGGCTTACAACAGAGGAAAAGCTTCGATTCCCCAACACTGCACTCAACAAAATCTGCAAAACAAAAACAAAATCAGTAAAAGTTTATTCAGAACCTTAAGCATAAAAATCAAATCAAATCAAGTGTAAGTGTAAAAAAATATGAACTGAATAGAACAAAATCAGTATAAGTGTCAAATTTTAGGTCTTTCTCAAACCAAATGAACCGAGTGGACAATCAAATCAAGAGTAATGTTTCGAAATGAATAGACAATCAAATGAATCTGTGTAAGAAAACTAAAACCCCAAACTTTTGAAAAAAAAAAATTGTTCAAAAATCTCAATTCGATATCTCAATAGATGGAAATCAAAGTTCATAACCCTAAAATCGAAGAATGCGAAGATAATGCGAAGAAGAGAGAAGAATGCGAAGAAGAGAGCAGGCTTTATTCCAAACCAGAACAAACAAGAGAGAAGAATGCGAAGATAATTATGCAAGTAAATCCTAAAATCGAATCTAAAATACTCGAATCTAAGACTGAGGTCGAAGCAACACCAACTCGAATCACGACCCAGGTAGAAGGAAACAAAACATTTGTGAATGGTTTAAGCGATGCCTACCACACTAATGGAAGCACATTTATCCGACAACACGTACTAAAGCCTAACAAAAGGCAAAGAGCTAACAAGTGACAAGCGAAAGACGTATTCTACATCCATGTAAATGAAGCGCATCACGAGCCATTAATAACCAAGCGAAAATGATGCGGACATCCAAACCAAACTATATCGGGAGCATATATACCAAAGCAGTTAATAGGGACCATTTTGGAGAAATATTTTCCCAATTGGAGTTCTAATCAACCAATTCACTTGGGCTCCGATTGCTATCAACAAACCAACAATTCTAAGGAGATTTGTGAAGTGAAATCAGGCCTGCTTCTAGCTGGTTTAAGAGCTTACCAAGGAGGTCCAAAACCAAGTGTAATTAAGGAAACTCACCCACCAAACGCAGATGAGTCCACTACTTGTGGACCATTTGGGATCATAAAAGGGTTCCCTTATAACCCAAGAAGTCATCTACAATCATTCCAACGAGGTGAAGGTCCAAAACAACAAGTTGAATAGACACTTGCCTTATTAAATTGGTGCATCCATATAATTCTCGAGAAATCATTATGAAAAAGCACACCTGACCCGTACCTAGAACCGTCCCTAGTATTCACCCTCAATGGAAGAGCGAGAGACAATATTGTTTTTTAATTTTCCAAGATTAAGGAAAACACCCAAGAAACATAATATAAGCACCCAAAGAACATCATGCCCATGGATATGCACCCAATTCATAATCATAATATGTAGTCAGATCAGTGGAAGATTTAATATAACGTAACACGTAAGATCGCTTCATGTTTAATTAAAATTTACCCAAACCACTGGCAAAAGCAAAATAATGAATCTTGATAAAATAAAAATATAACTAGAATAATACTTGCGGTATGAGAAATACGAAATGTTTATGGTGTAAAAACATAATTCTCTGGTTGTGTCTTACTATAAATCTTTGAAAGAAAAATCTGAGTCTTGGCTTTACTACCTAGGTTTTTAATGTTTTGATTATATTTTATTTGGTAGTGATATTTATTTCGAGTTGTTTGGATTCATTTAATATTTGCATTCATTTGGTTAAACTTTTGTTTTCAATTAAATAGTATTTTGATAAAAATATATCAGTAGTTGTTTTTTAATCGTCTCGATTGATGAATTATTACAAATTATGAGAAAATATTATACGGACGATTTCACAACGGACATGCAGGACTACTCCGAACGCCTCTCCTTGAACCACACATGAAAACTCATGTAAATTTTGCCTCCATTAATTTGTATTCCCAGGGACTCAAACTCTATACATGTAGGTGTAGAAACATTAATGAATTATATAGTCAAACCACTAGACTAAGGAGACTTCCACGTCACTAGTTGTTTAAATCTCGATTTTTTTTTGTTTAATATTTCTTTTAAAAATAAATGGCTGAAAAGCCTATAATAGCCCAGCTAGGCTTAGAAAAATGGGCCCAAATATTTTTCAGGTTGTGGCGAGGAAGGCTTAAATATACGGATTTTGGGCCGGGCCGGAGGAATGGGCTAGACCGGGCCGACCCTACTATGGAAATAATCGAAGGTAGATATTTCATCTCTACTCCAAAAACGTGGGATATAATGATTGATGTTTCTTTATGCTCTTACATATAAGGGATGCACTAATTTTTCATGAGATCTATGCTTTGCATGCCATCTTATAAGGGTTGACGTGTGTTATTCATATACCCTCCTCAACCTTTGCGTTAATGGCAAATACTACATCTCAAACTCTCACACTTTATCCTGAAATCGTGGTTTGCGACAAAAGCGGCATACCACGCGGTATGTTGCCTGAGTTCATACATCTATCATCTTGTATGACAAAATAATGATATGCTCAAATGTACCATGAGCTACTCTCTCAAATTAAGAGATCGTAGTAGTACTTAGGGATCGAATCCATATGAAATCTTAGTACGCAACAGACTTCAAATTCAAATTAAGGTAAGAGATAATGTAATGTAAAACAAGTGATAAAATAAAGCAATGGATGATGGTTAAAGTTCTTAGAATTCAATGAGACGAAATGCTAGGCATTGGAAAATTTGCGGGTATGATTCTAAATCTCACAACGAATTACTAACGAGATATTTATTAAGCACAATTCTAGAATTCGAAATACAAGTATAAAACCAATCGACTATCGTCGCAAAGATTATCTATGACTAAACCCTAGAATTCCAAATTTTTTTGCGAATTCAATAAGCAAGAAAAGCATTAATAAACAAGTTCCAATTTTTTCACAAAGATCCCTAGCTAAACCATGTCAAATTAGGAAATACTAAAATTTTCCTTTATTTTTGTCGGTTTAACTAGATTGACATGTGCTCACGACCGTTGATCTAAATGACTTGAAACTTCTTCTGGATGAAAGCAGACTCAATTTTCTTTCTCTTATCCAAATTTCAGATCAATCTAATGACTTTAAGGTCTCCAGCGGTTGCTCGACATCTGATGATTCATAACTGTCTAATATCTCGATATTTTGTTCTTTTTGTCCAATTGACCTGTAAAAGACTCTAGACACTACAAACACACTAAAACTACCAATAAAACTATCACTTAAGACATAAAACCCCGTAAAACCCCTTAAATAGAATAATAAACACTATATTAAAAACCTTAAAAACCATGTTACATCAAGTAAGAAAATATACTAGTTTATGTATATCATAGTATGAATTTGGTGCAAAAATATCTTCAAACATAATATCTCTCACATTATGAAATATCTGCCTATCACAGCCATACAATCATCAAAAAATTCCAATCGGCTTATACAGCTCGTGTATTGCGGATGCGTCAACCATGTCAAATCACCTTCAAGCTTCTAAATTAGGTTCTTATACTGATTTTCTATCATTGACGGTACATTTTAACAAAACACTTCATTCACCATTAGTTCCATGCCTACATCATCTTCTACTTTTGTTGATGGTTCCTTTAACCTATTTCTACTAGTAAATCATCTTCTCCATGCTAATATCATCTTTTTAAATCCCAACATAACCGTTTCCTTTAGAGGTGATCATGCTAAGTACTTTACGCACAATACTTTTTTTTATTTTGGTCACAAAGCTAATTTCATTCAATTCAAATTTAGAGTCAATACATCATGCTCCATGGCCAAAAGTGCCTGTTTAGCTAAATTATCAGCCACACTATTCTCTAATAGTTGTACAAATTGAAAAACTACATGTTCAAATTCCTTCTTCAACTCTCGGATATCTTCCAGCAGAGCATGAATCTCGATATGTGTATCCGAAGAGTTGAGTAGCCGAATTAGCAATTGCGAGTCCGATTGCATTGTAACAAAGTAACATCCCATCTCTAAAACATAGATAAGGGCAAATTTGAGAGCTCTTGTTTCTGCAATTAGAGCTAAAGAAAATGCAGAACAAACATCTGAAGCGGTAAATGATGGTGAACTATCTCCAGAAGAGAGAATCCAACCCAAGCCGCAATTTAATGAAGCAGCGTTCCAAGCTGCATCCACATTACAGACAAATCCAAAGGGAGGCTCCGGAATTTGGCAAGGTTTCAAAGGTGGGGTGTTCCAAGTAGATCTTGAGTTTTAGGTTGCTTCCATTGGTTAGCCTCTGAAACTGATTTCGCTATGATCTCTTCTTTAGTTAATCTTTTCTCACAAAAGATTAAGTTAGCAGTCCATAGATTCCACAAAATCCAAGTGAAGAGAGCAACTGAATTTAGATTCATTAGGGGATCACATTTTAAACTTCTTAATGTTGAGATAAAAGAGAAATAATTCCCTTGTCTCGGAATATGTCCCAACAAGGGGGTAAGAGTCCACACTCTGGTGGCAAAGGGGATGTCGCTTATCACATGGAGAATGAATTCTGGTTCAACGCATCTAGAACAAGCGGTAGAATCTCCTATTCCTCTTTAAATCAGATTTAATCTTACTGATAAAGCACCAACAAGCAATTTCCATATAAAGCTGTGAATCTTTAGGAGAGTTTGAACATTCCAAACATTTCTTTGCCAGTTGAGTTCTAGATAGAGAGGTGGGATGTGTTGAATAATTGAAGTACCATAGCCTGATCTAGTAGTGTAGACACCATTCATCCTTGGGAGCCAAGCTAATACATATGGTCTTCATAGAGAACCTAAGGGGATACGTTGAATTGTCTCCTCATACATTGGGAGGATTTCTATGATCAAAAAATGTTCCATGAGCGGGTAGACTCATCAATGAGATCAAAGACACACATGTCTTTCGTGGCTAAAGTTGGGGTTCCAAAGGGGCAGAAAGGAGGTTCCATAGAGAGCCACGATTGAGACCGCACCTTCACATTATTTCATGAGCTTATAATCCATCCAAGGCCTTTCTTAATCACTTCCCGCCCAGCTTGTGTGCTACGCCATCCATGGGAGGGGCGAAAAGGTAGGTGACACTCCATAAAAGAGGAATACTTGCAATAATTCCCCATCATCACTTTTGCAAAGGGGCTAGAAGGGTTCTTGAGAATTCTCCAAGCTTGTTTAGCTAGCAACGCATCATTAAAGGTTTTGAGATCATGAAAACCCAAACCTCCCGCATTCTTCGGAAATATAAGCTTTTTCCATGAAATCCAACACATTTTTCTATGATCGGGGTTATTATCCCACCAAAACCAAGTAAGGATGGATTAGATCTTCTTGCAAAGGGATATGGGTAATTTGAAGCACAAAAGTACCACTTTTGAGAGTAGTTGCTTACCCAATGGAGATAAAAAAATGAGATGTCAAAGTGTGAGACTTTTATCGAATACAGTATACAATGGATGCAAAAACGTCATCCTCTTTCCTCTCAAAGTTCTCGGGGATTCCGAGATACTTCCTGGTTCCACCTTCATTCCTAATCTTATGAATGCGTTTTGCTTGAGCTCGAAAATGTGGTAACATTTTGGCCGTAAAGGTTATGGAATATCTGCTAAGATTTATACATTGTCCAGAAAGCCTTTCATATTATCGAAGGATTGATGCTAATTTTTTACAAGAAGTCGAATTTGACTTACAAAAAAACATTGTATCGTCGGCGAAGAGGAGGTGATTGATGCGGGGGCTTCCTTTGCGTGAATTGAATACCGATTAATGATTTGTTTTCTTGAGCTTGGTGACATAGACCCGAAAGCACTTCGGTACATAGAATAAACAAATACGGAGAGAGTGGATCTCCTTGTCGTAAGCCTCTTGACGGTGTCACTAAATCTTGCGAGGATCCATTAACGAGAAATGTATAAGATACTGAGGTTACACATTGGAGGATCCACCCGATCCACCTATCATGGAAACCCATTCGAATTAAAACCGCCTTTAAGAAGTTCCATTCAATATGGTCGTAAGCCTTACTCATATCCGTTTTAACCGCCATAAATCTGCTTTTAGTAGCTTGTGGTATCCGTAGAAAATGAAGAGTTTCATGTGTGATTAACACATTGTCGAAAATAGCTCTTTCCGGTACAAAGGCCGATTGATGTTCCGATATATTGTTGGGAAGAAGCGATTGTAATCTCTTGGTTAGAATCTTTGCCACTATCTTATAAAAGACATAGCATAAAGCAATGGGGCGGTAATCGGCCACTTTATTTGGACTCAAGATCTTGGGAATAAGCCTTATGTGCGTAACGTTTAACTTTAGAGGGAAAAGAACAGATAAGAAGAAGGCTTGAACCTCCCGTATCACGTCCGGTCCAATAATAGTCCAATAGGATTGGAAAAAGCCCAATGTAAATCCATCGGCTCCAGGGGCCTTTCCGGCATTGATAGCAAACGTAGCTTGTTTTATCTCTTCCTTTGATGGTAGTGCAATGAGACGATCATTCTCACCAATTAAGATGCAAGGTTTAAGGATATCATCTAAGACTATTGTGAAAATATCTTGAAAATAATCAGAGATTATCCTTGTGAAGTCATCTTCACTGTGGTGTGGAGTTCCATTGAAATCCTTTGAAACCAAAAATCGGTTAATGGCTCTACGGTTGCGTGTAACCGAGAAGAAGTATTTTATGTTTGTGTCGCCATTGTGGAGCCAGAGAATACGGCTGCGTTGTCTCCAAAACATCTTCCTCTTTATATGCTTTTTCCAAAATAAGTTTAGTCAATTAATCTCTATTTCATCTGGGACGTCAGAGGACAGAGCACTCTCTAAATCCGATTGAGCATCATAGATAAGTTTAGCGCTTATTCGGCTTTGTTCCTTAGTCTAATGGATTAGTTCTCGTCGACAAGAGATGCGTTTATCAGCCACTGATCGATCCAACGGGTTAGGCCAGATTTTTGAAATAAGATTAAACACCTCTTCTTTGTCTCTCAATCTATCATAAAACTTGAAGCACTTGTGTTTTTTTTGGAAATTGTGCCATCAAGAAAGGTGAGCACATGCCGGTGGTCAGAACCTTCATACTTTAGATATTGTGACCTTCCTGAGGGAACATGTCAAAATATGAGTGGTTAGCTAGAGATCGATCCAGGCGCGCTCTTACGAAATGCGTATAATGAGTGCTTCTCCAAGAGAGGGAGTTTCCGGAGTGTTTAACATTAAGTAGTCTGTTACGACTCACAAAACTTCTGAAATGGAAAAAGGATTTCTCTGGTCTTTAGATTCTGCCACGTTTCTCACAATTATCGACAATCTCGTTAAATTCTCCTGTGAGGAGCCAAGATGAATCTCTAGACAAATCTAGGTTAGATATCGCATTCCAAATATGATTCTTGTTTTCAATTACCGATTTACGATATACAAAAGTACAATGGAAAGAATCTCTAGCTGATTTAAGCTTAATATCAATAAAATGTGGTGAAGAATCTAGAATATCAAGATCCACATCATGTTTCCAATATAGTGCAAGACCTCCACTAAGACCCGTAGGTGGAATGGTAAATTTGATCTCGTAGCCCATCCATTGTAAGGAATGAAAGACAAAATATTCTTGATTCTTTGTCTCCATAAGAAACATTACATCCGCGAAGGTGGCTAGTCTTAAATCTCAGAGTCTACAAACCGTCAAGGGGTTCCAAGACCTTGACAGTTCCAACATAGTAATACTAAGGAAGGAAATGCAGCGGAACTTGAAAATCCTCCGTTGCCCTGCTAGAAGAAGTCCTCAAGTCATGAGGTAAGGGAGTTACTGTTGGGTTGTTTACATGATCGTCCTCATGAAGAGGTAAATTGGAGTGGTTAGCATTGGAAGCTTTATATTTTCTGCTAGGAGAAAAAGGTTGCTTATCCAAACATAGTTTCTTTCGTGAAGGAGCTTGAGATCTCTAGACATTCCTTTTCTTAGTGCCAACTCCATTAAGTGGACTTCTAGGGATGGTCCTTCTTTATTTGATCTCTTGCTGTTTTTTGTGCACCATGTCCGAGTAATTCACTTATTAGGTTTTAGGTTTTCAATGATTTTCATAATTCGATAATTGATTGATTATTGTTTAGGGATAATAATTGAATCTTCATCTTTACTTGTACTCTATGCATAATTGCTTTACCGCGCATTTAGTGATTTGATCTTAGGCTGATATAGATTCCAAAAGCTTGGGTGGGCAAACGGAAATATGGGACGGGATCTAACGGGAACGGGAACGGGATTTATGGGACTAGAAAAATACGTCCCATTTATGTCCTATTTAAAATTCGGGACGGGAACGTGATGGAACGGGATGGGACGGGAACGGGACGGGAAGTCCCATAGAATAATCGGACTCAAATTAGATAAAACGATGCTTCAATTTGAAAATATGTATACAACATGCTTTTCCAATTTATCAAAAGCATGTTCGAATTAAAGAAAATTGAATTGTATTCCATAAAAGTTAAAAATTTAAAATAAAACCATAATCTTCAAATTGAATCAAACTTAAACCACATAAATATCACAAATATCATGAATAAAACAAAACAGAATAAAAAAATGATCAATGAAAAAACAAGTTATATAATACAAAAGGAGGAACTCAAAGTCTCAAACTACAGAAACAAAGCATATTCAAATCAAAAGAACAAAAGCTTTATAGGAAAAGCACCGACAACAATCAAACAACAAGAATAAACAAAGAGATAGAGAAGAATCATAATCAAAGTGAAGTGAAAGGATTCTTGCCTCTTTGTGTAGCTCTGAGTAAAGAAGAGCAACCCTAAAATTGTTTTGTTGTAATTAGGTTTACTCTTTATTTATATTCTATTCATTGTCAAATAATCTTGGCATATTGACGTTAATTATTACTTAATATATGACATAATACAATTCATCATTTCTTAATATATATATATATATATATATATATATATATATAAACTAATACTTATATTTATCTCAAACGGGATTTTCAAACGGGATTTTGGGATATCCCGTTCCCGTCCCGTCCCGTCCCGGTCCCAATCGGAACTTGAAAGCTTGTCCCATATGGGAATACGGGAAATATAAGGGACGGGAATTCAAGAACGGGTACGGGACAGAACGGGACGGGAATTATGCCCACCCCTAGCTTTTGTGTTAACCGGAACTAGTATTTGATGAGCCAAACATCTTAACATTCCAAAAGTTTAGTTAAGGAGTTCAGTGAACAATATCATAACCCGTACTTTTCTTGCATATTTTCACCTTGTAATAACCACGCGAAAGCCGAGTCTATTAGGGTGATGAAAAATAGTAGTCGGGGCCATGAAAGTGGAATGATTATACCTTCGTGTTATGAGTTATAGATGGTGCGGTATATCCTAAGGTCCCTAGATTAAATCAATCATTATTGTTGCATGATTCTCTGCGATTTCCCAAGTCCTAATGCTTTTCTCTCATTGATTTCAGTTTGATTTAATATTTGCATCTGTGTTAATTCACAATCACCCAAAACGACAAATATATTTTGTTCTAGCTTTATTTTACTCATTACAATTCGTAGTGTGGTTAACAAGTCCTCGTGGAATTCGATCCCTTATCTATACTAATTGTGATTGTTGTGCACTTGTAGAAAGTTGGATTAAGTGGTAAAACTTCACTCACCATCAAGTTTTTGGCGCTGTTGCCGGGGACTTGGAAGAACATCGCCTCCGAATTTTTTATTAAAATCTAGTCTAGAACGCTTTTTATTTTTCAGTTTTTCTTTTATTTTCTTTTCAATTTCTAACGCTTTGTTTCCTCGTTCTTTCTAACAAGAAAAGTCTAGTAGAACCTGAGCAAGAAATCGACAAGCTTGAACGCACACTAAGAAGACTTCGACAACAAAAGATGGCCGATTTAAAAAATCAAACCGACGAAGAGAGAGAGCTCGCTGTCCTGGAGAGAAGAAACCTTGATGAAAATCAGCCCCTAAGTGGCGAAAACAATCAACCTGTCCAAGACAGAGAAAATGACCTTCTAGCGGGAGGAATTCAACACCAACCTCGCATAGAAGATCAACATCCTGTGCCACCTAGAGACTTGAGGAACCAACAGCCACCACAACACTTTAATCATCAAGGAGACCTCAATTTCCAGTATCCTCTTCATCAAAGACAAGCTCAACTTGTCCATGCTCGCCAACACCAAACTATCATAGCCATAGACTCTTACGACGCTTTCTTCTTGGATAGGAATCCAATTCGTCCACCACCACCTCAAAGGAATGATTTCAAGATCAAGCCTCAAATCATTGCCTTGGTGAAACAAAATCAATTCCATGGACTCCCATCCAAGCATCCCTTAGACCATATCGACACATTTGAAGAGATTTGCAGTACAACTTGAGCCAACAGAATTTTTCCCAATTACTTGAAGTGCAAGCTCTTTTCATTTTCTCTAAATAATAAGGCTCTAAGATGGATGAAGTCTCTGCCGCCACAATCCATTACTACTTGGGACGAATACAAATGTGCTATCTTGAACCAATTCTACACTAAGCAGAGATCGAATTCTATAAGGAACAAGATCTCGAGTTTCAAGCAAGGAGCAACCGAATCATTCTTTGAAGCTCTTAAACGTTTCAAGGAGTACACTAGAGATTGTCCTAATCATGGTTTCACTGAAGGGAACTTATGGAACACTTTCTACAATGGAATCGACTACAAGTACCAAACATCTTTGAATCCCGCAAGTAGATTTCATGACTAAACTTGTACCGGAAGCTAAACTATTGATTAAGAACCTCACAGCAAGTGATGCTAACTCATCTCAAGACTACAATAGGACCATCAATGCCACACGATCATCATCCGAATCTGCACAAATCGCCGAGCTTAAGAGTATGATGTCACAACTACTCAAAAGTCAACGAGGAGTTCATGCCGTAGAAGACGTCGTGGTACCTAACTATGATCCTAACTTGGAGTTTATTGGAGATAGAGCAGAGAAAAATCAAGAGGAAGTAAACTACATAGGAGGAAATTTCAGAAACCGAGGTTACAACAACAATTACCAGTCGAACCAATATCTGTCCTACCAAAGCAACGTTGAGAACCCTCAAGATCAAGTCTATCCGAAGCAAAACTACAACCAAGGAGCTCAATACCCTCCTAAGCAACCGTTCTACCCTAAAGGAGGTTACCAAACTAAGCAACAGTTCGTATTTTCTTCAAGCGCAGCCCCGACTAACTCGGATACAAAGCTTGAAGAGTTCAAGAATCAAGTGCTAGAAGCGGTGAGCCAAACCAAGAAGGAGTTGTCTCAAATGACAGACGGGGCTTATAAAGACCTCAACACTAAGTATGAGTCTCTTGCTACTCTCCTTTCTAAGACGGATATCCAAGTAATACAACTTACCGAAGCAAGTCGGAAACAACCCAAGGAAAAAGAAAAACCGTTCGCCAACATGGTATCTATCAAGGAAGATGAACTCGTGAGTGCATCAAGACCTATTGAAGACAAAGCTGTAGTAGCTTTGAAACTAGTAGAGGAGCGTTTACACGATGAGTCTAGAAGATCGTACAAGAGAAGAGTTAGAAGCATTCCGTTGGAAAAAGTCGATAATCCGGGAAAGTTTTCTATACCATGTTCCATCAATGGAATTGAAGTCTTTGACTGCATATACGACACGGGAGCTAGTGTCAACTTCTTGTCCTTGGCCGTAGCAAAAGAGCTCGGTTTCTCAAAGTTCCAAACATCCAAGGTTTGCATTGAATATGTGGATTTATCATCTTCTACGCCCTTTGGAGTACTAGAGAATGTGATGATTAGGATTGGAGGAAGAGACGTCCCCACTGAATTCCAAGTCTTGGAGATGAAGACCAGAAAGATGAAGCCCTTGATACTTGGTCTTTCGTTTTTAGCAACTACCGGAGCCGTCATCGATTTTCCAAACCGAAGAATTTTCCTCACCATAATCAACAAGCAAATCTTATACTATGCTATGAAGGTTGCTAGTGTACCAAACTCAGTGGGAATAGAGGTTATCAAACCGACTAAAGACCCCGGAGACGCTAAGCAAGGAATTCCCCAAGAAAGAATGGAAGATATCCACACTAAGACCATTGAGAAACGGCCTAAGGAGAGACAAGGAAACGTTTCCAAGAGTATAAATGCCATACTGACCACTACGAAAGTTCCTAAGATCAAAAGGATAAAGAGAGGCATAAATTCATCCATGAGCCTGCCACAGTGATCAAGACACTTGTGCCAAGTAAAGACGAGCCAAACGATGTGGAAACCATTCAAAGGAAGCTTGAGAACACTTTGAAACTCTTCCCCATGAGCATCGTCAATGATCTAGATGATGGAGATCCGTCAAAGATCACTAAAGAAGTCGAGGATCCGGACATTAAGGAAGCTAAAGGAACCACAATTCCTTTAGTGGAATCATCACAAGTCTAAAAACCGACAAAGGAGTCGAGCTAATTGACTTTAAACAAGCGCTTTGTGGGAGGCAACCCATATTTTTAATTTTTATTTATGCTTTTAAATTCTCATTTCTAAGTTTTCATAAGTTTTAAAATTTTTACTAATAATTTTTATTTTGGTTTTTGTAGGAATTTTGAAAAAAAAAAGTATATATATATATATATAGGTGTCGGACCAGTCCCAGACACGAACGGATGCACCGGTCAAGTGGTCTCGACCGGTGCCGTGAGCCCGCGTCTCGTGCCCGGTCTGGACCGATGCCACGCAAAACTGATGTGCAGGACGAAGGGCCCAGACCCCGGACGATCACCCCGGGCAGCGTCCGTGTCCGGTGCGACGAAGGCCTGCGCATCCCGTGTATACAAACCCGTCCACTACAAGAAAACAGCATCAATACTGACGGAATTTTTAGCCGTCAGTAATTCCGTCAGTCAATTCTGACAGATTTCTGACGGTAATCTGACAGAAAATCACTCCGTCAGTATTCCGTCAGAATATACTGACGGAATTACTGACGGCGAGGATAGCCGACAGTATTCCGTCATAAATCTGTCAGTATATTCTGACGGAATACTGACGGAAATAATCGGTCATCCAATTCCGACGGTTTTAATGACGGAACACTGACGGAAATCAGATTTTTTATAGGGCTGACGGAATTCTGACGGAATTCTGACGGATCCGATGTCGGCAAACTTTGAGTGGTTAACACATCGTCTGGGTTGGCCGATGGGATTGATGTGTCGTTATGTCGGAGGTTTTGACGGTTGTCTGACGGAATTCTGACGGATTTTCATCCTACATAAGTTTTCCACTTTCTCCGGTTGTTCCTAAGATCATTAGACAAAAAAAAAAAAAAAAAATTTAGTTATGAGTTCATATTTTCGGTCATGGATGGACGGGCCAATGATGCAAGAGGGGGGTAACTTATTAACGACTGAATACGCTACTGGTATTTGCGAGTTCATGAAGTTACCTAGAAATCAAGAGGCGGCCAACAAAGGTCAGCATATCAAATGTCCTTGTTCTAATTGTTGTAATAGAATTAGTGTTGATGTTCCTAATGTTTGGAACCACTTATATAGATATGGATTTAGGGCGGGATATAAGGTTTGGTATTTACATGGAGAAAGGAATTATGAATATGGTAGCAGTAGTAGTAATGCACCTTATTTTCCGGATAGCGTAGGGGAACCTACAGCGGAATTAGATGTTGGGGTAAGTACGGAAGTAGATGTTGGGGTAAGTACGGAAGTAGATGTTGGGGTAAGTACGGTTGCGATGGTTAGAGATAATTTCCAGTCGGGTGGTTATGACGGTGGTAGGGTTGAAGAGCCTAATTTAGAATCTCGAAGTTTTTTCGATATGTTAGACGCAGCAAATCAACCACTATACAGCGGTTGTAGGGATGGTCATTCACCGCTATCTTCTGCTACAAGGATGATGAACATAAAGACTAATTACAATTTGTCCGAAGATTGTGTTGATGCATTCGCCGAGTTCGTGAAAGATATTTTGCCAGAGGATAATCTGGCCCCTGCATCATACTACGAGATCCAAAAACTTGTTGCCGGTCTTGGTTTGTCCTACCAGGTTATTGATGTGTGCATCGACAACTGTATGATATACTGGAGAGAAGACGAGAACCAAAATAAATGTAAATTTTGCAACAAACCACGGTTCCAGGACACAAGTGGGAGGGTGAAGATTCCCTTCAAACGGATGTGGTATTTACCCTTAACGGAGAGGTTGAAGAGGCTGTACGAATCTGAACGCACAGCTAACTCTATGAGATGGCATGCAGAGCATAGACAAGATGGAGATATCACGCATCCTTCTGACGCGGAAGCGTGGAAACACTTCCAAGCAGTATATCCAGATTTTTCTTGTGAACGACGGAATGTATACTTAGGCTTATCCACTGATGGTTTCAACCCGTTTGGCAAGCATGGAAGAAAATATTCGTTGTGGCCGGTCATCGTGACACCTTACAATTTGCCTCCATCTATGTGCATGCGACGAGAGTTCTTGTTTCTCTCAATTCTAGTTCCCGGGCCAGATCATCCAAGACGGTCGCTCGATATATTCCTCCAACCATTGATCTATGAGTTGCAGATGTTATGGGAGCATGGTGTTGTGGCTTATGATATTTCAGTGAAGCAGAATTTCACCATGCGTGCGGTTCTTATGTGGACCATAAGCGATTTTCCGGCGTACGGTATGTTATCTGGATGGTCAACGCATGGACGATTGGCATGTCCTTATTGCCAAGACAATACTTCAGCTTTCCAATTGCAGCACGGCAGGAAGACTTCATGGTTTGATTGCCATAGGTGTTTTTTGCCGCCCAATCATCCATATCGTAAGTCTAAACGACAGTTCAAGACGGATGTACGAGTGTTTCATGGTCCACCTCCTGAGATAGATGGTCGCAGCATGTTGGAACAGTTACGAGATTTTGGTGCAGAGCGAACTCCGGAATGTGGGGGTAATGGCCATTACCCCGTTGACGGTTGTGGGGAATATCACAATTGGCACAAGAAGAGTATTTTCTGGGATTTGCCTTACTGGAAAGACCATCTACTTCGGCATAATCTAGATGTCATGCATGAGGAAAAAAATTTCTTTGATAACATCATGAACACCGTATTAAACGTACCAGGAAAGACAAAAGATAACTGGAATTCTAGATTAGACTTGCCATCAATTTGTTCGAGGCCATCTCTTCATGTAAAGAACGGTAGATTGCCGATGCCTGCTTTCCGGTTAGACGCAGGGCAGAAAGAAGTATTTTTTCAATGGTTCAAAAAATTTGTAAAATTTCCAGACGGCTACGCATCTAATCTACGTAATTGTGTGGATTCTACGGAAGACAAGTTTATAGGGATGAAGAGTCATGATTGTCATGTCGTGATGCAACGTCTTCTTCCATTTGTATTTGCATATCTTCTTCCACAACCTATCCACCAATCTATTGGAGGTATATTTCTTACTCCCATTATTTTTTTACAACCATAATAGTATTATATATGTACTAACTTGTTTAATTTTTTTTTTTAGGAGTTGGTGCATTCTTCCGAGATTTATGTTCAAGAACGCTTACCACACACGGGATACGTAACTTGGAGGCCAATATCCCGGTTCTCCTTTGTAATCTTGAGAAGATATTTCCACCGTCTTTTTTTGACGTTATGGAACATCTTGCTATTCACCTCCCCCGCGAAGCAGCCTTAGGAGGCCCTGTTCAATACCGATGGATGTATCCGTTCGAGCGGTACATGTTCCACCTTAAGAAAAAGGTTAAAAATTTGAGCAAGGTTGAGGGATCAATTGTCGCACAAAGCATAAACGAGGAAGTCTCACAATTTTCCGAAAATTACTTTCCACCGGGAGTTAGTACTAAGGCGAGACGGCCTCCCCGACATGATGATAGAGGTGAGAAAGCAGTCTATGACGTGGTAGTTCCCGAGTTGTTTTCCCAAGTTGGTCGACCAAGTGGAAAAGCAAAGAAACGCAGACTATCACCACAAGAGGTCACCCATTTGCATACATATATCCTAAGAAACTGTGATGAAATTTTGGAGTACGAAAGGTATATATATATCAGTTATCATACTAAATTTATAGAATTATTTTACTTCATCTACTAACGACTGTTATGTTACAGGATATACATGTCTCTCGCACGTGAATACCATCGCGATAAGACAGATGCCGAACTTGCTGTCTTGAAAGACGAAGAATTTGAGAGGTGGTTGAAATGTTATGTAAGTTTACTATAATTACTTACTCTTACTTTGCGATGTTGTCACGTTCATATGTTACTTATATCTTACTATTATCATTTTTAGGTTTCCGATTGTATAGCACGTGCTCATCCCATCCCGACATGGTTACTGGAGTTTGTCCATGGTTTACGCAGCACCGCCACTTCATATCCCCAGTTTTGTACTAGGGGATATTCGTTCAGGATCCGCAAGGAAGGACGTGAAACGTCAACTGCGGACTATGGTATTTCGGCAAATTCCGGCGATACCATGTACTATGGGATTTTAAAAGAAATCTTGGAAATCCGCTATCCAGGAATGTTGAACTTGAGGTGCATTGTGTTTATGTGTGATTGGTATGATCCATGCAATGGTCGAGGGGTTCGAGTTGACCCTCTTGGTGTTATTTCGATAAATTCAAGCCGAAAACTACCGTATTATGATCCATTTATCCTTGCTTCTCAAGCAGACCAGGTATTAATACACTAATATGTTTACATATGTACTCATAGTTAAGGTTTCTTGTTCATGTATATTAACAATATCACCTAATTATTAATAGGTTTGCTACATGCCATATCCTCGAGTTACCTACCGTACAGATCCGTGGATCACAGTAACTCCAATTAACCCAAGAGGAAAAATCTATGGAGTTCCAGAACATGATGCTCTACAACCATCGAGAAGTGTACCAATGTCACCTGTTGAGGAGATGGATAACATTGACCTTGTCGTTGATGTCACACATGTCGGGGATGATCTAGTGCATTCGGACGAAGAGGAAACACTAGGGGAATTTGACGACGATTCAGACTCCATCCCTAGTGAAGGTCCCTCCGAAGATTCAGAATAGTAATTTGGGAATAACTGTTAGGTTTTTTATGTTCTTCTCTCACATTTGTGTGTTCCGAATTATTTAATAATATATATATTATTGGTATTGCAACTCCAATAAAACATTACATATAATGAAACATAAAATTTAGAACACATTCTTAAAAAGTCTTAAAAAGGTACACGAAATCCTTGCAAATATTAAACACACAACGGTTATGGTACAACTACATAATAAACTCCGCATTTGAAAATCTTATGTCGGTTTCCACTTTAGGGATGTTCTTTCCCTTTTTCTTCTTTTCTTAGAACCATTTACTGATGTTCTTTCCCTTTTTCTTCTTTTCTGGAGAATCTACAAATCCGTCACAAAATTCGCGTTTGATTGCATCAACATCTAGATTTATGTTAGGCTTCTCAGGACTTTGGGCGAACTCGAAATCATGAACGTAATGATCCTTTGGTGGAGAATCTATAAATCCGTCGCACAAATCACGTTTTATTGCATCAACATCTAAATTTAAGTTTGGTTGTTCTGGGCTTTGAGCGAATTCATAATCATGGTAATGATCCTCACATACGTTTGAAGTACTTCCACTGTAAGTATCTGAGTTTTCCATCAATTGACATGGTTGCTCGCCTTCGATAGGATTGGCGTGGTGGATGTTTGGCGACCACTGGCTGTCAGGCACAATTGTTAATGTCGAATCTTCTTTATGGATTGGTGAGCAGGTATCAAATTCCCACGAGTAATTTGGAATCTCTTGAGTGAATTCATCGCAATCACCAGGGGTTTCCCACGAGTATTTTGGAATATAAAAAAAATTTGCATCGGATGTTGTTTTTCCATCTTCATTTGCAGAGGGAGAAGACATGTTTTTTTTTTGTTACGGAGAGGTGTAGAAGATATACACTCAATCAGGTGTATTTATAGTAGAAGTTATATGTATAAACTGTCGGCATAATTGTGTGACGGATGTCTGACGGATTGCGGACGCTTTCTGATGTCGGCAAAGATTGATTGGTCAGGTGGACCGACGGATTTCCGACGGAGATAAGTCGTCAGAATTATGTAACGAAATTCTGACGGAATTCTGACGGATCCGATGTCGGCAAACTTTGAGTGGTTAACACATCGTCTGGGTTGGCCGATGGGATTGACGTGTTGTTATGTCGGAGGTCTTGACGGTTGTCTGACGGAATTCTGACGGATATCATTTGTACATAAGTTAGCTGATTTTGTCATTCCTTTATAAAAACATTTCAACACAAAATCATAATACATAAAAATTCAATTGCGTAATGGCAAACAGAGATTTGTGGAATTACTATATGCAAAACCGAGCCCCCGCTCATAACCCTCGAAACACAACTCTTGTTCCTTCAAGCCCTCCTTACGATAACTTAAATGTTACTGAAGCTGAACCGACAATTTCACTCCGTCCAACTCAACAATCCCAAAACCAAACGCCCGTAATACCGGGACCTGGCCAAGTTGTACGCCGTGGCCTGTTTCGAAAGAGGTCTCATGATGCGCAGGTGATGCGAGGTGAAAGTTCTCAGGCACGCCCAACACAAGATTTTATTCGTGAGGTCATTAATGAGGCACCACATACCGACCAGGATTTTACTACTCCTCGGTGGACTTCTACTATCGATTACATACTCCGTGAAGGTATATATGTAGGTTTACTTTTACAATAATGATTGTAGCTGAGAAATACTAAATCAATCATTCATACATGTAGGTTCTTATAACAATAGGAGCACACCATTCTGGACCCAGCTTGCAGAAATTCAATGTCCGCATTCACAATTTGTGAAAGTGAAAAAGGTTTACGTTTTCGCCCTTTTTTATTAACACGTAGACATAAAATTTATCTCACAAGTATATTCTATTTCATTATCAGACTGTCGCTATGGTTTCTAGTTTAACCCCCAATGACCAGGGAGATCTGCTAGTAACCTTTAAAGATCCTTCAGGAAAAATCGAGGGAACCATGCACCATAACATCTTCAAGAATGAGGAGTACAGACTAACCACTTCTGTAGGTGCGGTGGTCATCCTAAAGAATGTTACCGTTGGCCGTTTTAACAGGAACTCAATGTACCTTAACATCATAGAGCGGAACATTGTTAAGGTACATGTATATTATAAGTTTATTGGCAATTTTCTATGAAATCTTAATTACCTAATTAAATTCATTTTTTAAACAGATAATCGGTCCTAATTCGATGATTGCTGAGTACCATTCACCGGCAGTATCTACGATTGATGATGAACATGACGGAACAACTGGGTACGAATATGAAACAGCTCCAGACTCAGATGATGATGAATAAACATCCCACGTCGATGATTTTAATATTTTCCGACTATCCATTGTTCGAGTTTATCCGTATAATATTGTTATGTGTAATATTTTACCGTCGATGATTTTATAACAATGTACCAGCTATAATTTAATATGGAATAATATGGATTTACAACTTTTTTGTGATCAATTAATAATCCCCTTGATGAAAAAAATGAAATGAAATTGTTTCCAATGATTTGAATTTCAAATCTTAAACAATTTAAAAAATAAGTTGATTGTAATTTATATGTATTTATGGAAATTTATAATATCATTCACCTTTCTAAATTCATTATAGTTTTGAATTTAACCTTTCTCCATTAGTGAATCAAAATAAAAGTCAAGAATGCTTAACATTTTAAAGTGTTAAATCCTTAATTTTTTTTTTAAAAAAAAATACAAAACCGTCAGAATTCCGTCAGACATTTATGACGGAATTCTGACGGAATTTTATTTTTTTTAAAAAATAAAAATAAAATAACAATTAAAATACGGTAACGTCTTACGGATTTGTAACGGATCCTAAATTTATAATTTGTTTTCCTCGCACACAAATAAAAGGCATATTTGTTTAGGATGTACGATATTATAACAATTTCACGATTGTTTTCCAATGAATAAAATTTTACTTCTTATAAGTTAATTGTAATTTATATTTAATTAAGGAAATTTATAATATGATTAAACTTTCTAAATTCTTAATATGATTTAACTTTTTTGCCAGTAATGAATCAAAATAAAAAACAAGAATGTTTTACATTTTAAAGTGTTAAATCCTTAATTTTTTTTTTTAAAAAAAATACAAAACCGTCAGAATTCCGTCAGACATTTATGACGGAATTCTGACGGAATTTTATTTTTTTTAAAAAATAAAAATAAAATAACAATTAAAATACGGTAACGTCTTACGGATTTGTAACGGATCCTAAATTTATAATTTGTTTTCCTCGCATACAAATAAAAGGCATATTTGTTTAGGATGTACGATATTATAACAATTTCACGATTGTTTTACAATGAATAAAATTTTACTTCTTATAAGTTAATTGTAATTTATATTTAATTAAGGAAATTTATAATATGATTAAACTTTCTAAATTCTTAATATGATTTAACTTTTTTGCCAGTAATGAATCAAAATAAAAAACAAGAATGTTTTACATTTTAAAGTGTTAAATCCTTAATTTTTTTTTTTAAAAAAAATACAAAACCGTCAGAATTCCGTCAGACATTTATGACGGAATTCTGACGGAATTTTATTTTTTTAAAAAAATAAAAATAAAATAACAATTAAAATACGGTAACGTCTTACGGATTTGTAACGGATCCTAAATTTATAATTTGTTTTCCTCGCATACAAATAAAAGGCATATTTGTTTAGGATGTACGATATTATAACAATTTCACGATTGTTTTACAATGAATAAAATTTTACTTCTTATAAGTTAATTGTAATTTATATTTAATTAAGGAAATTTATAATATGATTAAACTTTCTAAATTCTTAATATGATTTAACTTTTTTGCCAGTAATGAATCAAAATAAAAAACAAGAATGTTTTACATTTTAAAGTGTTAAATCCTTAATTTTTTTTTAAAAAAAAAATACAAAACCGTCAGAATTCCGTCAGACATTTATGACGGAATTCTGACGGAATTTTATTTTTTTTAAAAAATAAAAATAAAATAACAATTAAAATACGGTAACGTCTTACGGATTTGTAACGGATCCTAAATTTATAATTTGTTTTCCTCGCATACAAATAAAAGGCATATTTGTTTAGGATGTACGATATTATAACAATTTCACGATTGTTTTACAATGAATAAAATTTTACTTCTTATAAGTTAATTGTAATTTATATTTAATTAAGGAAATTTATAATATGATTAAACTTTCTAAATTCTTAATATGATTTAACTTTTTTGCCAGTAATGAATCAAAATAAAAAACAAGAATGTTTTACATTTTAAAGTGTTAAATCCTTAATTTTTTTTTTAAAAAAAAATACAAAACCGTCAGAATTCCGTCAGACATTTATGACGGAATTCTGACGGAATTTTATTTTTTTAAAAAAATAAAAATAAAATAACAATTAAAATACGGTAACGTCTTACGGATTTGTAACGGATCCTAAATTTATAATTTGTTTTCCTCGCATACAAATAAAAGGCATATTTGTTTAGGATGTACGATATTATAACAATTTCACGATTGTTTTACAATGAATAAAATTTTACTTCTTATAAGTTAATTGTAATTTATATTTAATTAAGGAAATTTATAATATGATTAAACTTTCTAAATTCTTAATATGATTTAACTTTTTTGCCAGTAATGAATCAAAATAAAAAACAAGAATGTTTTACATTTTAAAGTGTTAAATCCTTAATTTTTTTTTTAAAAAAAAATACAAAACCGTCAGAATTCCGTCAGACATTTATGACGGAATTCTGACGGAAAACCCTAATTTATTTCCCCCCTAAACACTTCGGTGGGATCAAAATGGCGGGAAGGCTGACGGAATTATGACGGATTTTAATGAACCGTCATAATTCCGTCAGAAAACCGTCATACTGTTCTTTATAATCACACTTCGTCTTCTCCGTCGGGTTTGCAGAGAAAAACCAAAAAAATTTACCCACCTCCTCTTCTCCGTCCGATTCACCGGAGAAAGCGTCCGATTCACCGTCTTCTCCGTTGCTTTACCGCCGTTTGTCACCCAACTCACCAAATCAATGTAAGTTCTTGGTAGTTTTAAGATTATGAACAATTCCAACAATATTTTTTCAATCCGTTGAAATTGATGCTTGAAAATGTTTCGGATTTCAATGGGTATGGGTTAATTTCGGATTAGAAATCTTGGAGAACATGGTTTTGTAATTGATTTACCACTAAAGATTTAGGGATTTAGAAAATCAAATGAATTTAGGGATTTAGAAAATTTCATTAATTTAGTGATTTATAAAATAAGTATGAATTTAGAATTTATGAAAAATTTGGTATAAATGGATGTATAGATTAATTGAATTTCAATTGTAAAAAGTTGTAATTTTTAAGGATTTATTGAGATATATACCTCTAATTTGTTAAAAGTAAGGAAAAAAATTCTTTAATTATAAACATGTAAAGCTTAAATTTTAAAACATATAAAAATATGTAACTTTGAAAAACATGTAACTTATAAAAATATGTTATTTTGTAAAACATTGAAATACCGTATAAAAACTATATAATTTAAATAAATAGAAAAAACTTTTAAAAAAACTTGTTAAAAAATCTCTATAATTTAAAAACCTTTAAAAAAAACCTTTAAAAAAAACTCTATAATTTAAATAAATAGAAAAACCTTTATTAAAAACCCGATGCAGTCGCGGATTCAATTGTAAAAAAAAACTTGTAAATTTTAAATAAATATCAAAAATTTTACAAATATGTAACGGTTAAATTTAAAAACATTTAAACTATGTAACATTTATGAACATGTAACTTTTAAAAACATGTTACTTTTGTAAAATCTCATAAACTCAAAATCATAATTCCCAAACGCCCTAACTCCGTTCAAAATGAATTGTATATTTTAAAGCAATAATTGGCATACTAATTTTACATATGTAAGAAAATTAAAAGGTTATTTATAAATTTTTGAAATCGTAGGGATTATCCCATGTTTCATGGCGGTACCGGAGGCGGTGAATCCAGTAGGGGAGGTGGGACTGCGAGTAATTCGCAGATCCCAACCACTCCTCATATGGGTACATCTGCCTCTGCGGGTCGTTGGGCAATGCCCATCGAGGAGTTTGTGGCGCTACCTGGTCGGGATAGGTTGCAACGCCTTGACCCGGAGTTACCTCCCAACACGACCTGGTACTGTCTACTTTCAAAATTTAAATGATTATATTAGCTTAATAATAATTGTTTAAAAATATGAAACAAAAAACCGTGTAGGTTCCAATTTTCGGGAAACGGTATTGCGGGTTGTATCAACGAAATGGTCAACAGCATGATAAGTAAGCCGTATCCCACATATGACTCGATGCCGGCTGAAGACCAGGACATATGGTTTCGGCAATTTGCGGTATGTGTTTATAATGTTAATTAAATTTACAAATATTTAGAAAAATTTCCAATTGATAATAATTCGAGTTTTGGTTTCCTTTGCAGCAAGAATTTACGTGGGACCCCCAGCTGACTCCTATGGTTCGACGTTGTTTCGACACAAAGGCGAGGAGAAAGTACTCGTCGAAGATAAACGAGTGGAAGAACAAGTGGCTAAAAAAGGGGAGGGCGCCTAAGGCTATTAAAGACAACACAACATTATGGGATGGACTTGTTGCATATTGGCAACTGGACGCCACTAAAGGGACCTCCGCCCAAAACTCGAGTAACCGGAAGAGCCAGCGGAATGGGAAGGGAGAGGCGACCCACAACCTCGGTGCAACGAGCAAGGCGACACGTGTTCAGCAACTGGTAATTTTCCTAATTTTCCAAATAAATTTACTTATCGCTAACATTTTCCGTATTTGAATATGCTAATAGATTGAGAAGACCGGTGTCCGGCCGTCGAATGTGGATATCATCAGAGATGCCCACACCAACAGAAAGACGGGTGAAATCCAAGATGTGATTGCTCGGGAAATCGTGGAGAGCGTGGAGAAGGCCGGGCAGGAATTCCTCGCTTCGCAACCGATCGTGGAAGGAACTCCGCCGCTAACCGAAGTTCCATTCGACAAGGTGAACGAGTTCACTTACGAGGTTAGTATACGTGTCAATTTTAAACACATTTAAAATACTTTTTAATACTAATACGTTTTCAATTTAAAATTTTTTTTTGTTAGGTAACCCCTAAGAGCAGAGGTCGTGTCTACGGCCTCCCCGAAGACAGTTGCTCATCCGTTTCGTCGTATCGCTATCACGGTGGTAGCAGCTTGGTAGCACAAAACGCCGCACTGACCGAACGGGTTATCTCTTTGGAGGAACGGTACGACAGAGAGAAGGCGGAGGCGGAGGCACGTCTGCAGAGCCAGATTGAGGAGGCGGAGGAACGGCGCAAGAAGGATATGGAGGAGGTGGAGGCACGGCGTCTGAGAGAGAAGGCGGAGGCGGACGCACGAATCCGTCAGATGGAGGAGAGGATGGACGCCTTCTTCCGTCGTCAATGATTTTAAATTTAAAATGTAATTTAAATTTAATGTAAAACTTTTAATTTCTTTTTAAACAATTTCTATTTAATTTATTTTATAAATTAAATAATTTTTTTTTAAAAATAATGCGAAATTCGTCAGAATTTCGTCAGTGTGTCCTGACGGAATTCTGACGGCTTTAAAATAAATTTTTTTTTTAAATAATGCAAAATCCGTCAGAATTCCGTCAGTTTGTCCTGACGGAATTCTGACGGCTTTTAAAATAAATTTTTTTTTTTAAGTAATGCAAAATCCGTTAGAATTCCGTCAGTGTCTCCTGACGGAATTCTGACGGCTTTGAAAATAAATTTTTTTTTTTAAGTAATGCAAAATCCGTCAGAATTCCGTCAGTGTCTCCTGACGGAATTCTGACGGTTTTCTGACGGATTCCGTTGATCCGATTTCCGTCAGAAATCCGTCAGTGTGTCCTGACGGAATTCTGACGGAATGGAAATACTGACGAGATAGAACTGACGGAAGAAATCCGTCAGAAATCCGTCAGAATCAGGTGATTTCTGACGGATTTCTGACGGATTTTTCCGTCAGAAACACAGATGTTTTCTTGTAGTGGTCCCAGACCCCGGTTCCATGCCTCGGACACGCGGTTTCGTCCGAGGCCGTGAGGATTCATGCCCGCACCTTGCCTCGTCCTGCGTCCCGTCCCGCATGCTGACCCGCGACCCACGGTTAGTCCGGTCCAGGTGAGTTTTAACATTTTTGGCTTATTGTAATTTTCCCAAACTGGTTTCTAAACCATTTTAACCGAAATTTAACCAAAATTTACATAAAAATAGGATTTTTAAAGGTTTTTTAGGATTCTATTGTCTCATATTATTAAAACACCATCACCTATCTTTCTCTTCCAAGTGTTCAAGCTCAAGAACCCTAATAACCAAATTTTGAGGTTTTTGCATAATTCACTTAAAATTGATTAGAAATTGATTAGGATTTCTATTCCCATCTTCATTATCTCCTAAACCAAGGTATGTTTTCTTATAAACCCTCTCTTTGTCTAAATTTTAAGTTTATGGATATTTCTAAATTCTCAAATTCGACACTTAATTCGCTTAGGATGTTAGAGAATTCATTAGAGAACTTGTTTAGACATTGAGAAGTGCATCATTCAATGTTTTATTTCATGATTATTACCATTATGCATCTATTCATAAATATTGATTTGTTGGGTCTATCAATTGAATCCGAATTTAGATGTTTTTAATGGTTATAATGCATTCATTGAATTGGGTTTTTCATATATACATAGGATTGCCTTGAAATTTGACACATTATAGCTTTAATTGCCAAAAAAATCAAATTTTCATAAGTAATTAGACATTAATCCGAAAATTATGATTTAAATTGAGAAAAATTATTTGGTCTTGGATTATCATTCTTCCATATTTCTATTGTCTTGATACACTTTTATCATATTAAAATTCTCATTAGAAGCATTTCTTTTGGAATTTTCAATGGAAGGAAAGACTATCACGAGGAGGTCTACTAGGGTCCCTAGACCGAAGGAACAGCCCGTCATCATTGGAGAACGAGAGCCTCAAACTCCACGTCGTTCACGTTCAAGAAAATTTTCGAAATCGACAAAGAAGAATGGAAAGGAAATTTTGAGGGATGATGATGAGGAATTGGATTACCAACTTCGAGATGAAGATGACAAGGATGTGTATGAGCCAATGAGATTTGTGGAGGTCACACAAACCATTGTGCCAAACCAGGTTCCTCCACCAAACAAACCAAGAAAATCCAAAACTAAGTCGAACACCGGTGGATCTCCAAAAACGAATGTTGTTATGAAGACCGTTGGACCCGAAATTCAATCTAACATGGAGATGTTCACAGAACCTAGAAACGATGAAGTCGGACCGTCACATAGATGAGAATTCAGGTCGAAATCTAATAAAGAGGGAATAATGTAATGACCCGTATGCGGCCTAGGCCGAGGCCGGCCCAAGTCTCGCAGGATGGACGGACCAAACAAGGAAAGTTTGGCCGTAGACCTAGTCTAAGCAGCTCCATGACTAAGCAGGGTGATTGATTATGCATCTCGGTGGCTAAGCTAAGTTATCATGATGTTTCTTCAGGACGAAGTAATGTACGTTTCTTCAGGACGAAGTAATGTACGTTTCTTAGGAATGAAGTAACGTATGTTTCTTAGGGACAAAGTACCGTAGAGATACCAAACTTGATAATTTTATGAAAATATAAAAGTTTACGGAAGCACGACACAGCAGCTTGGGATTGAGCTGCTCGGGATTGACATGGTCGGGATTGACGTGCTCGGGATTGACGTGCTTGGGATTTGACATGCTCGGGTTTGAGCAAGCACGACAAATCCGTGATAAGCACGAGGTGTTGTGCTTACCTGTGATGAGTCAACGGATGTGATGAGTCAACGGAAGCACGACAAATCCCGTAAGCACGAGGTGTCGCGCTTATGAGTGACGAGTCAACGGAAGCACAACAAATCGGAAGCACGACAAATCTGCTAGCACGAGGTGTCGCGACCGTGATCAATGAGTCAGTGGCGACTCAGCTAACTACTTACTAGCTTAATAAAACCTAGGACCATGGACGTTTTTCTCATCATTCCCATGTTCTCAAACACCAAATCTCTCTAAAAATAACCTTAGAAAATCCAAACATTTCCCGTGTTCGTGATCCAGGATGTTTCCTTGTCCGAGTAGCTCAGGAATGGTGGATTTTCTAGCCGATGCTCTGTTCATTTTGTGTGAGCATCGAGTTAAAGGTCTTGATAACCATCAGTGCCTTGCGCCAAAGCCGTTAGCCAGCGAGCGTAGCTAGTCCTAGAGCTTTATCAAGAAACTTAGGAATCATGTTGGATCAGACCCGGGCAGTTTCCCAAAGATCCGAGGAAGTTCCTTAGCAACTTGCGATCCGATCTAGAAAGCAAGACCGAATCTAAGGCGAACCTGAGAGTAGAACGCTCAAGCAGAATCGCATACTTTACCTTAATCAAGGTGAGTCTAAGTTATGCGTGTTCGTGTGTTAGATGAGTAGAACACACGTGTTTGTTTATTGTTATGCTTATAGCCGTAGAGGTTCGTGTCAAAGAATTCACTAGAATTGCTAAGGGTTTTAACTAGTGAAAATGGTAAAGAATGAACTAAGTGTTGATTGGTAATGAGTGTTGCTTGGTTATTTATTCTGGATTGAGGTTCATATGATTCATTCGTAAAATTGCTAAGTGTTGAGAATGAATCTAAACAAATTTGTTTACAAGTTTAAATGCATAGATGATAATTGGTTAAATCATATAAACTTGTTATGTGCGCGGTATGTTATTCTCTTGATCCGTAGCTTAGCTAATTACTTGCGGAGTATTAGTTAAAGTTCACAAAGACACAGAGAGACGGGATTGCAGCCTAGGGTCGTGTACTACATGACGATGCAGAATTTCCGATGTGGTTGCGTAGCGGCAAGGTATGATCACAGGAATTATTGAAGGATCCTAAGTCATAGGCCTTTGTGGTTATGGACTGAAGATGCCTTGGATACACGTGATGGGAATTGACAATGCGTAAGGCCTTAATGGAATTGAAAACGTTAATGCATAATTTAAATTGTTCACGTTTAATTATGCATTGCATTTGTGTGTTGAGTGTTGATTGTTATTTTGGGTTTCGGGATGGGATGATATATATTAATGACTGTTAGGGGAACCTAGACTCACTGGGCAAGTAGTGCTCACGACTCAATCTGTTTTGCAAGTAACCTTAGATCACTGGAAGCACGGAACGGAACATTAGGAAAATCAGTGGTAGATTTCCTTGCTTTTGTAAATAAATAATGTTTATTATGTATGTGAGAGTTTTGGAGTATCAGACTCGCAAGCAAATATATTTTGTAACAGTTTAAAAGACTAAATAAATGAGTAAAGGATTGGTTTTAAATAACTCGGGTTTCATATGATATTTAGTCCTGTCCGGACGATCCAACTATCGGATATAGCTCGGATTGGCAAGCCTTGAGTTGTATTCGATAGGGACGGATTTTTAAGTGTCTAGTCTAGGGAACTTGGATGTGTTCTGAGAACCACTGATCGGACGCTTAGGCGTTCCTCAGTAGCGTCTCCGTTTAGATCCTGAACTGGGGCGTTACAAAAGTGGTATCAGAGCTTTCGTTATACGATGCTCAAATGGGACTTGGTTTTCAAATGTTTTATCGAGTCAAAATTGTCGCAAAAGCAAGTAGGATAAACTGATCATGTTCGTGTGCTATGATAAATTTAAGTGTAGTTAAGACTTATCAGATTCTTTGATGTAGATGTCTTCACAGTCTTCTTATGAGTATGTGGGATAGTTCCCTGGTAATTACCCTCCTAAGCCGGATGATTCGGATACTTCATTAGATTCAGATCCATCCGAGGGATCAAGTCATGGTGGATGAATATCCACTGACTCATCGGAATTTTTACCATTAGAGAGGCAGCTGTTGGGAATGTCCTGAATCATTTGTACTTTACTCTAGTTAAAGTTGAAATGTCAAGGTTTGACAATTGTATAACATTAGATGATTATAATGTTTTGCTAGAAGCCGCTTATAACTTATGGACTTGAAATCCCATTACTAATATTATGCAATCATATTGGGTCACACACCTAAGCAAACTAGATCATTATGTAATTGGGCCTAATATAGATTAGACCAATTAATATGAGGTTTTATTTATATGATATGATACATAATAAGATATATATAAGAAAAAGAAAAAAAAAGGAAATAGCCCATTAAATTGGTAATTTCTTCACGTCCACTTATATTCCTTATTTGATAAGGAGAGACTTGATGCACAAGTAAATGTGTGTCTATGAGATAAAGAAATAAATTATTAAGATGGTAATTTCTTTTTCGCCGACCCATGTTTCTTATATGATAAGGAAATTACTTGATTAAAAGGAAATTGAGTCATTATTGTCTTTATGAGATAAATGGAATATTGATCTCATATAAAAGGTGGACGTGTATGAGGAATAATATCATCACAATTTCTTTGCTTCACGAGAAATAAAACCTAAGAAAAGTTCTTGTTTGAGATTTGATCTATACGGCACTAGCATCCCGTTCGATCTAGTTTGTGTGCGTGTGGATACCGATAGAGGCACGACGCTTGAAGTGCTATACAACCTTGATCAATCTAAATTCATCTTTCTGCTGCAATTGATCCAGGTATATCCAAAACTCTGTAGGCTAGATTTAATTCAAGTATTTACACGCACCCTGGAATTTGAATTCGAATTAATATTTATAAAGTGTTATAAACCGGTACGAATTCCAACAGTGGTATCAGAGCGTACGTGTATAATATTGAAATTGGTCTAGTAAATTTAATATATATATATATATATATTAATTGTGTTACTGCTTAAAGTATTAATATAACCAGCGACATACGTTTTATATTGTTATATCATATGCATGTTATAAACTTATGAAAACAACTTACTGATATTGAAAATGTATTTGCTTAAGCTAATAGAGAAGTGTGTTTTGTGGAAAAAAAAAAAAAAAAAAAAAAAAACTTATGAAAACAACACGTCTCCCAGTAATGCATGTTTTGATTTTTTTATATATATATATATGATATTTATATTAAATCGTATAAGAGTCATACGTTTTTATTTTGTTATGTTATACGGATATAAGATACTATAAGCATAACACGTCTGCATATATATAATTGTTTGCATGGCTTGATTTTAATTAAATAATATATATATGCATGCAATTGATTGAATAACGTTCGCATGTGTTTGGTCACTGTTGCTAATTGTATTACTAAATCAAAGTCCCTCGATCCAAAGTCCCTGCCAACGGTTGATTTGAGTTTTCGATTAATGGAGCAGTTGTAAAAGATCTAGAACATGTGAGATTCAATCCGAATCAATCATGAGAATAATTAATGACTTTAATTTGATTAAGGAAATTTAATTATTTACGATCCAATTATATACATATTAGATATGTGTTATATATATTTTATATATGATATAAATATAAATTGGATTAAAAAATTAATTCCTCAATTTAATATCAAGTATTTTTGATGCCTCCCCAATCTTTATAACTGTCAAGCAGAGTGTCCACTTCTACATAAGTGAGGCAGATGGTAATGGTTACCATATGAATTGAGATTGGTTTACTTGACTAGGCTATCAAAATGGTTTTGGGCTTAGAGGCATAGGTTGGATTAGACATAAGATGTCATTCAACAACCAAGAATTATATTTGATATAATTAGCAAAGTTGTTTCTTACCTAAATAGCTAGCATTCAGGCGATGAGCCAAAGCTCACTTGAATTCTAGTAAATGAGGATCTTGGATCATTATATTCATTTTGAGGATAATATTGTTTTGAATATAATGCGAGCTTTCTTAATTGTTGAGATTTCTCGAAAGAATGAACATCATATTAATCTTTACTCTTCTTTGTGACAGATATGTCAAACCCTCACAGTTCATTTTCACTGCGATCTGTCCTTGAGAAGGACAAACTGAGTGGATCGAACTTCCTCGAATGGTATCGAAACCTGAGAATTGTTCTCAAACAGGAAAAGAAGGATTATGTCTTGGAGAAGAATCTTCCTGAAAAACCTAAGACCAATGTTCAACATGCAGAGAGGACTGCTTTGGGATGAGCATCTCAGTGATAGGGTTGATGTGTGTTGTCTTATGTTGGCTACCATGGACTCAGACTTGCAAAAGCAATATGAGAACGTGGATTCGCCAATGGACATGATCACTAGCCTGAAAGGGATGTTTCAGGAGCAGGCGCGAACTGAGAGATACTATACCGTTAAGTCTCTCATTGAGTGCAAGCTGCCTAAGGATAGTCCAGTTAGCCCTCACATCATTAAGATGATGGGTTATATTGATAACCAGGCAAAACTGGATTCTCCTATTAGCCAAGAGTTGGCAACTGACATCATCCTACAGACATTGCCGTCAAGTTTTGATCAGTTTGTTTTGAACTACAACATGAACAACTTGATAAAGACTTTGACTGAGCCGTTAGCCAGCGAGCGTAGCTAGTCCTAGAGCTTTATCAAGAAACTTAGGAATCATGTTGGATCAGACCTGGGCAGTTTCCCGAAGATCCGAGGAAGTTCCTTAGCAAGTTGTGATCCGATCTAAAAAGCAAGACCGAATCTAAGGCGAACCTGAGAGTAGAACGCTTAAGCAGAATCGCATACTTTACCTTAATCAAAGAGAGTCTAAGTTATGCGTGTTCGTGTATTAGATAAGTAGAACACACGTGTTTGTTTATTGTTATGCTTATAGGCGTAGAGGTTCGTGTCAAAGAATTCACTAGAATTGCTAAAGGTTTTAACTAGTGAAAATGGTAAAGAATGAACTAAGTGTTGATTGGTAATGAGTGTTGCTTGGTTATTTATTCTGGATTGAGGTTCATATGATTCATTCGTAAAATTGCTAAGTGTTGAGAATGAATCTAAACAAATTTGTTTACAAGTTTACATGCATAGATGATAATTGGTTAAATCATATAAACTTGTTATGTGCGCGGTATGTTATTCACTTGATCTGTGGCTTAGCTAATTACTTGCGGAGTATTAGTTAAAGTTCACGGAGAGACGGGATTGCAGCCTAGGGCTGTGTACTGCTTGACGATGCAAAATTTCCGATGTGGTTGCGTACCGACAAGGTATGATCACAGGAATTATTTAAGGATCCTAAGTCATAGGACTTTGTGGTTATGGACTGAAGATGCCTTGGATACACGTGATGGGAATTGACAATGCTTAAGGCCTTAATGGAATTGAAAACGTTAATGCATAATTTAAATTGTTCACGTTTAATTATGCATTGCATTTGTGTGTTGAGTGTTGATTCTTATTTTGGGTTTCGGGATGGGATGATATATATTAATGACTATTAGGGGAACCTAAACTCACTGGGCAAGTAGTGCTCATGACTCAATCTGTTTTGCAAGTAACCTTAGATCACTGGAAGCACGGAACGGAACATTAGGAAAATCAGTGGTAGATTTCCTTGCTTTTGTAAATAAATAATGTTTATTATGTATGTGAGCGTTTTGGAGTATCAGACTCGCAAGCAAATATATTTTGTAACAGTTTAAAAGACTAAGTATAAATGAGTAAAGGATCGGTTTTAAATAACTCGGGTTTCATATGATATTTAGTACTGTCCGGACGATCAAACTATCGGATATAGCTCGGGTTGTCAAGCCTTGAGTTGTATTCGATAGGGACAGATTTTTAAGTGTCTAGTCTAGGGAACTTGGATGTGTTCTGATAACCTCTGATCGGGCGCTTAGGCGTTCCTCAGTAGCGTCTCCGTTTAGATCTTGAACTGGGGCGTTACATTATCTCTCTCTCACACCCCACTTATGAAGAGATAGCAAGAGAGTTTCTCGCTACCGTGACACTAGTCTATCCAAGAGGCAAGAAAACCGTAGCTAAAGACGGTGTTTTGGAGTTTACGGTGAGGAAATTATCATTCTCTTTGACCATTGAGGATATTGCGACATTTTGGGATTCGAGTGCTTAGAGAAGATAAAGTACAACGTTAGAGACACACATTACGATGAATGGATGAGGTTTGCTAACGAAAGACTTTTCCCAGGAATTTCAAAGGCGGCCAAAATCACACATCTGGCGATTCGTTATGTGCATGCACTTATCGCGCAACTTATTTATAGTAGGAAGGAGCATGGAACGGTGAAGTTTGATGAATCTTCATTGCTTATAGGACCGTTTTTGGAGAACCACGAGAAGGCAAATCTCGGTTCTCTACTTGCAAAGCAATGGTCGCGGTTAAGCATGAATGTACCATGGAGAGGTTAATGAAGAACCCACCGTGTAACTTTGGAAGCGTAATCACCGTGATTTTAGAGGCTTGTGGATTCGACTTAAGTGGAGAACGTCACTTAACCAGAGATAACAAACTCGATCTTCTCGCGCTTCAAAGGAAACACTTCATATCCGGATGGTACGACAAATCTACTACCTTTGGTTATCTTTTCACGCCACCATATTCGGAAGAGGAGAAGTGCATTTTTCTCCCATACAAGGATTTACCGGACTTGAGTGATGGAGTTCCTTACTTCAATCCTCCACACACTCAATGGTATCCACGACTTCCCAGTTGTCTCCTTGTAGGCGTTTCACTCTTCTACACCGCACAAGCTCTAATGAGGAACAAGCAGAAGGCACATAGAGATCGTGTAGCCACTGATTTTTGTCCTTCTACCTCCCACACGCAGCCCCGAGCCCGCCACTCCACTTCCTCAATCAACCACGAATCCACCGAATGGTTCAAGACTAGTCTACATGAAGAAAAGGAGAAGAGAGTACCTCTTGAAGCTAAGGTTTCCAAGCAAGGGAAATTGATCTCTACACTTGTCAAAGTTGTCAAGAAGACGATCCCTCACTTATTCAAGCGATCAACCAAGAACTGTACCGAGCCTACTACCGATCACGAGTATGGTAGTTTATCACTTATTTCGATTTTTGATCGCGACGAAGATGGAGAGGACGACGCCATTAGCAACCATCACCACGAGTGGACAGCCCATTAGATCCACGGCCAATTGACACCAGATCAAGATGCCCATTCCGGCGATACGGAGATAGTAGATCTCGGATCCGATGGAGAACACTTTCCTACCGAAGTTCCAGACACTCTGGAGTCACTTTCGCCTACCTTCTAGCTAGGTGACTCGACTATTATCTATCCTTTTTATTATTTTATTTTATTAGACTTTTATTTTTTTATTTTTTTTTTCTTGAGTCGAATTTCTCCTATTTGTAACTTATTTTCACTGTGGGACGGTGTGAATTAAGTCTTGGGGGATTCATCGTACTAATGTCTCTTCTTTTTCATTTCTTATGTTTTTCTTTTCTAAACGATTTTATTCGAGTTTTATTTAGTTAAGACACTATGTTTTGGAGCATAAACAATTTCAGGAATGTATGCTTAGATGTTATGATTCAGTGATTTATCACCAGATGAGTTCATTTTCACTGCGATCTGTCCTTGAGAAGGACAAACTGAGTGGATCGAACTTCCTCGAATGGTATCGAAACCTGAGAATTGTTCTCAAACAGGAAAAGAAGGATTATGTCTTGGAGAAGAATCTTCCTGAAAAACCTAAGACCAATGTTCAACATGCAGAGAGGACTGCTTTGGGATGAGCATCTCAGTGATAGGGTTGATGTGTGTTGTCTTATGTTGGCTACCATGGACTCAGACTTGCAAAAGCAATATGAGAACGTGGATTTGCCAATGGACATGATCACTAGCTTGAAAGGGATGGTTCAGGAGCAGGCGCGAACTGAGAGATACTATACCGTTAAGTCTCTCATTGAGTGCAAGCTGCCTAAGGATAGTCCAGTTAGCCCTCACATCATTAAGATGATGGGTTATATTGATAACCAGGCAAAACTGGATTCTCCTATTAGCCAAGAGTTGGCAACTGACATCATCCTACAGACATTGCCGTCAAGTTTTGATCAGTTTGTTTTGAACTACAACATGAACAACTTGATAAAGACTTTGACTGAGCCGTTAGCCAGCGAGCGTAGCTAGTCCTAGAGCTTTGTCAAGAAACTTAGGAATCATGTTGGATCAGACCTGGGCAGTTTCCCGAAGATCCGAGGAAGTTCCTTAGCAAGTTGTGATCCGATCTAAAAAGCAAGACCGAATCTAAGGCAAACCTGAGAGTAGAACGCTTAAGCAGAATCGCATACTTTACCTTAATCAAAGAGAGTCTAAGTTATGCGTGTTCGTGTATTAGATAAGTAGAACACATGTGTTTGTTTATTGTTATGCTTATAGGCGTAGAGGTTCGTGTCAAAGAATTCACTAGAATTGCTAAGGGTTTTAACTAGTGAAAATGGTAAAGAATGAACTAAGTGTTGATTGGTAATGAGTGTTGCTTGGTTATTTATTCTGGATTGAGGTTCATATGATTCATTCGTAAAATTGCTAAGTGTTGAGAATGAATCTAAACAAATTTGTTTACAAGTTTACATGCATAGATGATAATTGGTTAAATCATATAAACTTGTTATGTGCGCGGTATGTTATTCCCTTGATCTGTGGCTTAGCTAATTACTTGCGGAGTATTAGTTAAAGTTCACGGAGAGACGGGATTGCAGCCTAGGGCTGTGTACTGCATGACGATGCAAAATTTCCGATGTGGTTGCGTACCGACAAGGTATGATCAACGCAGTTCTAACCATTAGAGATGCGGCGGTTATAAAACTTGGTGGAGTACAAAGAAATAATTCAAGAAAGCATGGCAAATACGTGGGATCAGCAACAATGGTAAAAAATTTGTGCCTTTATCTAGACTCATTCTTGAAGACCGTTTTCCCCTGTTCTTCCTTAAAAAAAAAAAATTTAAACGGGAAAGGAAAATGGGTCAATAAAAGAGTCTAAGGCCGAAGGAACATCCCAAAGGAGCAACACGAAGAATTATGGAGAATGGAGCAATTTTCAAAGAAGACGGTGATTTACGGAGAAAGATCTAAGTCTGGGAGAAAAAGGCATCGAAGTGGTTAGGACTGTGGACTTCAATAGGTTCATTTTCTCTTGCGATTTTGCATAATATCACGCAATCCTGGAGAATATGGTAACCCTAAACACTTATTAGCCTCAGCAATTAAACTAGCATTTCTACACCTAGCCGTTTGCCTAACGATTCCTTGATGAGAAACTCCACACTTAGAGTCAATTGAAAGTGTCGTTGAAACTTGGTAGGATTGTCATTTAAGTATGGAACAGGCTGTGAAAATCATGAATGGCGTATGGAAAGGATGCCCTCGGACCGATCGCGAATCATAGCATCAACGCTATGTTTATCAGAAATTGTAAGTTCCCGTATTTTCAAACTTCTTTTCTATTCTAGGATTTTGCTTAGGGACAAGCAAGGTTTAAGTCTGGGGGAGTTGATATACCTAATATTTTACCTATTTTACTACCTATTTTAAAGCACTTCCTAAGTATTTTAATAAAGTTTTACACCAAAGAGGTAGTTTTACCTCGTATTTGTAGTTTTAAAGTGTTAACAGGGAAAATCATCAAAATGGAGCAAAAATAGCTTAAAGAGGTGTATTCTAAGCTACAACATGATTAAAGAGCCAAAGACATAGTCCAAGCCACGAAATTCTCAAGAAATCACAATTTGCCGATTTAGACAGAAGCGATGAGCCCGAAGTTTTGCTACGGACGGACAACCAAATCAATTTGGATTTTGATGAACGATGGCTACATTTAAAGCTCTTTGAGTCAGATTTTTGATGCAGTTGGAGTTATCTTATTTGGGGCTGTTATCTTATTTGGGGCTGGATTTTTGATGCAGTCCAATTTGAAGACTTTTTTAAAGCCCATCACGTGCCTTGGAGAGGAGGTCGGTTGGACTTATGAAGATAAGGTTGTTTCGACCCAAAAAACAGTTTTGCCCATGAAGAACCCTATGAGACCTTAGCACTATAAATACTTGTTTTTAGCCTCTTGTTTAGGGTGTGCCAAAATTTATAAACAATTTTTACCTATAGAGAACAGCAGCCACGCCTCCTTTGGAGGATTGATCATAGAGTTTGTTTTAGGAGCTTTGGTGGATGATCTCGCTTTGAACTTCACTATAGAGAAGAATCTTCTTATCCCTACTCTTTTATTAAAGTTTCTCATCATGTTTTCTTCTATCTCTTGCTATTTTTTGTGCACCATGTCCGAGTAATTCACTTGTTAGGTTTTAGGTTTTCAATGAGTTTCATAATTCGATAATGGATTGATGATTGTTTAGGAATAATAATAGAATCTTCAACTTTACTTGTACTCTATGCATAATTACTTTACCGCGCATTTAGCGATTTGATCTTAGGTTGATATAGATTCCAAAAGCTTTTGTGTTTACCAGAACTAATATTTGATGAGCCAAACGTCTTAACATTCTAAAAGTTTAGTTAAGGAGTTCAGTGAACAATATCATAACCCGTACTTTTCTTGCATATTTTCACCTTGTAATAACCACGCGAAAGCCGAGTCTATTAGGGTGATGAAATATAGTAGTCGGAGCCACGAAAGTAGAATGATTATACCTTCGTGTTATGAGTTCTAGATGGTGCAGTACATCCTAAGGTCCCTAGATTAATTCAATCATTATTGTTGCATGATTCTCTGCAATTTCCTAAGTCCTAACGCTTTTCTCTCATTGATTTCAGTTTAATTAATATTTGCATCCGTGTTAATTCACAATCACCCAAAACGACAAACATATTTTGTTATAGCTTTATTTTATTCATTACAATTCGTAGTGTGGTTAACAATTCCTCGTGAAATTCGATCCCTTATCTATACTAATTGTGATTGATGTGCACTTGCAGGAAGTTGGATTAAGTGGTAAAACTTAACCCACCATCATATTTCCCAGAGGGTTGTTAGGAGATGAGGATTTCTCCAGAGGGATGAAGATTTCCAGGGGTACTTATTTAGGATGAGGATTTCCTTAAGTACTTGTTAGGAGATGAGGATTTTTCTAGAGGGATGATGATTTCCCAAAGTGCTTTTCGGAGATGAGGATTTCTCCAGATGGATGACGATTTCCCTGAGTGGTTATTAGTAGAAGAGGAGTCTTCTGGAAGGGAAGAATATTTCCCGTGTGTCGTTAGCTCAAAGGAAGTGTTCATAAGAGCGAAAGAGTTGTGGAAATATGTAAAGAGGTAATTAATGTCTGGGTTGTGAAACTCGGAGATCGAAAGCGATGATCTCAAGTAGTGTTGACCGGGTGGGGTCAAGAATTGGTCGATGGTAGATGGTTTGTGAGATTCAGGTGATGGTCTCGTGTGTGGCTGATCAGGATTCGAGGACCAATCCAGAGTAGTGGGGGAGAGTTGTAACATCCTGAAACTAAAATGTTTTATTTGTTTGGAATGTCCTAAAATCATTTGTACTTTACTCTAGTTAAAGTTGAAATGTCAAGGTTTGACAATTGTATAATATTAGATGGTTATAATGTTTTGCTAGAAGTCGCTTATAACTTATGGACTTGAAAGCCCATTACTAATATTATGCAATCCTATTGGGTCACACACCTAAGCAAACTAGATCATTATGTAATTAGGCCTAATATATATTAGACCAATTAATATGAGGCTTTATAGTATGAAATATATATTTGATATATATACATATATTTCAGAAAAAGGAAACAAACCAATTAAATGTTAATTGCTTCACGTTCACACAATCCTTATTTGATAAGGAAATTTCTTCAAGAGTAAATATTATTACTTGCACAAACAGTTGTGAATCTATCATTTAAGGAAGTTACTTGATGCACAAGTAATTGAATATTTATTGTCTTTGTATGATAAAAGAAATATTGACTCTTATATAAAGAGGACGTGAGACGTGAACAAAGTACAAGACAATTCCTTTTGTCCACCGATCAAATAAAACCTAAAGAAAAGTTCTTGTGTAAGATATAGATCTCTACGGAACTAGCATCCCGTTCGATTTATTTTGTGTGAGTGTGGATACCAATAGAGGCATGACGTTTGAAGTGCTATACAACCTTGATCAATCTAAATTCATCTTTCCGCTGCAATTGATCCAGGTATATCCAAAACTATGTAGGCTATATTTAATTCAAGTATTTACACGCATCCTGGAATTTGAATTCGAATTAATATTTATAAAGTGTTATAAACCGGTACGAATTCCAACAGTGGTATCAGAGTGTACGTGTATAATATTGAAATTGGTCTAGTATATTTAATATACATATATATGATATTTATATTAATTGCATAACTACTTAATAGTAACATAACGAGTGACATACGGTTTAGTTTTGTTATGTTATATGCATATTATAAACTTATTCAGTCACCACGTCTTCTGGTAATGCATGGCTTGATTTTGGCTTGATTTTAAACTAGTATATGCATCTTGTGAACTTGTGTATAGAATTATTTGCATTATGTTTGGTCTCTGGAGTTTAATTATTATTTTGATAAGTCAAAGTCTGTTTGATTTGAGTATCGAGTTGATTGCAACTCGATTAAATCCAGAAGCTGTAAAGTTCTATACGGATCAATCATGAGAATAACTGATAATTTTAATTTTGTTAAAGTTATTAAATTATTTATGATTGATTAATACACATATTAGATATGAGGTATATTTATATTAGATATAAAATATTATAATTTATTAATTAATTAAAATTAGCTGAATTTTAATTTATTGAATTGTCTAATTAAAATACATATTTGATATGTTATTATTTTATATAAGATATAAAATTTATTAATAATATAATTAGATAAAATTTAATTCCTCATTAATATCAAGTATTTTGATGTCTCTTCAATCTCATCAACTGTTAAAACTTGAATGGTTGCACGGCGGGTCTGCCAAAGCAGCGGTCTGTAGTTATTTGAGAGTGAGACAAATGGTAACGGTTACCATATGATTTGAGAATGGTTTACTTGACTAAGCTATCAAAACGGTTTTGGGCTTAGAGACATAGGGTTGGATAAGACATAAGATGTCATCCACAACCAAGAATTATATTGGATATAATTAGCAAAGATGTTGCTTACCTGAATAACTAGATATTTGGGGGTGGAGCCAAAGCTCACTCGAATTCTAGTGAAGTACTCATATTGAGGAAATTTTTTTTTGAGTATAGTATGAGTTTTCTTATTTGTTGAGAATGCTCAAAATTCATGAACATCATATTAACTTCTGCTTTTCTTTCTTGACAGTTATGTCAAACCCTCTAAGTTCCTATCCATCATGATTTGTTCTTGAAAAGGACACATTGAACGAATCAAACCTCCTTAATTGCTTGGAAGATCTAGAAGAGAAGAAGACATTTGATGTTTCTTCTCGGGGTATTTATGTTATAGAAGTAAACGTTACTACTTATGGTTCTACTCCTTGGGTATTGGATACCGGCTGTGGAGCTCACATTTGTGTAAATGTGCAAGGTCTGAAAAACAGTAGAATTTTGGAGGAAGAACAAGTGGACCTACGTGTGGCTAATGGAGCAAAAGTTGTTGCATTAGCTGTGGGAACATATTCGTTGTCTTTACCTTCAGGCATGGTTTTAGAACTAAAGAATTGCTACTATGTTCCTGCTATAAACAAGAATATCATCCCCATTCCGTGTTTGGACATTGAAGAATTTCAATTTTCGCACAAGAACAAGTGTTGCTCATTTGATCGTGATGATATGTTTTATGGTAGCGCCCCATTACGTAATGGGCTTTATGTTCTTGACCAAAGTGTGCCTATTAATAACATTCGTACAAAGAGGTTTAAGTTTAATGACTCAGATCAAACTTTTCTCTTGCATTGTCGTTTGGGTCATATAAATGAGAAGCGCATTCAGAAGCTTCATAAAGATGGACTTTTGAGCTCGTTTGATTATGAATCATATGAGACGTGTGAATCTTGTTTGTTGGGAAAAATGACTAAGGCTCCATTTACAGGAAACAGTGAAAGGGCTAATGACTTGTTGGGCCTCATACATACAGATGTTTGTGGGCCAATGAGTTTGAATGCCAGAGGAAACTATCAGTACTTCATTACGTTTACTGATGACTTCAGTAGATATGGTTATGTTTACCTAATGAAACATAAATCTGAGTCCTTTGAAAAGTTTAAGGAGTTCCAGGATGAAGTACAAAACTAGCTAGGCAAAACAATTAAAGCTCTTCGATCAGATCGTGGAGGACAATATTTGAGTCAAGCATTTAGTGATCATCTCAGAGAATGTGGAATTGTTTCTCAACTCACTCCTCCAGGAACACCACAATGGAATGGTGTGTCCGAAAGGAGAAATCAAACTTTATTAGATATGGTTCGATCAATGATGAGTCACACAGATCTTCCAATATCCTTTTGGGGATACGCTCTAGAAACTGATGCGTTTACGCTTAACCGGATCCCATCAAAATCAGTAGAAAAGACACCATATGAGATATGGACTGGAAAGGTTCCGAATTTGTCTTTTCTGAAAATTTGGGGTTGTGATGTTTATGTTAAACGCATGTTTACAGATAAGCTTGGACCCAAATCTGATAAATATTACTTCGTAGGTTATCCTAAAGAAACCAAAGGTTACTACTTTTACAATTCCGCCGAAAACAAAGTGTTTGTTGCTCGGAATGGTGCCTTTCTAGAAAGAGAATTTCTTTCAAAGGGAACTAGTGGGAGTAAAGTACAACTCGAAGAAGTTCAAGAGGCGCAGAAGATTGCTCCAACTTCTCAGGAAGAGCATCAACTAGATTTATGAAGAGTCGTAGAATCTACACCTGTGGATCTTGCGGTACGTAGGTCCGAAAGGATTCGTCACGAACCTGATAGATATGGGGTTTGGGTGACAGATCATCATGATATATTGATTATAGAGAGTGATGAACCTACGTCTCATGAAGAAGCGATGATGGGCCCTGATTCCGATAAATGGCTAAAGGCCAAAGAATCCGAAATGGAATCCATGTCAGAAAACCAAGTATGGACTTTGGTAGATTTACCTGATGGTGTTAAAGCCATTGAGTGTAAATAGGTTTTCAAGAAGAAAATTGACATGGATGGTAATATCCAGATATACAAAGCTAGATTGGTGGCTAAAGGTTACAAGAAAATTCATGGTATTGACTATGATGAAACATATTCCCCAGTCGCCATGCTTAAGTCTATTCGGATTCTCCTAGCAACTGCCGCTTATTATGATTATGGGATATGGTAGATGGATGTGAAAACAGCTTTCCTTAATGGAAATCTCGAAGAGGATGTGTACATGACACAACCTGAAGGTTTCATAGATCCTAAAAATATTGGGAAAGTATGCAAGCTTCATCGTTCCATTTATGGTTTGAAGCAAGCATCTCGGAGTTGGAATCTTTGTTTTAATGAAGCAATCAAAGAGTTTGATTTTATTTGAAATGAAGAAGAACCGTGCGTTTACAAGAAGAGTAGTGGGAGCGCAGTTGCATTTTTGGTATTGTATGTAGATGACATACTGCTCATAGAAAATGACATTCCTTTGCTTCAGTCTGTTAAGACTTGGCTAAGTAGTTGTTTCTCAATGAAAGACATGGGAGAAGCCGCTTATATTCTTGGAATAAGAATCTATAGAGATAGATTGAACAAAACCATTGGACTAAGTCAAGATACTTATATAGATAAGATCTTACACAGGTTCAATATGCATAATTCCAAGAAAAGGTTTATTCCAATGTCTCATGGCATAACTCTCAGCAAGATACAATGTCCTTCAACACATGATGAGCGAGAGCGGATGAGTAGAATCCCTTATGCATCGGCTATAAGTTCTATCATGTATGCCATGTTATGCACTCGTCCAGATGTTGCATGTGCTTTAAGCATGACGAGTAGATACCAATCAGATCCTGGTGAAAGTCACTGGACAACGGTCAAGACCATCCTCAAGTATTTGAAAAATACTAAGGATAAGTTCTTGGACTACGGAGGAAGTGAGGAACTTATTGTGAGTGGTTACACAGATGCCAGTTTTCAGACAGAGATAGATGATTTTTGATCACAATCTGGATTTGTCTTTTGCCTCAATGGAGGAGTAGTAAGCTGGAAGAGCTCTAAGCAGAGCACTGTGGTAGACTCAACAATAGAGGCAGAGTATATAGATGCTTTTGAAGCGGCTAAAGAGGTTGTTTGGATTCGGAAGTTCATTACTGAGCTTGGTGTGATTCCTAGCATAGCTAGTCCTGTGGATCTCTATTGTGACAACAATGAAGCCATCGCTCAGGCAAAGGAACCCAGATCACACCAGAAATCCAAACACATAGAGAGGCGATATCATCTCATTCGTGATATTGTTGATAGAGGAGATGTGAAGATTAGCAGAGTCTTGACGGATGCAAATATTGCTGATCCTTTGACCAAGCCTCTTCCACGGCCTAAGCATGAGAGTCATACTGCTGCTATAGGCATTAAATTTCGTAAGATGTTATCTTAATTTTAGTGGGAGAATTTTATTTTATGATATGATGTTCATGTTTACATACATTTGATTTATTTTCAAATTAATGAAATTTGTTTGAGTATTCTTTTAATTATTGGATAATTAAATAATAGTCTCAAAATAATTTATGTTATTCTTATTGGTCATCAAGTACGTGACTTGATCATGAAACCCTATGAGTGGTAGATAACGTAATTTATTATGGTCTCTAGTCAAAGTTATTAAAATGGGACATTAATAATTATAAATGACTAGTATGTGAGGTGACTGATGACTAAGTTTCGTGAAGTCATTGATATGTTGTATCAAGTCAATCGCATAGATATGTGTTGGAGAACACAGTATTGGACTGGCCCGCTATGAGAACTCTAAAAGAATGTTATATGAGTGTCATATGAGTTTCTCATCACAACTATAGAGTATAGTCCTTTGACCTGAGTTCATCATGATTTCTTATCCATAGATTAGTTTGTTTTGACACTGTCAAACGTCAGCTGTAAAAAGTGATTATAAAGACAGTGATTGGGCATACTATGAAGTGTATAAGGAACAGGGATGGAACAAGATGGAATTTGTCCTTCCTATATAACGGGAGATAAATATCTCTGGACCTATCGAAGATTTGATACTGAGAAATGCATGGCCGTGCTCAAACGAGGTGAAAGTCAATCGTTTGTATAATCAGTATAAATTGGAGTTCGATAAACGTGATCTAGCTGAATAAGGATGGCACAGTTTCTTGCCTTATGCTATGATCGAGATATAGAGATGAAGGGATTATAGGAATAGATGATTCCAGTACAAGTGGGAGATTGTTGGGAATGTCCTGAAATCATTTGTACTTTACTCTAGTTAAAGTTGAAATGTTAAGGTTTGACAATTGTATAATATTAGATGGTTATAATGTTTTGCTAGAAGCCTCTTATAACTTATGGACTTGAAAGCCCATTACTAATATTATGCAATCCTATTGGGTCACACACCTAACCAAACTAGATCATTATGTAATTGGGCCTAATATAGATTAGACCAATTAATATGAGGCTTTATAGTATGAAATATATAGTTGATATATATACATATATTTGAGAAAAAGGAAACAAACCAATTAAATGTTAATTGCTTCACGTTCACACATTCCTTATTTGATAAGGAAATTTCTTCACGAGTAAATATTATTACTTGCACAAACAGTTGTGAATCTATTGTGGGGGTCGAAACCAACACAATTAGAATTTGTAAGAGTTCGTGAGGGAATTCGGAGATTTCTATGGTAAGCTAGGATTGCAAAGGATTTGAGAAAGAGATGTTGTTTATTCCTCTGAAAAGTTGAGTACAAGTTTTCGTATTGAAATTGCGGATCCCCTTTAGGGTGTTTACAAAGGTCTATTTATACTATGTCTAAGGCGGCTCTCTTCCTAAACCTCTGCGGAGTCGGTTGCATCATCATGGGCTTCGCGTTCGGACCGGGCCATCATCACACTATTGGGCTGTCGACTCTTGAATAGAAGCTGTGAATGAGGAGTGAAGTGAGCATGTGATCGACCCATCGACCGTGCCTTCAGGACCGACCCACAGCGAGCCCATGGTCGGACGACGAACGAGTGCTCGGTCGGACCGTGAAGCGCTCGCATGGTCGGCCCTCGCGACCGAGCGCACGGTCGCGTCATGACGAGCGCACGGTCGCGTCACGGCGAGCGCACGGTCGTGTCACGGCGAGCGCTCGGTCGCGTCTTGAGGCGCGCACGGTCGCGTCACGGCGAGCGCACGGTCGCGTCACGGCGAGCGCTCGGTCGCGTCTTGAGGCGAGCGCACGGTCGCATCTTGTCTAGGCCCGGTCATTTCCGGCTTCGCTTAAGCTCCATTTCCATATGCTCCGCTCCGCAGGAAGATATAGGTTCCGTTAGTCCTCCTTTGTTGAGAGCCCGGAGGGCTATCTCTTCGATTGGTTTGCCTTTAGACGTTAATGCTGAGGGGGTGAAAACCGACCCCAACAGTTAGCCCCCCAGCTCGGTAGTGTTAGAGCTAATAACGGTGCCGAGTTAAAAGATGTGTTGAATATCAGTGTTAACGTTCGAAGTCAAAGCACTTACAGTAGTAGAGAGTGACTTTCTGCAAGAGGTTTAAAGACTCTTTAAATGTTACGAAGATTTCAAGACTTCGCGCTCCCTTTGCTGCTGCACTTAAAGATTTCAAGATATTTTTTTTTTTATGGAGATTTTAAGACTCCGTGTTGCGATTGCCAATGTCAACGACGTTTTTCGGGAAATAGCAAGGCTACTTTCGGAGGGAAAGGTGTTGTGTTGTGTTTTTGAATGGGAATGGGTCCCATTTGGTGAGAAAAAGAAGGGATAAGGTTTTAACCTTATCCACCCATCTCCTTCCTTCTTCCCAAAAATTTTTTTTTTTTTTTTTTTTTCCTTGCCGCCGTGATTCCCATCTCCGACCACGAGCTCGTGACACCACCGACCGTACGCTCGCGAAATTGCCAACATCGAGCTCAGGTCTTCGTCTCTCTTCTTTGGTGAGTTTTCTTATTACTTCCTCAAGCTCTTGATTCCATAGCTTCTTTGAAAGTTCAAGTTCATAAATCAAAACTTTTTCATAGAGAATCAAGCTTTGCCATGTTGGATTGATGATTGCTTTGGAAAATCATTGAGCCTTTGGTTGCTATTGATTTCTAGTCTTTGATTGTTGATAGAATTTAGACTTGGATTTGCATAGTCTTTTGGAGATTCCTTGTTTAAAGCTAATGTAAGAATAGAGCTTGTTCTTGATAGAAAGATGGAAATTCTTGACTTTTGATTTGTCTTGTTGACTTGTGCATAGGTACACTTGTTGTTATGGAACAAGTCACACTTGATTCGGTTGATAATGGTGGACCGGTGCTTGGAACCGAGCCCGTGGTCGTGGTTTCGAGTAGGACCGACCCGTCTTCGTGCGAGACCGAGCTCGCACTCACGAATTCTCGTGTAACCGATCGCGTGTCCACGGTTTCGTGTGAGACCGACCATGCGACCGTGATACCACGCGAGACCGATCGTGTGGTCGCGACACCACGCGGACCCGATCGCGCGGTCGCGGATGAACGCATGGTCGCAGACAGTCGTGAGGCACGCGAGGATGATCATGTGGTCGCGGACAGTCGTGAGGCACGCGAGGATGATCGCGTGGTCGCGGACAGTCGTGGTTATGAGGACGAGACCGACTGCGCGGTCGCGGATGGGCGCCAGGCCGATCGCGTGGTCGCACATAGGTGCGAGGACAACTGCGTGATCGCGGGTGGACGCGAGGCTGATCACGCGCTCGCGACTTCACAGGACCGAATCGGGAATTCGGTAGCGGCTTCATCCTCATCGAAGATTGCGATAGCCCCTTCGGCGAATCACGCTAGTACCGGTACCGGGATCCGTCTCCGTAACAAACTCACCGTTCCCCGGGTTAGTCTTGGTGGGATTGACGAGGGTGATGATGACTTAGTAGATGTTAAGGATGCGAGGAGATCCAGTGGTGATGAGGATTTGATGGCTCGTCATGGGGGAGTTGGACTTTCCTTCCCCCTTAACGATGAGGATCCGAGGCTTCCAGAGGGAGCAGCCGATGTCGCTGTGTCACTCGACTCTTCTTCTACTTCGGGGTCACCTCCATCCGATGCTGAGGATGGCGATGAGGTGACCCGCCATGTCGCGGCTAAGAAGCGGAGGAGGCGACCGGATCCCCCTGGATCTACCTTTTGCGACGAGGACTCGCTGCAGCGCCTTCGAGAGAGATGTGAGATCTCTGATGAGATTGAGTTGGTCGTTCCTGATCGCACACAGCGTGCTAATGCCCCGCCTCCGGGATACTTTACCATGTATGAGAACTTCATGGATCATTGCCTGTTGTGGTTCCCGGTGCTAGGCTTCCTCCTTCGCTTCCTGGATGGGAACGGTATCTCCCTTGCTCAGATCAACCCCAGGGGGTTGAGGCACATTATTGGTATCTACGTGCTTAGCCGGGAGTGCAATGCAGAGATTAGTACTGAGCAGCTGACCAGCCTTCTGGAGTTCAGGCCTAAGGGCCCTGCAGACGAGTTGCGGTATCTCGTTGCCCCAGCTCCAGGTCGCGTGCTTATTGATGGGTTCCCCAGCAAGGATGATCTCTTTGAGTGCTCATTCTTCTTTGTCAAGATCTCAGAGAGGACCATTGAGGCTGACTGCATCCCCCTTGTCAGGACGAGTTGGGGGAAGAGAGGTAAGTTTACACTGAGAAAAAGTTTATTTTGTATAGTGGCCATGTCTTGCATGCTAATGTATTGCTTTGTCTTTACAGTGAGACCAGCATTAGTGAGCCGAGGTGAGATGACAGCTATCCACAGCGCTCTAGCCTCTGGAGATGGTGATTGGGTGAAGTCCTTCACCCGTCAGAGGATCCAGAGAGCACTCTCCAGTCGGATCTTCGCAAGGAAGGTCCTTGGACGAGGTGCTCCTAGAGTCTCTGCTTTTCAGCGAGCTGAGTTGGCGAGAGCGGCGTTGACGAGCACCACGGTCTCAGTGAGGGCAGGCTCGCAGGCGGGTGCTCTGTCATCCGCAGCGCCCAAGACTCCCACTGTGTCAGCTCAGCGTTCTCGTGCTTCTGATCTCACTTCTGATGAGATTGCTAGGCGGCGTGAGCAACAGCGGAAGAGGGCCCTTAGATCGGAGGGTAAGGCGGGAGGCACTCCTGATGGAGCACCTCCGAAGCGAAAGAAGGTGGGCCCCTCTTCGGCGTTTGTTAGCGACCCGACCAGTGACGGTGCTGCAGCAGCTCGCTCTTTGACTCCTGGTTCTGGTGAGAGGGCTCTTGAGCTGGCGAGAGCCACAGTGGCTGAGGTTTGCTCTCTTTATCTTCCTCTCTTTGTCCTTGTTATTGTTTCTCCACTTATTCCAGCGTTATGTTTGATTTCCTTTGTATGCGCAGCTCTCCACCCAGCTGGATGGCATGGCTTCCTGCTTCGAGGAGGACTCTCGTTCTCGTGACCGTGAGGTTAGCGAAGCCAGGAGGGCCAATGCTGAGCTCGCTGAGAAGGTCCTAGCCCTCGAGGACGATGTTGCTTCCGCAAAGCAGAGGTCGGATGAGTTGAGCGGGAAGTTGTCCAAGGTGTCCTCGCGGCATGCGAAGAACAAGGAGGAGATCACCTCGCTTAAGAGCAAGCTGTTGGAAACCGAGAGTCTTAGGGACGCCCAGATCGAGGAGGCCGTCTCTAGGGCCAAAGAGGAGGCAGACCGTAGCTTCGCCAGCCGGACCCGACAGGTTGCCAGGTCGCTCGCTAGGCTTGAGGGGACAGCGAAGGATAACATGCTGGATCTTGCTGAGATCGATGCGAGCTTGGAGCTTATTGAGCGTCTCCGTGGGTCTGATGGAGCGTCTTTGGACGCTGCAGCAGAGCTTTTGGTCGAGAGGAAGATCCCGATCTACGACGCTCGTGATGTGTTTGATGAACTTGTTTCTAGCGTGAGGCAAGCTTTGGAGATCTCAGAGGATGCTGATGTTGCCAATGGAGAGGTGTGACCGATGAGCGACCGTTGCTCTTTTATTATGACTTAGTCTATTTCTAATCTTTTGTTTCTAAAAACTCTTGTTGGACTTGATGATTTTCGGTTGTAGCATTGGATGGTTTGTATCCTTGCTATTATTTTGGAGCCTTGCATTGTGGAGAATGCAAGATGACTTTGCAGCTTTTGCTGATGTTAAACCTTGATGGTTACAGATTCAGGTTTTGCTTTAGATATTGTTGATGTTGTGCCTACACTTAGGAATTCTTTAAGCTGTTTAAGCGGTTCTGTCATGTGTTTGCCAACACCATCGTTGGGCTAGGTGAACCGAGGGCCATAAGACCCCGTGACTGATCAGAGGTCTGAAGGCTTCTCATTGTGCTTGCTCACGTATGAGGCTCTTGTTGAGACTATGAAAACGCTAATGCGCTCATGCTCTTTATTACCAACGTTGCTGTTGGGTTTTGCAAAATGGTGCTGCTCTTCTAGACACGTCTGTCCGAGAGCAAGTTCACCTTGACTTCGACCAGCGCTTGTCCTGGGTTTCAGAGTGACACGCTCAGGGTATAGGCCGAACGGAGGTCACTAGCAGCTGCATTACCAACGATGTTTGCTGGGTTTCTGAGTGGTCAGGTGGGTACATCCGCCCCGTACTGAACACTGGTACTTATATAGCGCGCTTGAATCCGTTGTGGATGTCAGTGTGTTCGCATCTCCGCATTCATTACTGTGGCCAGCAGCAATGAAAGCGGAAAGACTCTGATTTAAGCCATGAGGCTCGTGACTGATAAAGTTGTTCTTATGCCACTGAGGCTGTTGTGGAAGAGCGGAGTACGGGTACCCCACTCCCCCCCTTCGAGACGAAGGAGGCTGCTGACTTTGTCTGAAAGCAGAGTAAAACACTCACCCCCCCCCCCCTAAGGCGGAGGAGATCATAGAGTTCCTCTGGCAACGAGACGGATGAAGCGTAAAATCCCCCTCTGTTGATGGAAGGGGGCAACTGAACCTATCCGAAGACAGGCTGCCTACGTACCCTTTGCAGGGATCAAGTCGCCTCGTAGTTCAAGTAAAGGAGAGAAGACTAATGATAGTACTTCTTCAAATGCCTTGCGTTCCAGGAATGGAGGATTGGAGTCCCGGTCATGGTGGCGAGCTCATAGACACCAGGACGAACAACTGTTGTAACTCTGTATGGGCCTTCCCAGTTGGCTCCGAGCTTGCCAGCGTTGGGTTTCGCTGTGTTCTGGAATACCTCTCGCAGGACTAAGTCACCTGGGTAAAAATTCCTTTCGTTGACCTTGGAATTGTAGTACTTGGAAGCGGCGTTCTGATAGTTGGCGATCCGAATAAGCGCCTGGTCACGTCGTTCATCGAGGAAATCCAACGCGTCAAGGAGCATCGTGCGATTGATAGGCTCGTGGAGAGGTAGCAACTGACGGCGTACACCAGGCGAACAGACTTCGGACGGGATGACACACTCGGTGCCATAGACAAGGGCGAAAGGGGTTTCGCCTGTTGCTCTGCGGGGAGTGGTGCGGTGGGACCACAATACCCCTTCAAGCTCGTCGGCCCAGCGACCCTTCTTCGCCTCTAAACGCTTCTTAAGACCATCAAGGATTGTCTTGTTGATAGCTTCTGCTTGCCCATTGCCTTGGGGGTAGCGAGGCGTAGACTTACTAAGCCGGATGTTCCATTTTGAGCAGAACGACTCGAACCGGTTGGATATGAACTGCGAACCATTGTCAGTTACTATCTCGTATGGTACTCCGCGACGGCATATGATGTTCCTCCATACAAAGCTCTCCACTTGAACATCTTTGATGTTAGCATAAGCTTCAGCTTCCACCCACTTCGAGAAGTAATCTGTTAGGACGAGTAAGAACCGCTTCTGTCGTGACGGGTGTAATGGTCCAACGATGTCCATGGCCCATCTCATGAACGGATAAGGTGAGGTGACGGAGGAGAGCATTGCAGTAGGTTGATGGATTTTCGGAGCGTGTCGCTGGCACTTTTCACATTTGGCTGAGAACTTAGTGCAGTCACCTACTATAGTAGGCCAGAAGTGACCATGTCTCTTGATCTTTATAGCAAGTGCTTTTCCTCCTGAATGATTGCCACAAGAACCACTATGAACTTCTTCCATTATCTGTCTTGCTTTCTCTCCTTCTACACATGTAAGCATTGGACCAGAGAATCCCCATCTGAAGAGGTTTCCGTCAAGGAGAACATAACGCGCGGCTTGCTTTCGTAGTCTGCGAGCAGCCCACTTGCTGCTGGGCAATTTGCCATCGGCGATATATTCTCGTATCTCACTTATCCATAGCTTGTCACAGCCATACTCAGATTCTTCAGTGTCAGCGTCCGTTGGGATTGCTTCGGTATGATGTGGGCTGTTGGTGTCACGCATGTCAGCGTCTCGGATTTCTGGTTCTTCTGCCATTTCTATATCTTCGTCAGTAGCCCCCACAAGGGTGTCTGCTTGCTTCGCTACTTGGGAACGTGTCAGGATGGCGAGTGCTGCATCCTTCTTGATGCTAGGGAATTCGATGAACTCAACTGGGATAACTCGCTTTAGAGCTGGATCCTCTGGCGCAGTGGTAGCGGAGGCCAAATTTGCCAATGCGTCAGCATCCATATTCTCACCTCTAGGAATCCTTGTGAGGATAAACTCTTGAAATGAAGCAGCCAAGTCCCTTACTATCTTCAGATAAGCTTCCATTCGGTCGTCTTTTGCGACATACTCGCCGCTGAACTGACTGGTTATGAGTTGTGAATCCGAAAACACGTGAATGTGTTTGATTCGTAGCCCTTGGGCGAGCCTCAGATCGGCGACAAGGGCTTCATACTCGGCCTCGTTGTTAGAAGCTTTAAAACAAAGTCGGAATGATTGCTCAAGGACCTCTCCAGTCGGTGACAGGAGTCGTATCCCAACTCCGGAACCGTTCTTTGAGGACGAACCGTCTACGTATAGCTGCCAAATCCCCGGCGGCACCTCCTTAGAATTGCTGTCCTCTGGAAGTTCTATGAGGAAGTCCGCCAGTACTTGAGATTTATTGCACGTCCGCCCTCTATATTCGATGTCGTACTCGCGGAGCTCTACAGCCCACTTGGCCAGCCTACCGGACTGACTTGGGCTGTGTAAGACCGATCGTAGCGGGAAGGTGCTAAGTATAACGATTGAGTGCGATTGGAAGTAAGGCCTTAGTTTCCTTGAGGCCATGAGGACGGCTAATGCCAGCTTCTCCAATTGAGGGTATCTCGTTTCAGCATCTGTGAGTGTCTTGCTCACATAGAAGATAGGCCTCTGCTCGCCTCTTTCCTCACGCACAAGGACGGCACTGACTGCTGTTTCTGAGACAGCGATGTAGAGAAAGAGAGGTTCACCAGTTACTGGCTTAGCAAGGATGGGAGGCGTCGCCAGATACTCCTTCAGTTGCTTGAAGGCGTCTTCACACTTCTCTGACCATTCAAACTGCTTATTGCCTCGTAGAGTGTTGTAGAAAGGCAGACACTTATCAGTGGATCGGGAAATGAACCGATTGAGTGCAACCACTCTCCCAGTCAGCCTCTGTACTTCGCGCTTATTCTTTGGTGAAGCCATCTGGATCAAGGCATCGATTTGTTTCGGATTGGCTTCAATACCCCGGCGAGTGACCAGGTATCCAAGGAACTCACCAGAGGTTACAGCAAACCGACACTTCGTTGGGTTGAGCTTCATGTTGTGGAGGTTCAGCTGATTGAAGCATTCTTCTAGGTGGGAAATGTGATCTTCTTCCTCGAGTGATTTAACGAGCATGTCGTCAATATAAACCTCCATGGTCTTTCCCAACTGGTCTTGGAACATCTTGTTCACCAGTCTCTGATACGTTGCACTAGCATTCTTCAGGCCGAAGGGCATGACCTTATAGCAGTAGATACCTCTGTCCGTGATGAAGGCCGTCTTCTCACGATCCTCAGGGTGCATTAGGATTTGATTATAGCCTGAAAAGGCGTCCATGAAGCTAAGCAGTCTGTTACCCGCCGTTGCTTCCACTAAACGATCTATGTGAGGTAAAGGGAAACTGTCCTTCGGGCATGCTTTGTTAAGATCTGTGAAATCAACACAGACGCGCCACTTCCCATTTTTCTTCTTTACCACAACTGGGTTGGCGAGCCAGTCGGGGTACTTGACCTCGGTTATTGATCCTACTCGCAGAAGCCTTTCGACTTCGTCATTCACAGCCTTTGCTCGCTCAGGACCCAACTTCCTTCTTTTCTGCTTGACCGGTTTAAATGTTGGATCTACGTTGAGCTCGTGGCTCGTGACGCTGATGTCTATTCCGGGCATATCCTCAGCGGCCCAGGCAAAGGTGTTGATGTTCTTCCGGAGAAAAACCACCAACTTCGTTTTGAGCTCTTCATCAAGAGCAGCTCCGATCTCAACGCATCTCTTCGGGTGCTGCTCATCAATGCACACAGAGATCACAGGCTCGCAGGTGGGTCGCTCTTCTTCTTCACGACCCTCTGCAATCTGTAATTGCTATAAGAGGGTGGTTAGGTCCTTCACTTGATCGGACCCGGCCTTCGCTTTCTTCCGTGGCCCTTGTGAATCCGAGTCGTCTTTTTTTTTGTCGTGAGCTTCTGGATTCGATCCCTTGCTCTCTTCATGGTTGCGCAACTTGTGCTCTGCTAAGAAGCACGTGCGTGAATCCCTTTGACTACCAAAGATCGTGTGAACGCCTTGGCTGGTTGGGAATTTCAAGCAAAGGTGGTATGTCGACGGCACTGCTCGCATCTGACTGAGCCATGGTGTCCCCATAATCAGATTGTAGATGGCAGGATGATCGGACACTGCGAAGTTGACCATCTTCTTAACACCTCCAGCTTGGACTGGCAGGCGGATCGTTCCCCGTGTCCAGGTTATTTCACCTGAGAAGCCCGTTACAGGCTTCGGCTGTCCTGTGATGAGGGACTGGTCGATCTTCATCTTCTCGAGTGTTTCCCGGAAGATAACATCCACTGAGCTTCCGGTGTCAATGAGGACTCGAGCGACATTGAAGTCGTAGACGGTCAGGTTGATTACCAACAAGTCGTTGTGCGGATGATCGATGCCTTCAGCATCCACTTCGTCAAAAGTGACGGGATCACTAGCACGCCTTGTTATTGGAGATGTCGAGATGTTGGCGCAAACCTCAGCGCGCCGTTGATAGGCCTTGATCGCAGCTTCGTTATCGGCACAGTATTGCGATCCTCCCAGGATCACGGAGATAGTACCATTGGTGCTTCCGTTTTCGGGGTTATCTCCACGACGCTGTCGCCTGGGGTTCTCAGTCTGGAGCTCAGTAGCATCTTGAAACTTCTCCTCTGGCTTGAAGTCCGACAGACTGATGTTACCCTTGAGGGTGCCTTCGGCCAGCCTAGCAGCTAGCTGTCGACCCAACTCTCGGCACCTCGCGGTGGAGTGCCCAGTTGCTTTGTGAAAATCACAATACAACTTCTCATCATACTCCTTCGGGTCTCTTACCCAAGTGAGATTTCCCCTGCCACGTCCCCGACCACGGCCTCGACCTCTGCCGTAGCCAGGTGAATCGATCTGGTAATTGTGAGCTCCGCCTGCCCCCCCTTCAAACTGAACGAAGGCGGGATTACTTCTTTTAGAAGCAGCTGGGGTCAGAACCTGGGAAGGTTCGCCTATCTGCTTCGCTTTACCACCCCTCTTGGCGCGAAGCTCTTCTTCGCTTCGGGCAAAATCAGCTGCACGGTGAAGGGCATCCTGAATCGTCGTTGGAGGGTTTATGGTGAGCTCTTGCCAAAACGGGGATGGACATCTCACTGCACCCCTCAACGCTTCCAGTGCGGATGTGCTACTGATTCCATCCACCTTAGACAAGGTGTTCTTGAACCTTGTCATAAAAGACCGCAAGCTTTCACCTTCTGCTTGCTTGTTGGTCCACAGATCCGCATCGTAGATCTTCCGTTCAGCGAAGATGTTATAGTGTTGGACGAACATCTCGGAGAGCTGCTGGAAGGTGTGGATAGAATTATTCTCCAGCTTGTAAAACCATTGGAGGGCAGGTCCCTTCAAGCTTTCCACGAATAGCTTGCAATATCCGATGTCCTTCTCGGAATCTCTGAAATTCGCCCTTCCTAGGGCCACCTCAAACTCCATCAGATGATCAGCGGGATCGGAGGTCCCTTCGTAAGTCGGAAGCCTAATCCTTCCCGGGTCAGAAATCCTAGCCCCTGAGATGTTATCTGCGAAGGGGGTGTTCCGTGCCTTCTCCAACACGTAAGCGACCCCGGGAGCCTTCCCGGTACTCCGATACATCTGCAGTTTAGTCGTCCTCAGATCTAAGACGACATGATCCAGCTGGGCCTTCAAGGCGGCGACCTCTTCGTCACGGGAGCCTCGAGGAGTTCTGCGCTCCTGCTCCCTTCTGTAGTAACCTGCTGCAGTCTGGGCCACTTCTTCCCCAGCCTCAGCGTCGCCAGTAGCTGTATCGGTTCGAACTCGCCTCCGAGGGGGGTGATCTTCGTCTGACTCCTCGATCACACGCTCAGGAGTCGGATCGAAATCCCGACGAGGTGGTGGTGGAGGCAGATCCTCCGGACCCGGGCGGTCGGTCCGAGGTGGCAGCTCCTCGTGTTGACCCCTCCGAGTAGCTCGCGGTGTATTGAATCTGAGGCGCGTCGGACGGACACGGGACCTTCTGCGCTTCCTCTTCTTGAGCGATTGCAGCTCGCTGGCCGTATCGTCAGTCTTCTTCACCAGAGTCTCAAGCATCTGCTTGATATGTGTGAGGTCAATTGCGGCGTTAGGAGCGGGAGGCACCGTGTTCTCCGTGGAGTTGCTTCTGTCTTCGTCTTGCCGGTGAGACGAAGATCCTTCGTTGCTCATGGTGTTGCTCGACATCGTGATCGTGTGTTGAAAACCCTAACTCTTGAGTGTCAGAAATCTGCAGTCTTTCCCCTTAGTCGGCGCCAAATTGTGGGGGTCGAAACCAACACAATTAGAATTTGTAAGAGTTCGTGAGGGAATTCGGAGATTTCTATGGTAAGCTAGGATTGCAAAGGATTTGAGAAAGAGATGTTGTTTATTCCTCTGAAAAGTTGAGTACAAGTTTTCGTATTGAAATTGCGGATCCCCTTTAGGGTGTTTACAAAGGTCTATTTATACTATGTCTAAGGCGGCTCTCTTCCTAAACCTCTGCGGAGTCGGTTGCATCATCATGGGCTTCGCGTTCGGACCGGGCCATCATCACACTATTGGGCTGTCGACTCTTGAATAGAAGCTGTGAATGAGGAGTGAAGTGAGCATGTGATCGACCCATCGACTGTGCCTTCAGGACCGACCCACAGCGAGCCCATGGTCGGATGACGAACGAGTGCTCGGTCGGACCGTGAAGCGCTCGCATGGTCGGCCCTCGCGACCGAGCGCACGGTCGCGTCATGACGAGCGCACGGTCGCGTCACGGCGAGCGCACGGTCGCGTCACGGCGAGCGCTCGGTCGCGTCTTGAGGCGCGCACGGTCGCGTCACGGCGAGCGCACGGTCGCGTCACGGCGAGCGCTCGGTCGCGTCTTGAGGCGAGCGCACGGTCTCGTCTTGTCTAGGCCCGGTCATTTCCGGCTTCGCTTAAGCTCCATTTCCATATGCTCCGCTCCGCAGGAAGATATAGGTTCCGTTAGTCCTCCTTTGTTGAGAGCCCGGAGGGCTATCTCTTCGATTGGTTTGCCTTTAGACGTTAATGCTGAGGGGGTGAAAACCGACCCCAACATCTATCATTTAAAGAAGTTACTTGATGTACAAGTAATTGAATATTTATTGCCTTTGTATGATAAAGGAAATATTGACTCTTATATAAAGAGGACGTGAGACGTGAACAAAGTACAAGACAATTCCTTTTGTCCACCGATCAAATACAACCTAAAGAAAAGTTCTTGTGTGAGATATAGATCTCTACGGCACTAGCATCTCGTTCGATTTAGTTTGTGTAAGTGTGGATACCGATAGAGGCACAACGTTTGAAGTGCTAAACAACCTTGATCAATCTAAATTCATCTTTCCGCTGCAATTAATCCAGGTATATCCAAAACTTTGTAGGCTAGATTTAATTCAAGTATTTACACGCATCCTGGAATTTGAATTCGAATTAATATTTATAAAGTGTTATAAACCGATACGAATTCCAACAGTATTTTGGTAAGGGTGTCGATCGACACTAAGGGTGGGTGTCGATTGACACCTTTTTTTTGTTGTGTTTGTGGTTCAATTTTTTTTAGTTGTGCGGTTTGCGTCGGTTTGGGTGCGTAACCATATGTCAACCTATTTAAGGGACCAGCCGCGTGAGAGCCTTGTTTTTCAGAGAGAAAAACGTTTCCCTTGTGGATAGAGAGAGAATTGCTAGGGTTTATGTGATTCGAGGAGATTTGAGAGGCATTTGTCGTGGTTAATCGTTATAAAAGCTTGTGTGAGTGTTGAGAGTGATTGAACGGTGGTTCTTAGTGATTTCCAGTGAGGGAAGTCGCTGCTCGTGGTTCGATTTTTGGTAATCCTTTCCGTTTCCTTTGTCGAATTGAGGTGAGTACGTGATCCTGGTTATGGATAGTGATGTTAGGTTGATGGAATTGATATTGATAATTGCTTTTCTTGTGATTCTTTGAATGATTTGGGTGGAAATCGTACTGTTTATTATTGTGATTGATCGCTCGATGGAACAGAATCGAGCCGTGTGAGGATTTGGCTCGATTCATGTTTCTGCGATGAGCGTCGATCGACACCTAGAGGAAGTGTCGATCGACACCCCTTGTTTTCTCGTGTTGGTTTATGTGTTGAGATGGAGTGTCGATCGACACCTAGTGGTAGCGTCGATCACACCCTGTTGAATTTTTGATGATTGTGTTTGGTGTGTGGTGTCGATCGACACCGTATAGCTGCGTGCAAATTTTTATGGTTTGTTCTTATTTTGATAATTCAAACGTTGTGAACTGTTGATTGTTATTCTTATTATGATAATTCGAACATTGTGAACTGTTGAGAGATTATGTAGTAATTGGCATCAATTGTCCTTATTATGTAACCGGTAGACGGGATGGCCGCCTCATTGAGTATTTGTGATAATACACACGCAACTCTTTTTTCTATGTGTTGCAGGTAAAGTTAAAGTGTGATCGTGGAATCATGGTTGTGACGAAATGATGATTAGGATCTCTAGCTCATGGTTTATGTTGTGGTGTTTTTAGAACTTGATATAGGTTGCTAGAATTGTTGGAATTGGTTGAATTGGTTTATTGTCTTCCGCTGGTTGTTGTTTGGTTTATTGTAGTTCAGAATTAATATTTATGGGAATATTATTTCGGAGTTAATGGTTAAAAAAAAAAAGTTTGGTTGTTTCAAGATTCATGTTGCTAAAACATTTTTTTTTCTTTTGTTGCCAAGAAAAATGTACTTGATTTTTGTTGTTTTACTATACACGCTTGCAAGATATACTTATTTCCTAATTTAAAAAAAAAATTATAAGTCATTTGTGATGTTACAAAATTATGGGCCAACTACTTAGTATATTACTACAAGGGTACAAACTCATTAAATTTTACATAATAGGAGAATTTGATAATTATATGGTCTAATTCAAACAAAAATCAGTTAGATAAAAATTTGCTTTTACTATTGATCTTGTCAAAGTTCGTCCGATTAAATCCTATTTGAAGTTGATGTGGTAAAGCGATTGCGTCATGATGAAATGATAGAAAGTCATTATCTCGAAAGGATCTATTAAGAATATCATATCGATTGATGTAAAAAAGAAATAGATTATTTCACTGTTGAAAAACTAACATTTAACAGTTGAAAACAAATATTTTGCTTATCTTCGTCAATCTAACAAACTATCTGAATATATATTCTAAAAAATTTCCATCTCAATAAAGAAATAAAGTATTTGAATGAGGATGCTATTTCGTTAGGCTATTCAAAAGTGGGAGAGCTCTATTAACTGTTCTAGGGTAACTATTCTTAGAAGTATTTGGTTTTACTATTTTGGTCTTACTTTCTGAATCTTGCCTGTTCAGGAAACGTTTTCGAAACTGGAGATGATGAAAAAAGTTTTGTAATTAGTAAGAAACGTAGGCCTGAAGTGTGGAAAACATTGTAATAAAAATCCGAGCTAGTTTTATATGAGGAAGCAATGTATATATATAGATGATAATAATATAAACATATGAAAATGATATAAGCCAAACATACTTATTATGAATATTAATTGGGGGTGTGTGTGTGTGTGTGTTACCATCCATATGGTGTAAATTCTATGATTTTGGACCCATTGTTATAATCGAAGGAAGAGGACAAAGAACATGAAGACATAAACTGTTTGATTTTTAAAATTAATAAAATAAATAGGTAAAAGGAATGGTTGTCGTTTGAAAATGAGTACGAGTAAATAGTGTTGCAGACTCTGCTCCTACAGTAATTACAAACAATGCAATATGCAACCACGACCCACTTGCTTCTATTCATTTACCATTCATGCTCTCTGTCTCTCCCTCTCTCTCTCCCCCCAAATTGATTAATATTAAATGTTATAAGAATATTTATCAATATTTCTACTCTTTGCACGCTTCTTCGTTAGGTTAAGTCGTACGTAAAAAGTGATGACCTATCACCTATATCGGTTTTATCGTAGAGACCAACTAAATTTTATCGAGTGTTTGAACCGCATCAGATATTTGTTTATCTTAACTATTACCTAAAACTATTTTAAAAAAAAAACTATTACCAAAAACTAAAGAGAAAGTTTAAAATCTTAAACGGTGAAATTTACGGGCTTTTGGCACTTACAAGTATCTTCATTGGTAATCTACAATGTTTGATATACTCACCCGAAAACTTTATTTTCTAATCAATGAAGATGTTATAATTTCACCCGGTACTCCGTATCAGTAGTTGATAATATCTTTGTGAAGACATAGATCTCCTCCCAATTAGATGTGAACTAGTGAATTTGTGTAAGTTTCAAATCTTGACAACCTTAGACTAGTTTTTAGAATATTTGTAGTACGTAGTACATTATGTACCAATACAGATTAAATAAAATAGTTGTAGTGGTTTAATTTGGATGTATCGGTTGAGAATTCATATATACGAAAACTGTTATGAACAAACACCACATAAATATAGAATGTAAAATGAAGAATTGAATCAGTAATGCTAGAAGATTTTATTTTTGTTAAAAATAATATTAATATTATGAGGTCATATTGTTGTTATATCAGAAGGATGTATTGTTTGTACACAAAAAGTGGATTTTTAATATAGTACGATATTTTATAACAAGATTTTCTATTATTAATTTTAAGATGCAACAAAATGCAAACCAGTATTCATATTCAATCTCGATTAACAGGAAAAAGAAAGTAATAGACTATAAGACAACTTAATCGTGTAATTCGTATTATTTGGTTTGTGTGTTTTGAGATATTCTTGAATGTGTCTTCAATTATTAACATCGAATTGTCCCCAGCCCCATGCTTAACAGTCCAATACAAGACTCAGTGACTCACTCAACTGCTAATCCATAGTGTATTGATACATGTGGTTTTTAAATTTTGTTTTTATCTACATTTGGAAATACAAACTATAATAATATGCATAAAGAAAACTGAACCTAATCTTTATTTCATAAACCTTACAAGTTCGGGAATTGTGACCCATAATCTCTGAGACTAACCATTAATAAATCCGTGATTAAGATGTAAATCACTTTTCTTAAATATATTTGAAATAGTGACCCAAAATATTTCTAAGAACCGCTAGACTACTAAAATACTTAAAGAGTGTCTCTTAGAATATAATCTTAGTATTTTAGATTTAGTTTAATAATTTATTTAAATTTTAAATTTTAAAGAAATGTGAATTAATGATATAGTGACAAATTGCATTTAATTTTTTTTTACTGTTCTCAAAATCTCTCAACACAGAACCTCTTTACTTTCTTTTTCTACATTTAAGCAATACTTATTATTATTTAGTTATGAGAAACCCATTAAAATCTTACTGATGGAGTTGCCCTAACTATTTGGTAAATAGAAACCTAAGAGGTATAATAATGATATGTAATCTTTGAAACTCCATAACAAAGAAGGCGTTTAATATAATTCCACAAACAATGTTCATGATCTGTCCTATTTTTCCCGTAGAGGAAAGTGTGTATCTCTAGAGAAGTAATTAGATATATAAAGAAGTAACACAGAGTCCGTGAACACTCCAATCTCTCTCTCTCTCTCTCTCTCTATATATATATATATATATATATATATATCGACACACCATAAAAGTTGTTCTTTCTCTCCGTTTCCTTAGCCTCTGCATCTGGGCGATTTTCTCTCTCTATCTCCCTACACCTTAGGAGAGTAGTACTGATCCTAAAACTCATCATCTTTCTATGTCTTCCTCTTTTCTTTCACTTATTTATTTTCTTTTATTCTTTAACTTTGCGCAAAACTAGCGAGTCCAAAAAATACAAAAAAACAACTTGCATGAGCTTAATATATATTAAAATATATAAAATTATATTAAGAGAAAGAGAGAGAAGAGGTGAACGAAGATGGCAGTAGATTCCTGTTGATTTTTATGTAAGAAACATGAAAAAAGGGTTTGACCGGAGAAACTTGAGGCCGGTAACTTCATTACCTACTTTTCTACTCTATCATTTACTCTCCTTTTTAATGTTTGTATGTATACTTTTTATCACCAGTATCATATAATATATATCGTATTACTGTAGCGTATAATAATAGTATTAAGAAAATGCTTCGCTACTGTATGTAAATCCCTAGACAAAAAGAATAAGAATAAGAAGAGCAAAATTCTTCATCCCAAGATCCATCAGGAGAGTCAGAGTCAGACCCCATCTCTCATTTCCCATCTCTCCTTTTCACATTTATTTCCTTCTGTTTTGTTTTTTAAAAAAGCCTTTCTTTTTATATAAAATATTTCGAAAGTTATTACTAATAATAATACATTTATTGTTATTATTGCTGTTAGAGTCTATGCTAGGGTCCAAGAGTTCATCCCAAGATCCCCTCTTCTTCTCTTCTCTTCTCTTCTCTTCTCTTCTATAGAAACTCACAACTTCGTCACATGGAAATCAATTCCCTCTAGTTACTAAATCCTATTACTATTGAAGGTATGTTTGTAGCTATTTTATTACTTCCTCTATTCCTAAAAACATGATGTTTTAGCTTTTAAAGTTGTTCTATAAAATATGATGTTCTAGCTTTTTTATTATTTAATATTAATAAATCTTAAACTTTAAAGTGTATTAAATAAAAAAGTTTGAATACTATTGGTTCATAGTTATGGAAAAGTGGTTTTGTGAGAGAATCAATGTATTTAATATTAAATTTTAATTATTTCTTAATAAGTGTGAGAGTAGTAGAACATCATGTTTTTAGAAACAGAGGGAGTAGTAGATAGATTAAAATATAACATCAATTAGTAGTAGTCTTATTTATGAGCTCCTTTTCTTACAAATAATAATACTAATATTAAATTGAGTAAAAATATGAAATTTAAGCACAAGATGAGCTTTGCCCATCGAGAGCCTCAAAACCCAAAAGTCTTTTCTACACGAGATCCAATCTTTTGCTTTTTAGTTATTAATTACATCTTCTTCCTTCTCTTCTCTTCTTATTCCCTCTCTCACACCTACTTGCCTGAGCAACACAAAGAACACCATTGATCCCATCTATATTATATTTCCTCAATCCATCTATAAGGTGCATATTAGATCTCTCTTTCTCTCTCCTGATCTTTTTCTTATTAAGATTTTATTTAATTTCTCAGGTTGTCTCTAGACTTTTAGGTCTAGTTTTCAAAATTTGACTAGCAATCATACATAGCTACAAATCCCTCCACAAAAACACATAACTCTAGGTCTGCGATGATCTCTTATATATCGTCCAAAGCATATATTATATTTGGTGCATACCTTTAATTTTGACTTTAGAAAAGCACTTTCTCTTTTTTCCTTGGTTTCCCCTATTTGTTTTAAACAGTTGACAAGAAGGTTCAAGTGCATAAAATTATATATATTAATATACATGTAGATGCATGTAGGTACATATTCAAAGTGCGTGTATGTGTGTATGTAGAGCTCACCAAATATCTTTAATGCTACTAATTACAAAAGTTTCTCTTATTTCACAGCTTTTTTTCTATACAACCCCAAATAGAAGCTTAGAGAAAACAGAGAGGATCTCCTTTTATTTCCCATCAGAGAAACAGAAAGCATTTCAAAAGAGGGCTTCTTTAATTTACTCGCAGGTAAAGCTTTTCTAATTCTAGAGATTGCAACATCTTCTCTTTCTTCTGTTACCTAGCTATTTTCATATTTGATTTTAGAAATAGATTTCTCTAAATCATATTCATTTCAAATCATATCTTCTTTCCTTTATAACTTCTTCCTCCAAATAAAAAATAAAATAAAAAACCCTAATTTTTAAATTCAATGACGGCTTTGTGTAGTGAGAAGGAGAGAAGAAACTCCGTAGAGATAAAAATGGCATCTTCGTCAACAAACTCACCATGCGCCGCCTGCAAATTCCTCCGACGAAAATGCCAGCCGGAGTGTGTATTCGCGCCGTATTTCCCACCGGACCAGCCACAGAAATTCGCAAACGTTCACAAAGTGTTCGGAGCAAGCAACGTGACCAAGCTCCTCAACGAGCTCCACCCTTCGCAGCGCGAAGACGCCGTTAACTCTTTGGCCTACGAAGCCGACATGCGTCTCCGTGACCCAGTCTACGGTTGTGTCGGAGTGATCTCTCTCCTCCAGCATCAGCTTCGTCAGCTTCAGATCGATCTCAGCTGCGCCAAATCAGAACTTTCCAAGTACCAAAGCCTCGGCATCCTCGCCGCCACTCACCAGAGCCTCGGCATTAACCTACTCGCCGATGGAACAACCACCGCCACTGTGAGAGACCATCCCTATCATCACCATCAGTTCTTCCCAAGGGAACACATGTTTGGTGGTTTAGACGTTCCCGCCGGTAACAACTACGACGGAGGGATTCTCGCCATCGGACAGATCACTCAGTTTCAGCAGCCTAGAGCCGCCGGAGGAGACGACGGTCGCCGTACTGTTGATCCGTCTTGAGATTAGGGTTTTGGTGCTCCGTCGTTCGTCATTCATCTCTTGCATTTACTTATGAATTAGTATAATTTTAAGAAGAAGAAAAAAATTTATCCATGTTCAAGGAAACTAAAATATTTTAATCGTACGGTACATCTCTCTTGATGACATTAATTGCAGTTATTATTATTGTTGTTGTTATCACTTTAGATATATGATGATAGTATCTCTTCTATTTTTTCTTTCAATTCATGTCATATATGTAGGTTCGTTGTAGGATATTTTTTAAGTCTAAATAAGTCGATTCTAATAGGATCCGCCATATCCATCATATATACCTCCTTCAAGAAATATAGAGCTAATTTCAATTAATATTGATGTGATTTTTCATAAACGGTAATTGTCAGACTTCTATTAAATGGAATATAAAATGTACCATATAAATATAATATGTCTTTTAATGATGCATGTTTTTGTACTCAGATTTTCAGTTTATATGTATGATAATATGTATAACAAATGAAAAATATGAAAAACATGAATCGATTCTAGTTAGTAATGAAAGAGAAGAAGTTTGATATGTTGTGGAATTTAGATATTAGTGTCAAAGTAAAGAATAGGATTTGATGTAGGAAGAGTTTTAACGGAATACAAAAAGAACATGAAACATCTTTACTGTATTTGTAGTCACTACTCACTATAGCATTCCTCACTCGAAGGCTCTTTCTTCTATTTATCATGACTCTGTATATTTAATTTTCCCATTTATTTACTACTATTTATAGCACTAATTGTCACATTCACTCACTAGTACGACCGAGGATGGGATTCTAATTTGTCAATGTTTTAGTTATTTGTGCTACCATTTGGTTTATTCTAATTCTACTACCTTCAAAAAAATTAAAAAAATTTCTAACAAACACATGCTTTTGTATATGGAATGGCAACTTTAGTATACACAACCAAAAAAATAAAATAATTTATGTTGCGCAGTTGAACGATTTTGTTTTTTGTTTTTAAAAACTCTTAGTTTGTGGAAGGTTTTTTAGTCCAGTGGTTTGAGTAAATGGTTCATTAAAGCTTCTACAGTTACATGTATAGAGTTCGAATCCCAGGGAATACAAATTAATGGAGACAATATTTATATAAGATTTTCAGCGGGGTGCAAAGAGACCCGTTCGGAGTAGTCCCGCATGTTCAGACTAAAATTATCCGTTGTGTAATCGTCTGTATAATAGTTCTCATAATTTGTAGTAATTCATAAATCTAGATGATTAAAAAAAAAACTCTCAGTTTTTAATCTATTTTAAACAGTGATTCTTTTAACTATCCATTAAAATAAAAAGTACTAAAATTTAAAAAACACAAAAGTAGACAAAAGATGTAAATACACATAAGTCGACGAAACATGTGAATACAAAAAAATTCAACTTTATTTGATCTATAGTAAAACCTCTATAAATTAATAATATTCGAACTTTTAAAATTTTATTAATTTATCGATAAATTAATAATTATAAATTTATAAAGAGATCTTTTTTGAAAAATGATGTTCTTGGGAAAAAAGTTCAAATGATGTTATATTAAAAAATCTAATTGAATACATTAGTAAAAATAACATGTATTTAACTTGAAATGATGCCTAACACTTGCAGTTATCTCAATCATATTGATGGTAATTACTTAATATCATAATGAAGTATCTAGATTATATATTAAAAAAAAAACTATACACGGCTTTAGGTAAAAAAATATAGATGAAATCATGGCTGTTAATTTTAATGTTGATGATAAAGTTTAAAACAATATATTTTATGATACATTTAGAAAAAGTTAAGTGTTAAAAAAATCAATTATCACGTCATTTTGTTTTCACAAGTTTTGGATACATATATAAAAATCAATCATAAATGTTTTTGATGCAACAAGTAAAATTTGAGATAAGTTCCAACAAATTTCAACTTTAAATCAAAACAAAAATTGATGATGCCATGTTTTAAACACTATCATAGTCATATATTTTCATAACTATATATGATTATTAATTTATATTATTATTGAGACCATAATTTACATAGGAGCTTCAAAAAATTTATTATCTTATTATCTTATCAACTTTTATTAACTTTTACATTAGTCCGACTCTGGACTGGCAAAAAGTATTAATTTATAGTGATTATTAATTTATGGTGGTTCTATTGTATCTGGTGCACTGTCAAACTTGATTTTCCATATATTATGATTACATTATAATTTTTCGTGTTCACAATTAGCGTAAAGTTGAGATTTTGAACCCTTTTGTTCATCAAAAATAATAGAATAGAGATGTTTTACTTATTTTTTGTTCAAGATTTTTGAACTGTAGTTGAAGTCAATATATTGAAAGATCATTCCGTGATTATTCATCCAAAATTGAAACTACTGTTGTTAAAGTTATATATGAAAACGGCATTTCTCAATCAGATCTTTTATTTACTGTGTCTTTTTATATACGAACTTTAATACTTAACTAATTTTAATAAAAACTAAATATTTATTCAAATCCACCATGTCAACGGTTTGTTGAGTTGAACGAGCTAGGGGTGTCAAAATGAGTTAGCTCGCTCGGCTCAGCTCAGCTCATGATGATTTGGAGTGTTGCATAGCTCAGTTCAGCTCATTTATCATACGAGCTTATAAACATCAGCTCAAACTCATATCATCAAGATCATGAGCTAAATGAGCTAGTTCGTGAGCCAATAGAAATATATATATATATATATATATATATATATATATATATATAACAACAAAATATGTAAAAGTAAATTATAAAATCCAAAATTAACTTTCAATATTAAATTAGTAAAAACAAATCGAAATCCAAATAAGTACTGTTATCTAATGCCGAATCAAATTCAAACTCTAATAAGAATAAATAAACAAAACAATGTAGTGATCATCGAGTGGTTGTATATATTCTATTTGAGAGTCTTCAAAGGTTCGAGATATTTTTTTACTCATCAAGCTCATTAGGATGCTCATTGTCTTCGTTTGTAAGTTACAAGAAAGAAATACATTTTAGAAAAACTAAATATGATGTAACAGAGTAAAGGTAAACAAATAATTAAAATAAATTAATTGTGGTACACCACAAATGTAAAAGGAAATGAGAATATATATTTGGAGAAATTACAAATATGCCACATTTGGAAATGTTTTTCAAACATGTCACTTTTGAAAATTTATTGCAAATATGCCACATTTTATAGAAAAAGATAAAATCATTAATTTTTTTTCTGTCTTTCTTCCACAAAAGAATCAAAATCCAAACCCTTAACCCTACCCCAAAAACTATACCCTAATTATAATATATTTAACTCAAACACAAAAAACCTTAACCCTAGCTACCCCAAAAACTATACCCTAAATATAAAATAGTTAATCCAAACACAAAAAATTAAAAATGTGGCATATGTGTTTGCAAAGATTTTTAAACGATGGCATAACTGTAAAGTGGCATGCCAAAAGTGGCATATCATGAAAACTCTCTTGTTTCATATTATCAATGTTACTAATAAAAAAATCATTGTAAAATAATATCTTGAAATGAAATAATGAAAAAAAATAAAAATTAGTGATAAAATAGTTTCTCTTATTCTATTTTTCACTTTTGTTTATGTATAATTACAATATTTGACTTAAGTGTACCTAAATTTAATTTATTTTCTCTTTATTAGATGTAATACTTACTCACTTATATTTTGCTTTATGAATTTAGTTATAGATCAACTCATTTATTTAGTTTTTAGGAATTGTTTGATATTTTGCGATACAACTTTACGTAAGAAAATAAAAATCTACAGTGTATAGTATTTAAATTAATATTAAAACATTATGATAAATAAAAAAATTTTAAAAAATATTAAAATAATAAAATATTAGTACACTAAAATACCAAAATTTGTATATAAGAAATATTAAATAGATTGTACTTTATGTATGTGTGTACCATAGTTTTAAGCACATATCTATTTTTTAAATAATAATTATCAATATTCAAGTCGTTAATAATCATTTTATATTTTTATATTTATGTAACATAAATAAGAGAAAAAAAATAATTTCAAAGCAGTTACTATAAATTAAACTATTTATTTCTAAATATAATAAAATCGTAAGTAAATACTCGAGCGCAATGTGAACCAATTATAGTAATATAAATGAAGATAGTTGTTTTGTTTCTCTCCGATTGCTTTTAAAATAAGGAAACGTTGTAATCTTAAAGACGCGTTTTTAATTGCGTTTTTCAATGCAACTGCATCTAGTCAATTGCATTATTTTTGTCACCTAGCCAATTGCATTTAAGATTCAGAACAATGATGATGATTATAGCTACTAGCTAGTATCTATATTTACAATTTAATTGATCGACTCATTAATAATAATTAATGAGAAGTATCGACACAATTCCCAGTGTTGACCAAAATCCCCCAAATTCTCAGAGTGCTTTTGAAGAAACCCTAAAGTTAAAAGGATTGTCAAAGTGGTTGCAACTGTCGCCCGCACGTTTGCATCATCCATTTTTACTTTATACCCACACAAAAAAGAAACAGAGAGAGAGAGGTCTTTTTTCACCTGTCTCTTTTATCTTTAATTACCATTTACCAAAAGGCTTATTAAAGCAGTCCATTTACATCGGAACATCTATTGGATAACCTTTTTAAGTAACAATTTCGGGTATAACTATTCAAGTCAATATCAACTAAATTTCCAAAGAAATATGAATAAAATTTGTAAATCTCTCTAGACAAACCCATCGTACATTTGGACTAAATAATATAGAAGATTTGGAGCATCATTCATATGAAGATGTGTTAAGGGAAATTATTAAGACAATCTATTTCATATGAGTGAAATGAAGTAAGTTTGCATACAAAAATCGGATCAAATTCTCGTGAAAGGTGAAAAACCAAATCCAACAAAATCTACACAATTTATCCTTCTACCATTTAATGAAAGGTGAAAATACCAAAAAACCTGTAAAATTGAATAACAAAATTAAAAATAAAAACAAAAATATCCACCAATCAGAGAGCTCCTAGAGATTTTCTCTTCCCCGACAAAAATCCATATGAAACCAACCCCTCCACTGAAGCGCAAGGTCAGTGAAAGCTCAATTGCAGCTCGTTGAAGATTAACTGAGGTGAGTTCTCTTAATGTTAGCTCTAATCGAAGTAATTTGTTAGTTATTTAACCAATTTTTGGTAGTTGGAATCAAAAATTGAAATATCCATATTGATGTGGTTGAATTAGATATCGATTTCTATGCATGCACATTGTCCCAATTGTAATTGGGTCGATTAGAAATTTGGATTGGTAAGTATTGTGATGACACAATATTTGAATCGTAATGGCAATCGTAAAAAAAAGATTTGGGGCTCGAATTGAAATCTTCAAATTGATGAACACTGGATATTACTACGACCACGAGTATTACTATGACCACTGAGTATTACTATGACCACTCAGTATTCTTAGGAACATTGGGTATTACTATGACTATGAACATTGATATACTTAGAACAACTAGTTTTCATGATGGTATAACTGATTTAGTTTTAGTAGGTTTAATGATGTTTTCTGATTTTTTTTTTCAGGATACAACAAGCACAACCTTCTATTTTAATTATGGAGGACATTATGTCAATAACAGAGATGGTATGATTGGACTTCAAGTGAAGAGAAAGTGTACCCACTATTGCTCAAGAGTTTTTCTGCGGGAGAAATTAGTTATTCGATGTTATTGGATGGTGTATACAGTAACTGAAAGTGAGTTTCATAGCACTGGACACAACGCCTTTGTGACAAACATATATATGCGATGATGATGTTTATGTGTATCTAATGTCAAAGGATACAAATAATCGTAGAAGTGTATTGCATGTGGAGGTTGAAAAAAATTAGTTGGGAAAAGGTGTAGCCACTAGAAAGAAACAATTGGACAAGGCTAAGGTTGTAGTTTCAAGAAGAGACCAAAGTAGTTAAGTTGGTTTCGAATACGAGAAATAATATTTCTTCCGCTATTCCTTGTAATGCTTTTACTCTTTACGGAGTGGATCAAAAAAATTGGAAGAACAACCTGAGGCAGCAGAGGATGAAGCTAATAAAGAATGGGAGAGTAATGAAAATGAAGGAAAGATGAAATTGATTTGAAAGTTGGTAGAGAGTTCATTAACAAGAAAGAAGTGAAAGTGCTTATGGAGGGTGCACATAAAGCATCTTTTGCCTTCTACGCAAAAAAGAAAAAGCGATTTCTGACCTTGAGAGCCAAGAAGGTACCCAACAAAATATCCCAAAAGGGAGACCTAAAAAGATCCGTAAAGGGACTTCTAAAAGAACTCCTAAAAGGACTCCTAAAGAGACTCCTGAAAGGCCTGGAAAATTGACCACTAGAAAGAAGATGACCTCTACTAGTGTGGAAGAAGGTGGCCCAAGTGTTGTGCCATGATTCTTATGTATTTTGTTTCTTACAATCTGCTGGACAACTAAGAACTACTACTTCTTGTATTCGTACTACTAATAAGTGTTATGTTATGTGTGTTTTAATTTGGTTGTTATTTGAAATATATATCCATCGTTATTTGTGTTTGAAGTTGGTTAATATTTGAACTATAGTATTTATTTGTATTTTAAATAACTAATTTTTTTAATTAATTGCATTTTTAATAATTAATTGTAATTTTATTTTAAAAAGATATAAAGTAAGCCAAATTTATAAATAAATGGAACTAACTTTATAATTGTTGTTTATCTTACACTAAACTGAATAAAAAAAATTGAAAACAAGTTTTATCAATTGTAACACACAAATTGTTTATCTTCCATAAATCACCATATACTTATAAGATGAGTTTGATAATGTTAACTACCAAAAGATGCAAATCTTCATAGAAAATGTGTTATTGGACATATTATTCCATATAGACATTGGAAATATGGTAAAACTTCCAAAACTGAAGTTGACAACTAAAATTTGTTCTTCTAAACCCTTAAACAACTAACAAAATAGCAAAAACCCTAAACAAACAACTATGAACAACATTGTCATACTCTGAAACTAGGGACCACTATGTGTTAAATGACAGTGCACATGTTCTATTACGTGGTAAATGACGGCGCACATGTTTTTTTTATCTTAATCCGTTTTATTAAATGTTTTTTTGTTTTTATTTACTTTTGGTTTTAAATTAACTATTTCACTCAAAAAATAAAAAAAAAACCCAAACATTTCTTCCCCAAATTCAAAAAACTAGGGTTTCGTGGAGAGAGAGACAAAGAGAGAGAGTGAAGCTTTAGCTGGAACCATTCATCAATTCCGGCTGATTTTCACCCATGAACCGAAAGTAAGTTAAATTCTCTGATTCTTTACTTCACATGTTCTAAATTTTGGGATTTGGGGGATTTACTTTGTTTGATAGAGGAATCTAGAGGAACCATGGTTTCAGACATCAACGATTCATCTTCGGACAGACGCAATCATGAAGGAGATAAGTTTATTGAAGAACAAAGTGAGAGCCGTAGAAGATCACCTTGGAGAATGGATTGGACATCCCGATCACATGTCCCCGGAAATGATGTGGGACTTGCTCCGTAGCTGTGATGAAGAGAAAAAGAAGCTTACTGAGACGGTTGAGAAAGTCGAAAAGACTAAGAAGGAAGCCACTGAGCTAATGAAAGTTATTAGCAAACTTCAAACCAAGGTGTATGGAGAAAAATAAATGAAGCTTACCGCTGCTGTCCTTGGAGTCCTTGTTTGTCTTCTTGCGGTTTCCTTCTAGGACCCGAAGACTTCAACTCTTGACTTGACGATTTTGATAAGCCCAATGAGTTTATCACCCGAAGCCGATGAATTGTGACCGATGATTTGGTAATTGTCACCAATGACTCAGTGCTACCGATGATGATAAAGATGACGTTGAGGTGAAGATAATGAACTTATTGGGCTCGAATTAAAACATTTCAAAGAAGATGTCGTTGATGTAGCCAGTGAGGACGACAAAGATAGAATCAATGGAGAAAAAGGTGAATGCCGTTGCCATCGATTCCCGATGACTCCATCATTTACCACCAAAGACTCCATCATTAATCACCGATGCCGACGCCGTCGATTCCCGATGCCAATTCGATTTACCAATGATACTTAGAGCAAAATCTCGATGTTAATTTGATGTTGACGAGGATCTGAAGCCTAAGAGTCTAGCACACGATGTTGTCGTGGGAGTTATTTGATGCCGATGTCAATCATAACAAGATGACGATGACAACACTAGTGACATAATGATTAATAAAGTTCAAACAAAACCGACAATAACACTCTTTTCATGAAAAGAGATGTTGAGTTTTCCGATGATGACGTCACTAACTCTCGATGTGGTGGCGAAAGTTGCCCAAAGTCGTGAATACCTGAAGACTCTTTGTCTTCTATGCCGATGATGAAGGGTTCAAGAGACGAAGATCATCGTCATTTGACCAGATGCCGACTCCGATGTGCAGTGATGTCGAGTTAATTAGGATCCGATGACGATAATGAACTATCACCGATGAGTCGATTCGAACTTTGACCCGATGTGAATTCGGATTTGCCGATGCGAACAAGAAGATCGATGATTGCCAGTGGTCCTTAACCGAAGCCCATCTTAATACATCCATATTTCTTTAGCTTCAAAGGAAAAAATCATGAAGCTGTTTATAAGCAGAAGTTAATTTGTTCTCCATAAAACTCCTCCTGGTGACAATTTTTGACTTAATGCTCCGATGAACGAATTTGAGGTCTCGTATCACCAATCCAGCAATATCATACCACCAACGTCGAGTTTGAAGGAAACCTGATGAGATGAAGATGATGACGAGGATGATGAGCCATTAACAAGACTTGATCCGACGGCGATGATGTGGAGCGTTTAGGAGTCGTTCATTGAGATCAACGAAATGCCTTTTCATTTAAAGACTTTATAGCTTTTGATACGTATGTGCATTGATGATGAGAGTGAAGAAATGACGACAAAGATCCGATGAGACCCGATGACTTTGGCTTTGAAACCTGAAGCCATGGTGTAATCATATCGCTGCGCCACCGATTTCACTTGGTCGCCGATCCGATGTTACAAAACAACAAAGATGACGATGACGATGACGGAGCCGGTGAAGACGATGATGATGAAAGCAATAGAGTAGATGATGGAACCGATGTATCTTTTTTCACTAGACCAATGGCTTAGTGGGTTTGAATCAAAACCCATTATTTCCTCTCTTGGTTGTTTAGAATTCTAAAGCCCATAACACTAAGCTTTTGTTGCCCCCGATGGTTTTTAAAAGGGTAACGATGCCGAAGATTTCATCATCATCCAAACCCGATGATTTAAAAGCTGACCGCCGATGGTGAATGATGAGAATGATCCAATCTTTGAAGAGAAATCGACGATGATGTTAATAGTCACGAACTTGAAGATGGTGAGATCAAATAGTTTGGTGAGGTTGTTTTGACGAAGTGAGCTTGTTTAAGCGAGGCAAGTAGCGAGAAGACGAAGTGGTGCTTTGTTTGATTCGGCGAGGTGAAGCTCTCGCCCTTTTACAACAACGTGACTCTGAGCTGAATTTGCGAGTTCTATCGAATCGTCGTGGTGACAGTTTTATTTTGGTAGTTGACAAGGTTGTTTCAAGGAGGTGACGAGTTCACGACGAGGGTGAGACGAAGTGAGATTAATGTGACCGCTGGTGACGAGATGATTGTCGTGATCAAGCCTGAGAAGGCGATTGACGATGATGGAACGGAGAAGACCGATGTCTAGGCTATCTCCTTTGCTTTGCTTTTGTTTTATGATACGTGTGTTCTTTTGTTTTCATTGCTATGATGTATGACTTAGTATTTGAAAGGCTTTCCCCCTTTATGAAGCTTTTGATATATCTTTGTTTTGGTCGATGTTTCTTTCAAGTAATCCGGTTTACAAAAACATTTTCTTTAATGCGTACATTCCTATACTTTGAAACATTGTGGTGCTTTTACCAACGAAGTGCATGTTGCGTTTTCTGATGATCACCAAGGTTTATAAATATGTTTTCATTAACATTCTCGAACCTGAGATGACCACGTTCTGACCTACGTTATATGTGTGTTGGGTTTTAAGATGAACATCCTAGGTTTACAAGCGTTTTGCCGTTTAACAAATTTACTCCACAATTGTCTTGAGTAAGTTACATGGTGTATGACTAGTTATCTGTTTGATGATGATGACGCTTGGTTTACGGACTAGTTACTATTAACAAGTATGTTCCAATTGTAAATCATGCAATAGTGTTCAAACCAGTGGTGCATTTTCTGGGTTTCTGATGATCATTCTTGGTTTACGGTTATATATCCATTGAAAAACCGACTCCTAAAACGAACATGTTATCGCGTTACGACCAACGATACAGTTTGTTGAGTTTATAATGAACATTTGGGTTTACAGACATGTTTCCTTAAACCAACATTTGTCGGGTTTAGAATGAACATTTGGGTTTACAGACATGTTCCCATAAACATATCTGCTCCTATAATGATCATTTTTATTTATATAGCGCGCTTTTTAATCCTGCGAAGGATGTGATTATCGGATCTGAAATATTCGTAAGAGTTCATCACTATGGCAAGCTGCAACGAGGGTATTATAAGAAGTCTGGGTTTATATAGACTTTTAATCCGTGAAGGATGTGATCGAAATGCTTGTTTCGTTAATGCGTAAGATAATACGTAAAGGATGTTTGAATTATGTTTGTTTTGTTAAGACATTGAATAATCTATGAAGGATGTTGATGAAACTTAGAGAAAGCCCAATGTCTGATAATTCTTAAAATTTACGAGAAAAATGGGAGTATACAAGTATACGTAACCCACTCCCCCCATTTGAAGGAGGGGGACAGCTGAACTCGTCCGAAAATGAGATTCCTACGTACCCTTTGTAGGGATCAAGCCACCTGTATTTCCATGAAAGTACCTTAGTTAGATTTTAGAGAGGTCTTTGTTGGCTCTCTGTCTACCTTTATCTTCTTTCGTTCAGCTTTAGAGATTTGATTTGTAGTCGGGTTTCGCAGTTTGTGCTCAGCCATAAAACACATTCGAGACTCCTTCTGACTTCCCTGAATCGTCTTGTTTCCTCCTGGAGTTGGAAATTTAACACACATATGGTACGTTGAAGCTACTGCTCTCATTAAATTCAACCATGGAGTTCCTATGATCACATTGTAGACTGCTGGATTATCATAGGCCGTGAATTCAACCACCTTCATTACACCTTCTACCAGAACAGGTAGTCTAATAGTTCCATTGTCATTGTTGTCTGACCAGAGAAACCAGTTAGTGGTTTTCAGATGCTTTGAACTCGGACAATTCAAAGCCTATTCGCTCTAGCGTGTCTTTAAAGATGATGTCTACTGTATTTCCTGTATCGATCAACACCCTCGACACAACGCAATTAGCAATGACTAACTTGATTACCAGTGGCCTGTCGATCTCGTTCATTTCTTCTTCCTCGAAGGAAAGCATGTTGTTTGGAAATTTTGAGGGTGCAGAGAAGCACTAACCTCTGCGCGTCGCTGGAAAGCTTTATTTGAAGAAACTGTATATGCACAGTAGTGGGATTCTTCCATTATCGTAAGGATTTCCATGCTCTTTGTTACATGCTGGTGATCTTCGTTGTTGTCCTTTTCTAGCTGACGTGGGCCTGGGGGTTGTGCTTGTTCTTGTTAATTGGTGTCTGGGTCGACAAAATCGTCGATGCGAATATTACTTCTAAGTTTCCCTTCTACGAGCATCTTTGTAAGGCGAGAACCTAAAACACGACAGTTTACAGTTAAATGCCCATGCATCTTGTGAAACTCGCAGTAGACTGCTTCGTCGTACGTATCATCACTTCAAGTCCAAGTGTTGCTCCACAGACCTCGTCTGCGGCCTCGACCTTGTCCAGCATAGCCACGACCTCTTCCATAACTCGAGGAACCAACTTGATAATTATGAGCTCCTTTGAATCCTTCTTCGTGCTCTACGAATCTTGATCCTAGGTTTTGTTTCTTTGTATTAGGTTGATTCTGCGCGGGAGGAGGGTTTTGAGTCTTAGCTTTCCCCATCTTTCGAAAAACTTTTTTCAGATCTTTGTATCGCGCATGAATCATTCCTAGATGAAGCGCGTCCTGTATGGTGGCTGGGGGACGTAGGGTCATCTCTTCCTAGTAGGCGGATCTGAATCTTAGTGCTTTCTCAAGCGCCTGTAATGCTGCTGTATTGCTTATTCCGTCCATCTTGGATAATACTCCCTTGAAACGGTCCAAAAAGCTTTGTAGTGACTCATTCTCTCCTTGAACCATTGTCCAAAGATCAACATCGGACATTCGCTTGTCGATGTAGATTGCGTAATATTTTAGAAAAGCGACAGTTAGTTGGTTAAAACTATCGATCGAATTCAGCAGAAGTCTAGAGAACCACTACAAGGCCGGTCCTTTGAGATTTTCAAAGAACAATAAACATTAACCAGCATCCTTTTCTATTTCTCTTAAGCTTGCTCGTCCCATTGCCACTGAGAACGTTGTTAGATGTTTGGTGGGATCGGAATTTCCATCGTAAGCGGGAATCTTCATCTTTCCCGGGTCAGTGATCTCTGCTCTAGTTATTCATGAAGTGAATGGAATGTTCTGGGTCTCCTCCAAGACTCTATCCAACTAAGGAGTATGGTTAGTTGCTTTGTGGATTTGGGAGCGGAAATCTCTCAAATCCGCTGCTGTTCGCACCATGTCGGCCCTTATTGCGGCCATCTCATCTCTTTGAACCTGAATTAGTGCTCTGCATTCCCCCTCTAATTCAGAGTGTTCCAACCAGAGGGGGTCATCTTCCTCGTCCTCAAATTCTTTGTCTTGCTAAACGGCGGTATTGACTTGTGCAACTTGGGTTACTGTTCTGCGAGCAGACGTATTCTCTCGAGTACGTCTGGCTCTTGGGTTCTCTAGATTGATCACCGCTGTCGTAGTTGTTTCAGGTCGTGCAGTCGCAGCAAGCGCAGTCGTGGTTTGCTCCACGCGAGGTGTTTCTGAAAGAAGACTTCAAATTTTTGGCGCGTTGACCGGGGTTGTAAAGTCCAGAGCCGTGGGATTGATTCATCCGACAGGTTGCTAAAAGATGAGATCTCCCCTTCTGCGACCACAATCTGTTGTTGCGACGACTTGCAGTTCCTCGTTGATCTTCTCTTGCTTAGATGTCCTATTGAGCAGTGTTTCATGCATCGATTTCATGTTGGTCAGGAATTCGGGAGTCACCGCTGCAGGTGCTGATGCTGGAGTTTCGGGGATAATCGTGTCGCTAGCATTTTTGGTTCTACCAGTTGTCTCCAGACCCATCATTGGTGTTCTTGGTACGTTGATGATCGGCGCGTTGTTGTGCAGGGATGCGTTGTTGTTCAACGACGTGCTGTTCTTCGGCGATGCGTTGTAGCTCAGCGACACATTGTTGTTCAGCGAGACGCTGCTCTTCAGCGATGCGTTGTTGCTCAGCGACATGTTGTTGTTCATCGATGCGCTACTCCTCAGAGGTGCATTGTTGATCGTCGCTTGAAGTCATCGTTGGATCGATCATTCGTAAGGATTTTGAGTCAGGAAATCTCTAGATCCCCTTAGTCGGTGCCAAATTATGGGAGCTGAAACTCGAACAATTTGATTTGTCAAGGGTTTTGAAGGGAGAAGAGATTTTTAGGTTAAAACTACGAACAGTGGTTGCGAATAGTGATAGTCTCGAGTTTTAACCCAAAATAATGCTGCAAGTGCACAGGCAAAAGCAGTAGTATATAAGGTATCGAATCCACAGAGACCAAGGTTACACTATGAATCTATAGATTTCAAATAAAGCTAAGATAAATTAAATGAGTTGTAAACTGACGCGAGCAGGTGCTCAATGTAAATGAGCAGGTGCTTGGAATAAAAATCGGTAATAAAACAATGATAAAAGGCACTAAGCCGAGATGAATCTCCGGTGATTTCGGGTACTTGGGTTGAGCAAGCTATTCAGGGTCTATTTAAATGCGGTCTAGAACTCAAACATAAATATGTATTGCCCCGCTTTTGGCGATGTATCAACACCTTTGCCTACAACCTAAATACCTACACTTTCGAGTGGATTTAGTAATGAAGTAAGCAAGCTTTAATGCAATGGTTCAATATATTCACATTCAATGGGAACGATCAATGGTGTTTTGGTTACCACCGAATGCTCATCAAAGGTAATTCTAGCAACCTATATCATTTTTGGTGAATAGATTAAACCTAGAGATCATAGACTAAGTGATCAATTTAGCCTAAGCATTAAAACTTCCTAGAGATGAAGACATAAGATTACCCTATTTGGCTCAACCATCTAAGACCCTAAATCACCATCGAAATCACCCCGACCTAGTTATGGAACTACTCGGACATGATCGAATCAAATGAAACAATAATAATCTTGAAACTCATAATGAAATGAAATGAATAAGAAGGATAAGGGTTAGGAATTCTTCTTGAGAAGATACTACTGTGATGATTCGGAAATGAACAGTAGCTTCAATGGAAATGAAGTGGTGATTCGGATTGGTGAAGAACAATGGAAGAACAAAAATAACTTTTATTAAAATCGTAAAAAGAGAACTAAAGGTTTTCTGATTATTTCGTGAATGAATCCCTCATTATTCTAAGGAGGCTCAGCTCCTTCAAATACAAGAAAGAAACATTAAAAGCTAAAATATCTCTTAAGACAAAACAAGGAAAGTAGAACAAATCCCATTTATTATGAAAATCAATCAATTCCCTAATGAAATGGGATTGTTTTGACTCATTAACTTCTGGGATTTTGCGTGGGCCTCAAGATGGATTCGGCGGCCAGCTTTATTAGGTTTAGGTTCTGGTGCTTCTCATGCGAGCAGGTGCTCGCTCGGACCGAGCAGGTGCTCGGTGGATTGAAAACTCCTCTTTTGCTCCAATTCTTCCCCTTTTCTTCATAGAGCTCCAGCAGCTCCAAATTGTGCTCCAAAGCACTTTAGAACCTGAAAAGACATCAAAAGGAAACAAAAAGACAAGAAATGCAACACAAAACCATGGGTAAATTAGGCCAAAAATCCAACATATCAACTCCCCCGGACTTGCCTTTTGCTTGTCCGCAAGCAAACAAGAAGAGAGAAATCCGGAGAAGTGTTTGAAGGTGGGAGCTCAAATCCAAAAGAAACATCGAAGGGTTCAACAAAATGTCCTAAAGAGAACTAATGCGATGCACAACAAATCTTTACTCAAGAAACTTTCGCCATACTCATCTCTTATCAAAATAATTACTCCAAATCCTTAGACTCAAAGAAAAGCATGCAATCAACTAAACTCAACTCTTTAACATTCATTAATGTGTTTGGTGCGGTCTCACAATTGGAAGTTGAATCAATACCATTTGGTTCGGTAAAAGAAGGCTTTTTAGTGATGTAAAGAGGCGGTTCATAATCCTTTTGGTGGCTAACTCTCAAATGCAAGTATCACATTTAGCAAAAGCAAGAAAGAAAAGAGACAATTGATGCATACAAGGCTAAGAATCCAAAGTTCTACCCATAACCCCATTGTTGCAATCTTTCATCTCTCTTTTCTCACTACCCATTTGTTAAACCACTAGCCAATTTCGGCTAAACCTTTCAAACTTCCTCTTTCTTCTTTAAATTTTCCGAATCCTAGGGAATTTCTTTTCTTAACTTTAGCTCTTTCTATCCTAGCATTCTCTAACACATTTTTCTTCTTTTTGATTTATTCTAAGAGAATGCTAAGCTATCATTTTTCTTTTAAACACTTAGAGCTATATACTTTTCTTTTCAAACTTATTCCCTAGAACTCATCCTTTCTTCTTTCTTTCTTTTCACACTTAACCACAAACCCAAAGATAATCAAGTAAACGCTTAACCAAATCGGTTTCATACCCCACCTAAGACTAGTCTTAAACTCAAGAAACTAGCCTAATGGAAACTTTGCCTTGTCGTCTCTAATGCTTGCAAGATTTTACCAATGCAACACAAAGAAAAAGGCCTCACTCAAAGAATAATTGCAAGGGTTCGAATGAAATGGTTGGGTTAAAAAGGTGTGGTACTATCCTCATCTAAAAGATGAACTTAGATCGGGATAGCCATTCAAATCAAGATAAGAGTGGTAAAAAAAAGGCAAACATGATTTGAATGTCAAGTGTTTATCCATAGTTATGATTCAAAGTCCAAAAGTGAGAAAAATTAATCAAGATTAAGTTCAAGTTGATAGAGTTGAATCTAGATCATGCAAGTTTCTAATGAGCTGGGACTTTCAAAGAAATAAGATCCAAGTATGGATGAGCCTCTACTTCATGATTGTTAATGCATCGAAAAAGTTCTAATGAGGGCATATCATGGAATCCTAAAATGAGTCTTTACAAGGAAATTTCATCATTGCTCCCTATGCAAATGCAATTCTTCTGCGACCACAATCTGTTGTTGCGACGACTTGCAGTTCCTCGTTGATCTTCTCTTGCTTAGATGTCCTATTGAGCAGTGTTTCATGCATCGATTTCATGTTGGTCAGGAATTCGGGAGTCACCGCTGCAGGTGCTGATGCTGGAGTTTCGGGGATAATCGTGTCGCTAGCATTTTCGGTTCTACCAGTTGTCTCCAGACCCATCATTGGTGTTCTTGGTACGTTGATGATCGGCGCGTTGTTGTGCAGGGATGCGTTGTTGTTCAACGACGTGCTGTTCTTCGGCGATGCGTTGTAGCTCAGCGACACATTGTTGTTCAGCGAGACGCTGCTCTTCAGCGATGCGTTGTTGCTCAGCGACATGTTGTTGTTCATCGATGCGCTGCTCCTCAGAGGTGCATTGTTGATCGTCGCTTGAAGTCATCGTTGGATCGATCATTCGTAAGGATTTTGAGTCAGGAAATCTCTAGATCCCCTTAGTCGGCGCCAAATTATGGGAGCTGAAACTCGAACAATTTGATTTGTCAAGGGTTTTGAAGGGAGAAGAGATTTTTAGGTTAAAACTACGAACAGTGGTTGCGAATAGGGGTGTCAAAATGAGCTCATAGCTCATGAGCTTGCTCAGCTCAGCTCAAATTTTCACGAGCGCGAGCAATGTTTTTTAGGATCATTTAGTAAACGAGTTTAGTGATCGAGCTTAAATGAGTTGGCGAGTTATGCGAGAAAGCTCTAATGAGTCGTGAGCTAACTCATGAACAATTCATTTTTTAACAATTTAAATATTATATTGATATATTGTAAATATATTTTAGAATTTATCAACCAAAATATATAATCTTGTTTCCTTTTAACTAAAGTAAAAATAGAAATAATTATCAATACATATTATGATGATGAGGATCCTAATGAGCATGATGAGAAAAGTATCCCTCGACCATTTGAAGACTCTCAAATGGAATAGATTTAACCACTTGATGATCATTGCATTGTTTTTCTTTAAAGTTTGAATTTGATTAAGCATTCAATAACAATACTTATTTGGATTTGGATTTGTTTTTACTATTTTAATATTTAAAGTTAATTTTAGATTTTATATTACTTACTTTGATTTTATATTTATTTTTGTATTAGCTCGCGAGCTAGCTCATATATCTCACGGTCTTGGTGATCTGAGTTTGAGCTTATGTTTAGTAGGGGTGTCAAAATGAGCTAGCTCGCTCGGCTCAGCTCAGCTCATGATGAGCAAGAGTGTTGCACAGCTCAGCTCAGCTCAGCTCATTTATTATTTGAGCTTATAAACAAAAGGTCAAACTCATATCACCAAGACCGTGAGCTAAATGAGCTACCTCGCGAGCTAATACAAAAATAAATATAAAAACAAAATAAGTAATATAAAATCTAAAATTAACTTTAAATATTAAAATAGTAAAAACAAACCCAAATCCAAATAAGTATTGTTATCGAATGCTGAATCAAATTCAAACTTTAAAGAAAAACAATGCAATGATCATCAAGTGGTTAAATCTAATCCATTTGAGAGTCTTCAAACGGCAGAGGAATTCTTTGCTCATCATGCTCATTAGGATCCTCATCATCATAATATTTATTAATAATTATTTCTATTTTTACTTTAGTTCAAAGGGAACAAAAATATATATTTTGGTTGATAAATTCTAAAATATATTTACAATATATCAATATAATATTTTAAATCGATAAAAAATGAATTGTTCATGAGTTAACTCACAACTCATTAGAGCTCGCTCGCATAACTCGTCAACTCATTTAAGCTCGATCACTAAACTCGTTAACTAAATGATCCTAAAAAACATAGCTCGCGCTCGTGAAAATTCGAGCTGAGCAGAGCAAGCTCGTGAGTTATTGGCTCATTTTGACACCCCTGTAGGGATGTCAAAATGAGCTAGCTCACTCGGCTCAGCTCAGCTCATGATGAGATAGAGTGTTGCAGAGCTCAGCTCAGCGCAGCTTATTTATTATACAAGCTTATAAACCTAAGCTCAAACTCAGATCACTAAGATCATGAGCTAAATGAGCTAGCTCGCGAGATAATGCAAAAATATATATAAAAACAAAATAAGTAATATAAAATCTAAAATTAACTTTAAATATTAAAATAGTAAAAAAAATCCAAATCCAAATAAGTATTGTTATCAAATGCTGAATCAAATTCAAACTTTAAAGAAAAATAATTCAATGATCATCGAGTGGTTGAATCTATTCCATTTGAGAGTCTTCAAATGGCCGAGAGATTCTTTGCTCATCATACTCATTAGGATCCTCATCATCATAATATGTATTAATGATTTTTTTATTTTTTTACTTTAGTTAAAAGAAAACAAGAATATATATTTTGGTTGATAAATTCTAATCTATATTTACAATATATCAAAATAATATTTTAAATCGTTAAAAATGAATTGTTCATGAGTTAGCTCACGACTCATTAGAGCTCGCTCGCATAACTCGCCAACTCATTTAAGCTCGATCACTAAAATCGTTTGCTAAATGATCCTAAAAAACATAGCTCGCGCTTGTGAAAATTCGAGCTGAGCTGATTTATTATTCGAGCTAAATGATGATCTATTGGCTCATTTTGACACCCCTATTATAAGCTCGTATAATAAATGAGCTGAGCTGAGCTGAGTGTGCAACACTCTAGCTCATCATGAGCTGAGCTGAGCTGAGCCGAGCGAGCTAGCTCATTTTGGCACCCCTAGTTGCGAATGATGTAAATAAAATATGTATTGCTGTTTAGCGTAATAAGTTACGGATCTCTTTCTCAAGGAATGTACAAGTGTTTATATAGCACCCTAGGTCGGTTAAGACATCTCCTAAATAATCATTGAAAGTTTTCCTAAGTCTTCGGCGAATTTTATTCTTCTACGCGGCTACGTCGGTGAACAACGCTGTTTTCTGGAATCCTCCTAGGTTAAAGCTTCGGCCCAATAGACTTCGGTCCAATAAGCAAATCAGTAGACTTCGGCCCATCGTAGGAACACTTTGTCACTAGAACATTTCACCGTTGTATCTGCAGCAACGTCGCTGGTTGCAACTGCGATGAGACTTAGGAGGTTTTTTCCTTGCAGAAAGACATAGGGATTTCCTGCATAAAGACATAGAGATTTTCTGCAGGAAGACCTAGGGTGTATTTTCGTATAAAGACTTAGAATTTAATCGTTGATCTCGAGGGGTGAAAACCGACCCCAACAGTTGCTTGGTTTTACTTGAGATAGAGAATTAGTATTTATGAAAATACTAATTCGAAGGAATTTAATTTAAAAAAAATAAAGGGTCGGATTGTTTCAATATTGGTTGTACTTGTAACTATTTTAAAATAAAAACATGATTGGTAATATAAGATACATGTTGTATCTTTAAATAGATCGACTAGTTTTATGAAATAAAACCAAAAATGTTTTGCACTAATCATAAAAAATAAGTTTATACAAACTTTATGTTATATTCAATGCAATAAAAAAATCTCTAAATTATTTTTAAATGGAGATATAACTTAAATTAAAATTTTAAAGGATCATTTTAAAAATGCAGTAAATATATCTAAAATATGAAAATATACTTTGGTGGTTGACGGAATAATTAATAATAATGTTGGTTTTACGTTTTCCATAGATTCATTGAAATCTTATTTTAGAATCCTTCCATATCTATTTGTTCTTTCTATACTTTTTTTTTTATGAGTTAAATTTTTGTTTTCAAAATTATGAAATGTTTGAGTGATTTTCTGTTTTTTTTTTGGGGTCAAATAGTCATTTTATGTTTCTAGAGCTTCTACAGCCTAATATTTAGGGCTGTGTGGTTTTACATATCATGGGCAACATAAACTTAAAACAAACTAAATAAAAGGTAATTTTTATTTGTATTTGAGAATTACAAATTGAATAAGACATTACTTTAATTAAAATTTGAAAATGATTAATTAAATAACATATGATTTGGTTAAGATTTTCAAATTCATTAAAATATCAAAACCAATAAACTCCTATATAATTGAAACAAAAGCATGATTGGTAAAACAAATTGTGTATTAAAACTTAAAAATTTATACTAATAAATTTTAGTGTACTTACCCGCAATACGGCCTTAATCTAATATCAAAGAAAGCATGAAATTATGTAATAATTATTACTTATGAGTAATTATGTATCAAAGAAGTTTTTGTCGTCTTAGAAATGGAAACAAGGTTTAGTATAAATATGATTATCCTAATGGTTTTAACCTACTCGTAATGATGGAAAACAAGATGGATTCTCCTACTGATTTGGCGGTGAACTCGGTTGTGAAGGTCTTCTCGTCCTCTAGCACGCCTAGAATTTTGCAACCATGGAACAATTGGCTGCAGCGAGAATCCAACGGCTCTGGTATTTGATAAATCTTCCCGTGTAATTATCTTTTGTATGTTTCGAAGATTCACATGAGGGAACAGTGTTGTTTTTCAACTTGGTTAGTTCTTGGCTCTTACACTTCTCGGTTATATTTTTTTTTTTTTGTCATTAGGATTTGCAATCTCGGGAAGGAAAATTCTTACGAATGCTCATGTAGTGGCTGATCACACATTCGTCCAAGTCAGAAAGCATGGCTCACCAACAAAATACAAAGCAAAAGTTGGGGCGATTGGGCTTGAATGTGATTTGGCCATCTTGGAGATCGATAGCGAAACGTTTTAGGAGGGTATGAACCCATTGGAGTTTGGAGACATACCTTGCCTGCATGAAGCTGTGACCGTTGTTGGCTATCCTCATGGTATTTCTTGACAATGCTTTAAATATTAAACGGTTTAAGATGGTTTAAAACTTGCAATAACCAAGAGTTTATTAGCTCAACTCGTAATGTACCTTAAGCAAAGCCTAGAGGACGCTAGATCGAATGACACTTTAGAGAGTACGTATAAAATGCTGATCCCCGACTTAGATCCAAAACCTATTAATATCACAAGAAAAAAAAAACTTGCAATAGACGATACTGGGAATGTGATAGGACTATACTACTAATCAGAATAGCGACTTTTGTTGTACGGTTAAATGCAGGTGGCGACAGCGTTTCCATTACAAAAGGCGCCGTGTCTAGAGTTGAATGTACACAATATTCTCACGGAGCCACAGAGTTACTCGCTGTACAAATAGATGCAGCTATAAACCCTGGAAATAGTGGTGGGCCTGCAGTTGTAGGAAACGAAATCGTTGGTGTAGTATTTCAAAAGTGTACAACTTCAGAAAAAATAGGGTAAGTTGCAACTACAAATCTAAGATAATCAGTTTGCCTAAATTTGCAATATTTAAGGCTAATGATTTAGGGGAAGAGCTGAGGATAGTGGTTGTAGCTTTAACAATGGAGTTATTTATATATTTGTTTCTTTAGGTAGCTTAAGTTTTGTCTTTTATTTTCCTTGTGATTGCAAACAAACCCTTAACTATGTCCATTTTTTTTTGTGGTTTTACATGTAGATACATAATTCCGACTCCAGTAATTAAGCATTTTTTATCTGGTGTTGAAGAAAATGGTCAATACGTTGGATTTTGTTCACTTGATATGTTATTTCAGCATATGGAGAATGCCCAACTCCGTAAATACTTTAAGATGACCCCTGAAATGACAGGGATTCTTATAAACAAAATAAACCCGCTGTCGGATGCTCACAAAAGTCTAAAGAAAGATGACGTCATTCTCGCGATCAATGGTGTTCTTATAGGAAATGATGAGACAGGTTTTTAATATTTACACATATTGTACCGTATTGAAATTTTCCCTATGTGTGTTCATAAAATGAAATCATGTTTGCTGCATGTAGTACCTTTTCGGAATAGGGAACGGATTACCTTCAATCATTTGGTTGCTATGAAGAAACCAGGTGAAACATCCTTACTTACAGTCTTAAGAGAAGGAAAAAAGCATGAGTTCAAAATCAGTCTAAACCGCGTAAGTCAATGCTCACATTTCTCCTGTAAATTTTGCAATCAGAGTTTTGTGACTTCTTTCCCAAGAACATATGTCATTGGTTATATGTTTCTTGTTTCACAAGCATCTAAATTGTTCTTACGGTGAACTATTCAACGCAGGTGCAACCGCTGGTTCCAGTGCATCAATATGATAAGATTCCAAGTTATTATATATTTGCAGGCTTTGTCTTTGTGCCTCTCACTCAGCCACTCATTGATAGTACAACGATTTGTAATTGTGTAGTAAACAACATGCCCAAAAAACCAGGTGAAGAGCTCGTCGTAATTTCTAATGTTTGTAAGCCGAGCTACTTAGATATTTGCTTGCTTTTTCGTTCTTTATTTTCTAAATAGTGAAAAGTGAAAACATGCGTAATATTTTGTGTTAGAAACGACAAACAATGTATGCTTCGTGGTAGAGGCATCAGGCTTTAAATAGTTTTTCTTTTTTGGGTGTAGGTGTTAGCTAATGACATCAACGCAGGATACATTAGTTGCAAGAATTTACAGGTAACTTATTTCTTTGGAACTCTTCACTGAATGCTGCCCAAAAGCACCATAAGTTTGATTATAAGTTTCACACTCGTAAGCGTCTTAAGATATAGAGCTTTGGTTTACTAACAATATAAGATTTTTGTAGCTAAAAGAGATTATGTTTATTCTTGAATTAGGTGAAAACAGTGAACGGTGTTAAAGTGGAGAACCTAAGGCATCTATATCAGTTGATAGAGAAATGTTGCGCAGAAGATTTAAGGCTGGACTTAGAAAATGATACAGTCATGGTCCTCAACTATAAAGATGCAAAGGAAGCTACTTCTTTGATTTTGGAAAATCACAAAATACCTTCGGCCAATTTCCAAAGACCTTCAGAGTGAAGAAATTCTTACCAATGTGTTGGCTTCCTCTTTAACATGATTTGTTCAAAGATACTAGTGTCAACGAGATCACTTAGAACAGCTCCATCGGTGGAGATACTGAACAGAATATCATACAAATATAATATTAATAATATTTTAGATATAAGTAACTTATATTATTAAATAATAAAGGTGTGAACCAATTAGAAAAACACATGTGATAGGAGGGTTTCTCATTAATGAGTCGAGTATCTCTCGTTTGACAACACTTTTTTATATTTATTTACTATAATGAGAAATTGTGACCAAAAATTATAAACGAGTTAGCGCATCATTAAATATGGGTAAATAAAGGTGGGTTTTAGCTAATAAACCCATTAAATTAAATAAAAATGGGCCCAAACTTATATTTACGGTTCACAAATCACAACCCTCACCTTAGCCAGCCCACAAAGCTTCCCAAGAATATGAGCTTGCATTCTGGAATTAACGGTTGAAAACAGCGTCTCAAATCTGCGGTTAGGAAATAATGTTTAACATTCCATTATTAAACTTCCTAAAAGATTTATTCAGTTCGGCCAGACTGAACCAGACGTACAAAACCGGCTATATCTTACTGCACGTACCTCAGTTCAAAATAAACTTAGTATCCCTGAATAGCCAAGACTCGGGGCTTTCCAATGATATCCAGATCGAAATCTAGTTCCTTCAGACTTTCCCATAAAACGTGTGCAAAGTAGATTGATCACAAGTTCACTCTGCACAGATTTGTTCGAGTAAAACACTAATAACCTTTAGACCATAACTCCGAATGACAAAATTCTTTCAGATATAGCTAGATATATGAGTTAAAAATCTCCTTACCAAAAATCAGCTTCATTCGATCTTCTACGAAACCGCAGCACCAATTGTCCTTTGACTGGTCAGAAATTCTCTACAACAATTACAACTACGAGAAAACATCCATAACTTCATATCACAACTTCAAATGACAATCCACTTCCTAACTTGGTTAAATAAGAGAGTCTGGAAGATCCTTACCAAGATTCAAATCAATCCGAACAGTTTTGATCCTCGGTTTCCGTTCTCCATCGAAACTGGTCAGATTTGCGGTTGTTTAAGAATAAGACATATTGCCACAGACAGGAAGAACAAGCCATAACTTTCACCACATACATTGGATCGGGACGATATTAGACTTTCTGGAAAGCTGAGACTCTGAGATTTCGATAGCTAGGTAGATCATCACATCGTTCTTGACGGTTCCTCGGGAAAATGTCTTACAAGTCGACGGCGGCAGCTTTATTTTAAGTGGCTAGGGTTTACGAAGTAAAGATAAAAACGTCTAGGCCTTCGCCGTATAGAAGTTTCTGGTGTCTTTCTTCTCTGCGGGAGATCCTTTTATATGGAGAGTGCTTAGAGATTTAGACTTGAAGTTCTGATGGGTTTAATGGGCTTATGACTCTAGAAAATTAACACATTTAGTAGCCCAAATCCTTTTAAATGAAATTTATCATTTGCATTCATTTGCATTTCCAATCCGAAATTTATTCCGCTCAAAATTTCAAATTCTCCGGGACACTGCCGTGACACTAATCACTATACTTAACATGGTTTGTGGATCACATCTTGGTTCGTAACTGATGTAGGATTTGTTATCGCGAGGAATAAGATTCTCACAAATGCCCATGTAGTGGCCGATCACACGTTTGTGCAAGTCAGAAAGCATGGTTCACCCACCAAGTTCAAAGCAAAAGTTGAAGCTGTTGGGCATGAATGTGATTTGGCTATTTTGGCGATCGAAAGCAAGAAGTTTTGGGAGGATATGAAGCCATTGGACCTTGGAGACATACCGTCTCTCTACCAAAATGTACGTTGTTGGATATCCTAAAGGTATATAATTCAGGTTATTAGAAACCTAAATTTTGCCTTAAAAAAAAGTGATTGTTGAGTTATGTTATGAGCGCAATTGAATTGCAGGTGGTGACAATATTTCGGTTACGAAAGGTGTTGTCTCCAGAGTAGAACTTAGAAAATATAGTCACAGCAAAGCTAAGCTAATGACAATACAGATAGATGCGGCTATTAATTCTGGAAATAGCGGTGGTCCAGTAGTCATGGAAAACACAGTCGTTGGTGTAGCATTTCAATGTCTTTCATCTTCAGAGAATATAGGGTGAGTTGAAACTATAAATATTTGGGAGGCAAGCTTAGTTCTATTACATTTTATTCCCTTTATCTGCAACCATACGTTTGACTAGCTTTTGTTTTCGGCATACAGCTACATAATCCCAACTCCAATAATTAAGCATTTCGTAACTAATGTTGAACAAAACGGTCAATTTGCTGGGTTTTGCTCTTTGGGTATAACATGCCAACATATGGAGAATGTTCAGATCCGTAGTCACTTTAAGATGAGTCCTAAAATGACAGGGATTCGAATAAATGAAATAAGCGCCTTCTCGAGTGCTTACAGTATTCTACAAAAGGATGACATTCTTCTCTCAATTGATGGCGTTTCTATTGGAAACGATGAGACCGGTAACATTATTGTTCAAACTGAATTTATTGTTTAATGTTTAATGTTTTCTATAGTTAGTTTTCGGAAGAAGGAACGAATAAATTTCAATCACTTGGTTTCCATGAAGAAGCCAACTGAAACAACTTTACTTCAAGTCTTGAGAGAAGGAAAACAACAAGAATTCAGTATCAATATGAATCCTGTAAGTAAATTAACGGCCACTTTTCCTAATAGCATCTTTGTTGTTATCCAAGTTTTGTGACGTCTTACTAAATCATTGGCTATGTGTTTGTAGTTTAATTATTCACATTTTGTCTTGTTGTACGTAGGTGGAACCACTGGTTCCAGTTTATCAATATGATAAGATTTCAAGTTATTACATAGTTGCGGGTTTCGTCTTTGTGCCCCTCACTAAGCCATACATGGATTGTTGTGATTCTATATGCGACTGTGTATTGAAAATTATGCCCAAAAAACCCGGTGAACAGATGGTCGTAATTTCTCAGGTTTGCTTTTCTTGTTGTTGAACTCGCTACCACAATAACAATATAACAAACATTCAGCATTATACTCAAAAGTGTTTTTGTTTTTGGAGCAGGTGTTGGAGGATGACATCAATGTAGGATACGCCAGTTTCGAAGATTTGCAGGTAACGCTTGTTCTCAAGCACAATGAATGATAAGATCTGAATCATAGTTCCACACTAAAGGAATCATATTTGTGGTTGAGTCAGGTGAAAAAAGTGAACGGAGTGCAAGTGGAGAATCTGAAGCATCTATGTCAGCTCATAGAGGGATGCATCACCGAGGATTTGAGACTGGATTTAGAAAGGGAGAATGTTATCGTCCTCAAGCACAAAGCTGCGATAAAATCGACTCCTAAGATTTTAAAACCTTACGGAGTACTGTCTGCCAAGTCTAAGGACCTTCGAACTCCGCGGACCAAAGTAACTCCGATTATAGGCTAATGAATTCAAAGATCAGTAGTTTGTTTTCTTTTTCTTTTTTCCTTGCTAATTCACATGACATAAGTCATTATTGATTTTCATCTATTTAGAACCTTCAGGCTTCAGCTATAGAAAAAAAATCCTAACATTTCTGATTTACCATACTTTATGATCAAGGTTCGATCAGTTATTTGATTTCAAGTTATTATTGGTATCCATATATATATAACCTGAAGCTAAATAATTTTGGATGTAAAACCAGAATGTAACAAAAGCACTTGAATCTAGAGAATCTATTTCTTGTGTCATAAAAGTTGGAATACAAAAGACTTGCGACAAGAGAGTAGTATCAAAGGCTTTCGTGAGAGCAGGCAAACAAGTTATGGTTTCTCATGTGGAGCTTTCTGTTTTCTGTTTCTTGGCTTTCTCAATCAGGGGTTTCAGCTGTTTCTTCTCAGCAAGAAGCTTGAGGAAGTTGAACAAAAAGGGAATGTAGTTGTGCTTCCTCCTAATGTTCTCTGTTCTCCATTTCATGAACTTTTCTTCTTCCATTACTATCTTATCACTCGCAGCCTCAATCCCATGGTTCACCTCACCAATCAACGGCTCGAGTGCTTCTGCGCTGCTCTTGTCCAAACCAGCCAACTCCTGCAACAGTTGCTCTCTCTGCCTTTGAAGCTCCTTGAGTTCCGCCGTGTAGATATTCTTCCTGTTTTTAATAACAGCCAAAAGATTGAACCTGATCTCGCTCTGCGAGTACCTCTCAATCCTTTCTTGGATCACCGGTTGAACCATTTGCAGCCATTCGATACCACTTTGGTCCCCAGGACACGGACCAAGACTGATAGGTCCTTCCTTGAGACCATCGAGCTCGTACAAGACTCCATCCACGGGTATGTAGCTTATGAAATGGTAAACGTCATCGTCTTTTGTAGCAGCTTTCTGTTCCTCTGGGACAAATGGCTCAGGCCGTGCAAAACTGTTGTGAGCAGTCCGTATTGCCTCGCTGTTATTGATAGCCAAACCCTTAAGATCAGATGGGAAGTTCTTGGTGAACTCTTTCAGAGTCGATAATTCAGGACCAATGTCAACCTCCGGAGAGTTTAAGAGGATAGACAGGATCGCTTGTGTTGCACAAGCATTGTTAATGACCTATAAAAGTAAAAAAGAATCGAAATTAAGAATGAAAAAGAATATACTTTTAATCAAAAATCTTATGCATTTGTAATCCATACAAACCTGGTTTGCAAAAAATAGGTTAGAAACTGGATCTTGGATTGTTGGACGATCATCTTTTACCCCAGTTTGCCATTTGAAAAGAAAAATCAGACCATACACGGGTCTACAAGGCAGCCACATTGTTGGAAAACATGTATTAATGAAGGCATAGATATAACATACAAGTACAAATCTAGCTCATATACTGTTCAGAAAAGCCAATATCATTCATGATTCATCCAGAATAATGAGTCCAGAAACTTCATAACAATTTGCAATGTAACTACTAGTCACCTGAGGTTGTTGAGAGAATCAAGATCCAGGGAATACAACTCTTCAACCTAACCAAAAGAAAGAGTCAAAATCAAAAGGGATTGAAAAGTTCAAATCAGGTGGTGTGCAAGAAATCGTTACGATATCCAATTTCATCAGTTGAAGATGCATTTGGACATCCAAATGAAATAAGTACGGTTATAGGTTTACAGAACAGACATGAACAAACACAAACATTTAACATTATAGAACACGAGTAAGAAAACAAAAAAAAAAAAGCTTCAGATTTTTTCTTCAAGATAAAGTAGTTTACTAAATATGACACTATACATAGCAACGTACAGCAAGAAGCACAATATCGTGTTTGTTTGTCAACGTATATTGCCCGATCCTATACTCTTAAGAAACGAACAAGATTTAACCAAATCCCCTATTACCTTAGTCTACCTTCTTGTATCACTGTGTACCCTAACAACTGAAATTAAAACAGATAGCACTCCAAGAATACATTACCTGCACACCTTTGACTTGCATTTGTTGAATAAGCTCTGTAAATACACCTGTTGTGTACATATATACAACTATATAAGCAAAACACAAAAACTCTAAAGACAGTTACAATCTGCAAAACCTTCAATCAAAGCCTGCAATTTGTTTGAGCTTATAAATAACAAACTCTTAAACGATACTCCAGAATTTGAGATTATCTTCCAAGTTAAATATAGTACCAAACCCAGAAAAACAGACCCATTCTGATTTTCTACATCTACTCGCTAATTTAACAGAAATCGCAAATCTTTTCATCAAACAAATATTATATATAGTGAATATTTCATCTAAAATCATCGAATTGAAGTTCAAATTAACCATTCAATGGAGTTTGAGCACAAAGCCCAACCCTATTATCCATCACAAGAACGTACCAGGATCCGACTCGATCGTGCACCAAGACATGACGAAACTTGCTCGAATAAGTTGGGAACGATTTGGGATGCTCGAGATCGCTTTCGTGAATCCGATTTGGGAATTAGGGTTTAACTTGGCTTTTTCTAGTACCTTAGCCAGATTTTGATTTTCTATTATTTTATTTTTTTTGACTAAAGAGACACAAATACAGTAGTCTTGGGCATTCGGGTCTCGGGTCGGGTTTGGTTCGGATCCACTCGGGTTCTAATCCACTCGGGTTCGGGTCCGGGTCCATTCAGGTTCAGATGTTAAGGACCCATTAGGGTATTTGAAAATTTCGGTTCGGCTTCGGTTCGGGTCCGTTCGGGTCGGATCCGAGTTTTAAAATAGGACCCATAAGAGTAAAAAATACTAAAAAAAAAAATGGATTTACTATGTTTTAGTTATTTTTTATACAAGTTTTTCCAAAAAAACCCCGAAAAATGACTAAAATTCTATAAAAGTACCCAATATTTTTTTATGATTCGGGTATTCGGATACAAATTCGGGTCTCGGTTCGGGTCGGGTTCGGATCGGATCCATTCGGGTATAAGTGTTTAGGACCCATTAGGATATTTGAAAATATCGGTTCGGGTTCGGTTCAGGTTTTTTCGGGTCGGGTTCGATTCGGGTCTTCGGGTTCGGGTTTTATACCCAGGACTAAAATACAGTATGTAAATGTAGAAGGCCTTTCCGACCCAAATTTTGGATAATTGCGAAAAAATTTGTCCAATATTTGAGACAATGTATTCACGTACCTGAACACAATAAAATATAAAATATTCTACCTACACTAATAAAAAAATTAAGCGAAAACATACATATCTCCTAAACCATTTGACAATTTAGATGGACTTTTGGCGGGAAAAAGGTCGTTTTGGACCTGAACTATTTAGAACGTGCCTTTTTGGATTTAATTTATCTTGTATGGTCAATTTAAACCTGAAGACAACAAAAATTCTAATTTACAACCTGGCCAAATTTGTTTCGATTTGTATCTTGACTTGTTGACCGTTAGTCAATGATGACTAAGACGACGGAAACAGTTACTAAAACGACGGAATTAGAGACTCGGAAGATGGAATCCGACATGTGGCTTTGTTGCTTGACACCGTAACACCAAAAACGACTTCGTTTTTTAGCCTGAGATCTGTTCGGAGTTCGTCTCCAGGCGAGTGTTCCCCAAGACAACTATCAGATGATGCCTCAGTTACCCGCAGCCATGGAGCACGGGTTAATGCCGAAAAAATTTGATGGCAAAGGCTTTAAAACATGGCAAAACAAGATGCTCTTCTACATGAGTAACTTAAACTGTGAGAAGTTTCTGAAGGAGGATCCACCGATCATTCCATTCGGAAACAAAGATGCTCACCTTCTTGCTGTTGTTGATGCATGGAAACATGCAGACTTTGTGTGTAGAGGTTGGATCTTAGGCCGCCTCATTGAACCACTGTATCAAGTATACAGTCAGGAAGCACGAACCTCTAAGGAACTCTGGATGGCCTTGGAGAAGAAGTACAAGTCTGACGATGCTGGTTGTCAAAAATTTGTTGTTGCTAAGTTTCTAGACTTCAATATGGTGGACTCCAAGCCCATCATGGAACAAGTCGTTGCATTGAGTTTGCTATGGCATGAGATAGAGGGCGAGGGAATGCAAATCTGTGAGATCTTCACTGTCAATTGTTTCATTGAGAAACTTCTCCCGAGTTGGCAAAGCTTCAAGAACTATCTCAAGCACATGAAGAAGCATATGTCACTCTCAGATGTCATCACGAGCCTCTAAATAGAAGACATGAACCGTGCTAATTTGTCTCCTCCAGAGGAACACAATGTCAATGTGGCTGAGCATAAAAGCAAGGGTAAAGGGAAACGAATATCTCCGCAAAAGTCCCTAAAACCGACATCTTCAACAAACTTCGAGAAGGTTGCAAAACCAGGACAAAAGTTCAAAGGAAAGTGCCATAAGTGTGGCAAGATAGGCCACAAATCCGATGTATGCAGGAGCCAACCCAAGGGTAACAGAAAGGCTGAAGCAAACCTCACAAAAAAGGATATGTCTGCTGTCGTCAATGAAGTGAACATAGTCAATGACAACCCAATGGAATGGTGGTATGACACCGGTGCAACCACCCACATTTGCACTGATAAGTCTATGTTCACCACTTATCAAAAGATCAAATCGAAAAAGCAGTTGTTCATGGGAAACACGGCTTCATCAAAGATTGAAGGTCGCGACAAAGTGGTTCTGAAGCTGACTTCAGGATGTGAACTCACACTCAACAATGTGAAACATGTGCCGGACATGAGGAAGAATTTGGTATCGGGAACTCTCTTGAGCATGGCAAGATTCGGGGTCACCTTCGAAGCTGATAAATTGATACTTGGGAAGAATGAGATGTATTTGGGAAAGGGTTATGAGAAAGGAGGACTTGTCAAGTTGTGTGTTTCGACAGTCCTTCGTATTGATAAGATTAATAACGCTAATGTTGTAATTGCTGACAATTCATCTAATAATAATTCTGTTGCTTATTTGGTTGAGTCTTTTAATATTTGGCATGAATGTTTAGGACATGTCAACTATAAATCTATGCAAGGATTAATGAATTTGAACCTAATTTCGAAATGCAAAGTAAACAAGGACAAATGTGAAGTGTGCGTAGAGACCAAACTCACAAAAACTCCTTCTCCCCAAGTTCAAAGAACCACAGAACCTCTTAGTTTAATACACACAGATTTATAAGATCTAAAATTTATACAAACTAGAGGCGGTAAAAAGTATTTTATGACATTTATCGACGATAATACAAAATATTGTTATGTATACTTGTTACGCGATCAGCTAGGTTATCGGCAGATTTGATATAATATATCGTTGTGGTGGTGCGCATGGTTTGAATGCATGGTTTTATGTCGTCGTCATATATGACGAGACTTGCCATTATAATGATTATTCAGTGTCCGAGAGATAGCCGATTGGCTATCACAGTGTACACGTAAAGCTAGCACTGGTTTCTCCCACATAGGGATATCTTCCAAAAAATTCTGAAGCCACTCTGCTTCTTGAGCAGTTTTGTCTAAAGCGACAAACTCAGATTCTATGGTCGATGTGGCTATCACAGTTTGTTTGGTAGACTTCCAGGACACTACTGCACCTCCAAGTGTAAAGACATATCCACTTGTGGATTTTGAGTTTTTTGAGTCCGCAATCCAGTTTGCGTTACTGTATCCTTCCAAAACTGCTGGTTCTTTACCATAGTGTAGTCCATAATTTTTGGTATAATGTAGGTAATTCAAAACTCAAGTTATCTCTTTTCAATTTTTATGTCCTGGATTACTAGTATAGCGACTCAGTATGTTTACTGCATGTGCTAGGTCGGATCTAGTATAATTTGTCAAGTACATCAGACTTCCAATTACTCGTGAATACTCCAAATGATAAACTGCATCACCTGAGTTTTTAGTCAGGTGAATATGAGGGTCAACTAGAGTTTTTGCAGTCCTACTTGAATAGTTTTTGAATCTATCAAGTATCTTTTGAGCATAATGCGATTGTGATAAGATAGTTTCTCCAGCATGTCGGTGAATCTTAATACCGAGAATGATATCTGCCAATCCCATTTCTTTCATTTCAAAGTTACTATGAAGTAAGTTCTTTGTTTGATTAATCATGTCATTAGTGTTGCCAATAATGAGCATGTCATCAACATACAAACACAACAAAACATATCTGTGTGGGTTACATTTGATGTATATGCATTTATCACATTCGTTAATGCTGAAACCATTTGACATCATCACATTATCAAATTTTTTATGCCATTGTTTTGGAGCTTGCTTTAGTCCGTACAATGACTTGACAAGTCTACAGACTTTGTGTTCTTGTCCGGGGACAACAAAACCTCCAGGTTGTTTCATATAGATCTCTTCTTCTAAATCTCCATATAGAAAAGCAGTTTTGACATCCATCTGATGTATTTCTAGGCTTCTTAATGCCACGATACTAACCAAAAGTCTAATGGAGGTTATTCGCGTCACTGGAGAATATGTGTCAAAGAAATCCAGACCTTATTTTTGTCAGAATCCTTGAGCCACAAGCCTGGCCTTATACTTATCCACAAAACCATCGGTTTTCATTTTTGTTGTGAAAATCCATTTACTCCCTAGTGCTTTAGACCCTTCGGGTAGATCGATACATGTCACAAAATACTTTTTACCGCCTCTAGTTTGTATCAATTTCAGATCGCATAAATCTGTGTGTATTAAACTAAGAGGTTATGTGGTTCTTTGAACTTGGGGAAAAGGAGTTTTTGTGAGTTTGGCCTGTACGCACACTTTACATTTGTCCTTGTTTACTTTGCATTTCGGAATTACGTTCAAATTCATTAATCTTTGCATAGATTTATAGTTGACATGTCCTAAACGTTCATGCCAAATATTAAAAGACTCAACCAAATAAGCAACAAAATTATTATTAGATGAATTGTTAGCAATTACAACATTAGCGTTATTAATCCTATCAGTACAAAGGAATGTCGAAACACACAACTTGACAAGTCCTCATTTCTCATAACCCTTTCCCAAATACATCTCATTCTTCCTAAGTATCAATTTATCATCTTAAGTCGTGTTTCACATTGCCTTGCTCAAGAGAGTTCCCGATACCAAATTCTTCCTCATGTCCATCACATGTTTCACATTGTTGAGTGTGAGTTCACGTTCTGAAGTCAGCTTCAGAACCACTTTGCCGCGAACTTCAATCTTTGATGAAGCCGTGTTTCCCATGAACAGCTCCTCCTCCTATTTGATCTTTTGATAAGTGGTGAACATCGACTTATCAGTGCAGATGTGGGTGGTTGCACCGGTGTCATACCACCATTCCATTGGGTTGTCATCGACAATGTTCACTTCATTGACGACAACACACATATCCTCTTCAGTGAGGTTTGCTTCAGCCTTTCTGTTACCCTTGGGTTGGCTCCTGCATACATCAGATTTGTGGCCTATCTTGCCACACTTATGATACTTTCCTTTGAACTTTTGTCCTGGTTTTGCAACCTTCTTGAAGTTTGTTGAGGATGTCGGTTTTAGAGACTTTTGCGGAGATATTCGTTTCCCTTTACCCTTGCTTTTATGCTCAGCCACATTGACATTGTGTTCCTCTGGAGGAGACAAATTAGCACGGTTCATGTCTTCTATTTAGAGGCTCGTGATGACATCTGAGAGTGACATATGCTTCTTCATGTGCTTGAGATAGTTCTTGAAGCTTTGCCAACTCGGGAGAAGTTTCTCAATGAAACAATTGACAGTGAAGATCTCACAGATTTGCATTCCCTCGCCCTCTATCTCATGCCATAGCAAACTCAATGCAACGACTTGTTCCATGATGGGCTTGGAGTCCACCATATTGAAGTCTAGAAACTTAGCAACAACAAATTTTTGACAACCAGCATCGTCAGACTTGTACTTCTTCTCCAAGGCCATCCAGAGTTCCTTAGAGGTTCGTGCTTCCTGACTGTATACTTGATACAGTGGTTCAATGAGGCGGCCTAAGATCCAACCTCTACACACAAAGTCTGCATGTTTCCATGCATCAACAACAGCAAGAAGGTGAGCATCTTTGTTTCCGAATGGAATGATCGGTGGATCCTCCTTCAGAAACTTCTCACAGTTTAAGTTACTCATGTAGAAGAGCATCTTGTTTTGCCATGTTTTAAAGCCTTTGCCATCAAATTTTTTCGGCATTAACCCGTGCTCCATGGCTGCGGGTAACTGAGGCATCATCTGATAGTTGTCTTGGGGAACACTCACCTGGAGACGAACTTCGAACAGATCTCAGGCTACCGAGTCCACAGGTGTTTCAATTTGTCCATCAGATGAATTTTTCCCAGTCATATCGATATCATCACCATCAATTGGCATCTGTTAACAGAAAAACAAGAATGATATCAGAATGTGATAATTGTTTTGCAAACTCGCTTAAAGAAAGCGTTCGCGGAAACAGAACGTAGTAAGTGATAACTTAAAAACGTTCGTATAAGAAAAAATTGATTCGCGAAAAAATTTAAAATTAATCGCAAATCCTTGAAAACTTCAGAAACGTTTTGTAACACTCAAAATCGTAAGGAAGAACGATTTCGCAACACTCAAAATCGTAATCTGACGAACATATATCTATGAATACTCTTGAGACTTACTTTATGGAGGATCGAAGTTTTTCAGAGTTAGAAAAAATTCGCAGGAAAAGATTGAACGAAGAAGATGATGGAGCGCCTGTTTTTAAAGAACAGACCGGGTGCGATTATTCGGTTAAATTTTTAATAAACTTTTTCCCCAAAAAGAATAGTCTTTAATGGACTGTCGGTCCAATTGACCAAAGCCAAAGCCAAACCCAAACCCAAACCCGAGCCCGGCTCGGTTCGGTGGTGGTGCGCGCGTTGTATCCTTGTGTCTCTCCATGTGTGGGTGTTATGTTTTAATCATAGGTATATCTTTAACTCTTTATATACCACTTGAAAAAGTTTTCCCTAAGGGATGTGAGACTTTTTACATACACACTTTTCATTTCACACCATTTGGGGTTTTTCCAATATGGCCCAAATCATTTTCTCATTCAATTTTAACTCAATTTTTTATAAACCAAATACCCATCTTAATGGCCTATTTGTTTATTAAAATTAGTTCCAACAAGCACGACAACATATAAACGAATAAATGAATTTACACACTACTTTTTTTAATAGGTAAGTTTTACGCGCTAACAGAATAGCAAATATGTTATTTTCTTTGTTCTTTGTTGTCTTGGTCTTGTATGATCTTCATCAGGCCCGGTCCTGAATAGAAGCAATGGAAGCCCATGCTTCAGGCCCCAAAAATATTAGTATAATTCCGGCCACAAATTTTTTAAAATAGCTTGTAGCTTAGTTGGTCTATGTATAAATAAACAGCTCGGTCTTGTTGGAGGTGGCCGGTTTGAAGCTCAAAACTGTTTTATAATTTAGTTACTTTTTAAATGCATTAACTAAGTGGTCATAAATTTTTTTGTTGTCAGCCCAAAAAAGTTCAGGACCGGAACTGATCTTCATGATTGGCTATCATTCTTGATGAAACTCCAATAGTTAGATTTGTTTGGAAGATTTTATACATTTAACGGCAAAGTAAAGGCGGCTTTGTTTTTGACATACTCTAAAGGAGATGAATATGTTTTTGACTCGGCTGGCTCTATACCATGTCTTTCACTATCTGGGAGAAGCGTGTGTCATTCTATGGAAGTTCAAATCTTTATAATATTTTAAAGTTTACAAAAGCCAACAAGTTCTGACAATACGACACGTGTCACCTCTTTCTCTAAAATTTTTTATTTTAAAAAAGTTTAAATTGTTTCTTATAGGTTTCGAACCCAGCAAACCTCAGTAACTTAAGTGAAGAGTAACCACTAGACTACTAAAGACACTTGTATATAACACAAAAATAAACATATGTAACCCACTACTAAAATTCTTTCTAAAAATCATTCACAAAAGTAGGAAATATTTTAAAATGTTAATTACTTTTATTTTTTTGTAATGTGGAATTAAAATTAATTCAGCTAAATATTTAATCTTTATAATATTTTAAAGTTTATAAAAGTCAATATGCTCTGATAAGACGACATGTGTCATCACATATTTATATAATTAAATGTAATTAATTACTAAAATTAATACTACTATTACATTATGTATTGTTATTAATTATGTATTAAGATTACATAACAATTCAAGAATAATAGTTTTGTTATTTTATGTATTAAAATAATGCATTATAAATATTTGAATAACTAAAGTTTATTGAGTTTAAATTTCTTAATTTTTTATATATTTAATGGTGGTAATTATATATTTAACATACCATATGCATAAAAATACGTTTAATGTTCCTAAAGAACATTACCACCATTTATATTAACTCATATACTATATACACATCACAAAAGTGTATGTCAATTTATCTTTGATTTGTACTAATAGAGTTAGTCTCTTTCTTATATATTAGTAATAAATATATGTAAATATTATATAGTATATAAAATTCTATTGATTCATACCTAAAATAGATTTACCTCATCTATAAAATTATAAAGATAGAATAGATAACTAAAATTTTTGTTTTACCTCATCATAGGTTAATGTATTCTAACATAACATTTTTCGATTAAAAACACATAAGCATAGCTAACAAAAGTACATCATAAATAAAAACTAACTCTTTTTATATATAAATACAAAAACAAATAAAAAAATAAAAAAATGATAAGTAACTAGAATGTAAAAAGAGGTTTTATAATAGCTAACAAAAGTACATCAGAAATAAAAACTAACTCTTTGTATATATAAATACAAAAAATAAATTAAAAAAGAAAAAAATGATAAGTAATTAGAATTAAAACAAGGTTTTATAATAAATAATTATTTTATTATAAAATTTTAAGCATTGCTTAGATAACATAACTAATTTAGTTGTCAAATTTATGTAGTTAACGAAGTTGCAAACAAATATATTCAAATAGTAACTAATATAGTTTCAAGTCAATTATTATTTTTTGTTTACTAGCAACCAATATAAATAAAAAGAATTAGTTGTTTTTTTCAAACATAAATAAAAAGATAAAACATATTGTTTGTCTCTCAATCTAATAAAATTTTAAAACAAAACTCGCACATCGCGCGAGACATTTTTTAGTTAGTTATAAGATATGCTAAGTTATAATTATTTTTGTGTCATATATAGTTAAAGTTGAACGCGTCCAATTTTATGTGACAATATATATCCGAGTCCAATTATTCATTTTATAAACAAATATCCAATAATATCCAAGTTTAGGTGTTCAATCAAAGTAAATAAACCAATTACGAAGCAGCCATTTGTAGCAAAAACCCTGCAATTTATTTATACAACAAAGATCTGACAAACGGTAGTGTCGATTATAAAGCCTAGAGGAGAGAGCTTTGAGACTATATACATCGAAATAAATAAAAAAACCCCTCTTTGATGAAAATATGTAATACAAAAAAATTTATAAATACAGTACGTTCCAAATATATATTATGAATTAAGAAACGGAATTATTTATAGCCGAAGCCTAAATTTGCAGTTACTACTTTGAATCTTAATAACATTATTTGTAGCCAAACTATCCACAAATACACCACATCTAACCAAGAACTTCACCTCCATCAGCTTTAACTTACCGAATTTGACCCTAACCGGTTGGTTAACTCTAATTCTCAAAGGTATATTTCCAGTTCTTTGTTGCTGCTCTTCTAATGTCGTCCTTAAACCTGATGCATCCTTTGTTTCACCAGTCATTTCTACGTATATCACTGTCGTATTTTCATGTCCCTGGTAAAACTTCGGCAACGACCCTATAAAATATCACAAAATCCATTTAAAGAATATCTTTTAAAAATATATACCCGGTTTGGGCTATATTGTAAACCAATTTCAGTCAAACAAGACACCATAAACAAAACTTTATTCAACCAAACTAAATAAAAATGGACTGGAACCTACCAAATGAACCGGTATAACTAAGATGTTGAAGCCTTTCTAAGTTTAGGAACCAAATTAAACCAAAGAAAAGTAAACTGGCATAAAAAAATTGAGACGTACCCTCGCTGAGTTTGGTTTGCGAGTACCACACGGTAATCTTGCTCCCATCTTCATAGTAAATCCCGATCTTCTCGTTGGGATTCTTAGCGGTTATGGTCACGTTAAAAGCCACGGACAAACTCAAATCTTGGTTAGGTGTAAACCGGGTGAGCTGTAACGGGTCAATAGAGTAATCCGGTAGCTTTGGTTTAAAGACAAGATAGAGTATACCAATCGAAGCGCCTATTGCAACAATAAAGAGCAAGAGAAAGCAGACCGTGTAGCACACGCATCTGCAGCAACAGCTTCTTCCTCTGTTTTTTGGAGGAGCCAAAGGCACGAACCGGTGTGGCCGTTGTGTCAAAGGGTCTTTGGACGGGTCTCCGTGTTCCGATCTCAAGGCATCACGTGGAACAATGGGAGCCGTTGGACGTGCCGGCGAGGCTTCGGGATCGTGGAGCGGGTGGATTTTCGGGTGATTGGACATTTTTGGAGAATCTTGATTAGACAAGAATAGAAGAAGAGACTTTGTTTTTTGATCTTGTTTAGGGTTTTTTGAAAATATAAAGAGGACTTGGAATGCTCAAGAATGGGTTTTAAAGTCAAGTAGGAAGAACTTTTCAATGGAGAGCGATCTTCTTCAAATTTTTTATATATAAAGATAGATAACATATTACATATATGTCACCTATTTTGTTTGTTGTTTTGTGTTGGATTTTGCTTTTTTTTTTATGAAATATTTATGTATGAAAAACGAGTGCATTCGTTTCCATACAACACGTCACACGTGTATTGCAAATTTGCTTGTGGGTTAAGGCAGCGGTCATTTATGGAAATTGAATTTGATGTACGCATAGAAATAGTAGGTAGAGATTTATGTAATTTCTATATGTGAACTTGCGCTAGATGGCAAAGAAAAGTAGAAATATGACTTTTTAGTTTTAGGAAGCAACCATACCCTTAATTATCAAACAACCAAAAAAATCTAGCCATTTGATACCTTCCCTTTCAAATGCTATATCTTTCCTTTTAATATCTTTTCTTGATATCCTTTTCCTTTAATCTCTTCTCTTTTGTCTTTTACTATTTCGCTCTTACATCTTTAGTTCTAATCTCTCTTTCTACCTTTTTTCCAAATATGCTATTTTTCGCAATCATCGATATTTGAATTAATCATATTACAAATAATGATCAGTCAATGAAATTTTATTACATATAATACATGTGATTAAGATGAACAACTCCACGAACAACAATTCCATGACGCTCCCTAATACATGGTTCCATCTGCACGATGAACAAAAACATCTCCACAATACATCAAAATACGACAAACGGTTCTACATGCATATCACTTTATAATCTGTAGTAGACTTTTAATCTATTAATATGTAAAAATTATATTCTCTAGGAATCAAACCCCGTAATTGATATCAAAATATTAAAAAGTTTAACCACTAGGCCAAAAGACTTCATGTGAAGACCCAATAATGGATAAGTAAAAAATCGAAACCATTGCGTTCAAGATTTTTGTGTACAAAGAGTTTTTAGTCGATAGAAAGAGATGATGTATTTAGTTGTATTAAGCCATTTGAGTGTAGAAGGTAATAAATTTTATTATATTAATTAAGCCCTCTCGAGTCTTTACTCGTTTGTGAGTTAAAAATTTGGAGAAAGCAATTGCCAATCTTTTCTAGCGTTGTGCAAGAAAACTAAAAAGATTGGAGTCAAAAGATTGTTAGTTTCTTGGTCCAGAACAAATAATTCGTTTTTATTTTGTTATTATTTGACTGTTTTCCCAGTTTAAATTGGATACATTGATTCGTAGGTATATATAAAGTCAAAATGCTTTTGTTGACCCAATCTCTTTAGACTATGCATCAGTGTTCTCATGCATTCCGTCATGGTTCCTTTTTACTACTTTTTTACATATGCCCTTAGATATTGCTTTTATTTTATTATTTTATTATTATAAAAAGTATTCGAAAGCACCCCAGGCTTATTATTGACGGTTTTTATGTTGACGTTTAATGTGAATCGTTGTCGAACATTTGAACGAAAATTTCTAGAAGACCATGCTTCTTTTTCAAATAAAACCATTTGGTCTTTTTGGCATTTGGTAGTCCACCAACTATTGGCCCGTTCAGAAGCAACTGCTTCGGACTTCAAAATTTTCTAAAGTCTCAATTTGTTTCTACCAAATACAATTAGCAAAAGACATGAAGTCAAGGGCACAAAATCTTGGACTGGTCGACAGAAGTTTCATTGAAATTTTAGTTTTCGCATGAGTTGAAATGGCAAGCTTGCTAATGAACTGTGGAAACACAAAATCTGATGAAAATCGCTTAGGAAGTTTGTGTTTGAAGTACAATGATCTTTCACCCCAAAACGTTAGATATAGGATACACAAAGACAGCAAAACAAACTATCCAAATTGTTTACAATCTCTCTTTGTTTTGTCTTCATCATAACTATTTTCAATCAATGCATGACAGGTTTCAAAGGCTGAGCTCTCAATTTCGAAAAATCCAGACTCACATCAAGCTCCTCGTCCAGCTCCCCGATAACACCTCTGATCAAATACGACACACACAATTGTATCGTTAGAAAATCATCGATATTGGACCAACACGATAATGTGAGGATGAGATTTTACATGTTGTCGCCTCTGATGATGTACAAACCCAGCACAAGTTGTTGTACTCCTTCCTGAAATACATTTAGCAGAGGTCACAATGCTGAATCAAACACTTCACAGTAATTTAAAATTGATCGTGTTACTGCCAGTAAAAAAATTGACTCAACAAGCCAAGGCATTTAACATATGACTCACAATTTTCATTTCAATAATAACATTTGAAAGAATTGCCAGTACTAAATATGTTAGTGTAAGCTCCAAACAGCATATCTGTAGTGGCTATCCATACTATCAGATTTTAAGTTCTTCTATTCAGAGGCCAATTATTTCTTTAACCACCATTCTCTCTCACTTCAAACAAAGTACTGCAGGGACCAGCCTATCTTAAATGTAAGAATATGGCACTACGACGGTAATTCAAGCAATGTACATTATTAGCAAGAACGTACTATACAATTAAATGACCAATAATAACAGACAACGAAAGATGCTGTGACAATGAACAAGATTTATCCAACTGAGCTCGCACCTCTATCTTTCTAATTTTACGCAATCACTACACACAAAACTTAGAGACATCAAGAAAACCTCATGAAAGTGACACCAAGGATACAACACATCAAACAATGGGGTGAAGAAGATTATGCATGTCACAGAGTGTCCAAGTATTTGCACCCATTCGATTTGGTGAAATACTTGAAGCATACCTTTGTGGAAAAGACGCGTTCATGAGATTCATCGAGGATTATATTTGTAGCCTGGTCAAAGCCTTTGAGAACTCCCTGAAATATTGATAATTTCGACATTGTTCTTTTTGCTTACATTTGGAGTTCTAAACCATATAACAAACAAGAGAGGAATAACATACCACAATGTTGCGTCCATCATTTGTAATCACCGAAATAATCTCTGCAAAAAGATAGAATTATGCGACAGAACATCAAAAAACAAATCCAATATGTTGCTTGATGGCTAAAAAGACAACTTACGATCGACAAGTGACTCGAGTCCCGTAGTTGTCGCCATGCTAACAGTAAGAAAAAATTCTATAACCTGAAAAATGAACAAAAATATTTCAGCGAGAAATTCGTCGAACACTTGGTGGGCATTACGAATTGAAAATTTTAAATCTGCAACAATCAAAGACTTTCACCAAACTTGACAGAATTACGAGAAACAAAACACAATTCCAGCGTAATCAGACACAAATCAAAAACGAATTCAAGGAATCGAATGAAAATTTGGTTCCGAATCCTGGAAATATCACATCAGAGGGTTCAAACTTCAAAGTATTGAGAAGAACATATGAGGAAGACGAGAGAAAGGCTTCACCTTTGCGGCTTCCGAATCTAAGACGAGAGGAGCTTCTGATTCTTAAAGCCCTAAAACTTTTTTCTTCACTGTGTTTCAGCAAACTCGGGGCCGAGTGTGTTTGATAGGTATACACCACCGTATATGAGTAGGTTAGACAATTTTAAATCATTTATTTATAAAATATTTTAAATTAAGGGAAATTGCGTTTTATATTATCTAATCGGCATCTAATTAATTATCTAATATACAATAACCAAAATGTAGTAAATAACAATATGAGATTTTGATTTTCCGTTTTTAACTAAAAATTGACAAAGATTGAGATCGATATAGTTAATTATGTTCAAAAACTATAATAGATAACTATGATTCTAATAATAAACTATGTTCGGACGTAATGAATATAATAGGTATAAATGTTTCTGATAATAGTTAACAATTTTTGTTGTTGTTTTTGTGTTTTCATTATGGAACATAGTTAACTATTTTTGTTTAAATAAGTAATTATTACAACATTATTTTTATGTGGTCATTTAAGTTATGAAATTGGTAGAGTAGAAAAGTATGTTCTGATAGTAGTTAACTATGCTTTAAAATTTATAATTGTTTTCTCAAAAATAGTTATTTATGTTTTAGATAGCTACAAAATAGTGTGAAATAGTTAAATATATTTTGAGATCAATTGAATTTGTGGTTTCGAAAATAGTCATCTATGTTACAATACAAGCAACCACGTAGAAGTTAAGCAATATTCATACTATCCTTGATTATCACATCTGGATGTTTTGAGGGTTTATGATTTAGTTTTGAAAGTTTAAAGTGTAATTTAGTTTGTGATATATTTGGAAAACCATGTCTACATGCCACTTAGATTATGTCATGCTTATCTATAGAATCATTTCTAAACTTTTCGTGATGAGACTTCAAACTCTCGTGCTTGAGATAATCTCTCCAACCAAATTGTAAAGGAATAAGAATGCAAACACTCGCCTCATCCGACTCTTCACCTAACAAACAAGGCTACCCACAACCCCATTGTTTCTTCAAAACCCGTGGCCAGTCCATCTCTATCCGCTAACCAAGTGACAAAACCGAACTGTGGGAAACTACACAACCCCATTTAAAGTTCTTTTTTTTTTTTTCGTAAATTGATTCATTCAAATAATTGTGGGCTCTCTGTGGTAATCACAAACTTAAACGAAACAAATGCAGGCTTTGCGGGACGGATCGTTGTGAATAAAAAAGATTGATTTCGCTGCAGGACAGACTTTTCAAGACAGTGTTTCCCCGCTTGAATGTTCAAGTTGGGACGAATAAAATTTTTGTTACTACCAATGACCTCTATGAAAATGTCATAACTCATTAACGTAAAAGAAGAAGATTGGATTGAAATGAGCAAACAACAAGTGAATACAAATTAAACCAAACATGGAGAATATAGCAATAGACTAAAACAAGCAAAGATTTCTTCTTAATCCTTTTAAAGTTGAAACTCTAGTCACGTAAGATTATTGCTGCCTGATGATTCTTGCGGCCCTTCCAACGAACCTCCTCTCTTCACAGTAACATACTTTTCAAAGCTTGGTTCCATTAAATCCGCTTTCTTCGCCCTAGACGTAAATCTAAACTGGCTCGAGTCAGAGCTCGTAGAGTTAAGATCCGCCACAGCTTCAACGATTGAGCAAGCCTTTGTAACACATGACGGTAGAAGATTAAACGAAATCGAAGGATCGTCGTCGTCATCGACATTGTTACTCTTCCCATGAAAACTCTTAATGTCCTTTAACAACAATGCCGTGTAATTGTTGCTGTTCTTGTTTTCTTCGTTTGTTAGCAGCAACAATGTTTCTGGACTGAAATCGAAATCTCGTGATTTTCGCAACGATCTGCTTCTGCTTATCACTTGTGGACTTGAAGCTCTAATCGTCTTCCTCGGATTAAGTTTTCCAGATTCGTGTATCATCTTCTTATTGCAATTAGTGTTTTGATCAATCTCTCCTAATGGATTCCTTCTATACGGCGATTGCTCCGCCTTCCGTGAATTGCTTCGGCTCAGCGACGGTTGTGGCGGGACCGGAGATTTCGACCTAGGAGACGCGGCGGTTCTACAAGCTTCTCCGATGTTTCTCTTAACAGTAATTCGTTTAATAGATGGCTCCGTCGCCGGAACCGTAACAAGCTTTCTCGAATTTACAGAAATGCCACTCGAATTAGGATTAGAATTAGGGTTTATCTCCAATCGTTTTCCCGGAGATCTGCTTACCCGTCTACCACCGCCGTAATTTCCTCTTTCCCTGCTTCCGGATCGGTAATTTTTGGAATCTTCTCTTTCTCTGCTCGGAGTTCGTCTTCTCCGTTCACGAGGCGAATCATTCACTCGATTCCGATGCGTCTTCCTCTCGATCTCCTGCTCTTCCACGTCGCCGACTTGAATCCGCTCGTTCTGGTCAAAATCGAAGCTTCTTTTTGATCCGGAGTATCTTCTGGTTTTAGCGGCGGAGTTGCTTCGACTCATTTTCCCACATTGGATTAGTATAGCATCAACTTCGTCTCTCTTACAGCTAGAACTCATCACTACTGATTCGATTGATTTCTCCACCACCGCCGGAGATTCCTCTGATTTCTCATGGCTTCTCCTCACAGAATCTTCCTTCTTCGTTGTAGTGTTTTCTTCTTCTTGATGGAGGTTTTCAGGTATTTTGGTTATTGGTTTCGCTTCTTTTTCTATTGGTGGATTTTCAGGCACTGGTTTGTTTGGATCTGGGGATTTAACGGCACAAGAGGTGCCATTTGAGAGAGGAGGAGATTTCTTACTGAGAATACAACCCATTTGCTAAAGAATATGGGAGAATGGAGAAATTGAAATCAGAAATGAGGCATTACATAACCAGAGAGATTTGATATTTGAGGGAATGTCTCTGTGTAAAAGACAAAAATTATTCGAAAGTTCAAATTCTGAGAATAATACTTTTTTCGAAATGAGATTCGTTACTGACATAAGTCCTTTTACTTCAGGAAACATTCGGATTGGTCCCTTTTACTTTCCTAAATTAATCTCCTTTATGGATTGTTCCATTGTGGGGATCAGATTTAACTTTTGACGAAGATTGGGGTCAAATTGTAAATAGTTTATTTTTATTAAAGATGGAATGGACGAAAGAGGAAAATGGAGACGTTAAGACATGAAAGAGAGGCACGGCAGTCAATGTCAGTAGTTAATAATATAGTTACTCTGACCCATTTTCCCTTTTTACAAAGCAAAATGGTTTTCTTCATTTTTTTAAAAGTTTTTAATATTGTGTAGTTCCAACGGCTCTTTGCATGTGTTGATGGTTTGGTTAGGTAACCAAAATAATCTAGATTTGTAAAACCTAACCAAAATAATCTAGATTTGTAAAATTTTACAAATCTCTTAAAAGTTAAAACAACTGTCAAGTTATGAAGGGAAATTAGGTCAAAGAAAGAAATAATTTTAATGGCACTTACCGATGAAGATGCATCTTTTCCTATGTCCTAAGCTCAGGAATATCAATCAGCTAAGGACTGAACATCTAATGTATGAATCCATTTTTTCCTTTCTTTACCATGTTTTAGACCAATCATTTACTTCTAAATTGGGAAGATGACAAATGTCTATACTTGCTGCCCAATTCTTATAGGCTAGGCCATTAAAAATTGCAAGAAAACAAAAAGCTAAGATAACAATAATTTTGTGCAACTTCATTTTACTTGACACTTACCTTCTTTAACTTTGTATTTTTGCAGTTATGAACTTCCAGACTCGCATCCTCTTCTAGTTAAGGTATGTCAGATTACAAGATGAGGTGACTTGTCGAAGTCTTGTCTATATTCAAAATCTAAGAAGTTGTTTGTGTTTGTTTGTTATGGCAATTTGAGAAAAGAGAGCCTATACTAGTTGGCCTCAAGATAAGCTTGGTAGGGTGAGCTGCGCCGGTTTCTGATTTGGTTTGTAAGGTTTTGTCCTTCTTTTAGCTCATGGTTTTGTATTGCGAGCCACTCGCACATGACGCGAGAGGAGTATGTGCTCGAGGGTTGTGTGATATTTACCGTTGGCGATTCTTGTATGGGCCTCCAATGAACGGCTTCTTTTGTCTCGCAGTTAAGTAGGTACGACTTATTTTGTTATACTAGGGTTGTTTCATCTCCACCAATTGAATTAGCACGAACAAGGGACATTGTCATCACTTCGTCAATCTCCATTAACTTCGTGTTTTTGTCAAGTTGACGGACTAAAATTTGTTCATGCTTATGCTTCCATGTTTTTTACTTTTTTCCATGGGACCATTACATTAGGTTTCAAATTCCAATTTGTAAACCTAAAACGTTTTCATTTCTATGATATATTTACCGTTTAGCAAAATAAAATAAAATAAGAGAGCCTGATGATTGATGTCCTTGTTTACTTGCTATATGCACACCAAGTGATCTAGGAATTGTCAAAGAATCTCCAAATCTAATACCTGTTTAGTTGGATAGATAAATAAAAGTTTCTTTCATCACTATGAAATTATTAAACTAAGTGAGACATGTTTCCATTCAACCAGATGTAAGCAAATATATTTACTAAGCAATTGGTAAAATTTGTGAACATGAGACTTGTTTCTCACGCAACAATATTAGGGAAGCAATCAAGCAAGATCACATAATAGAGAAACATGAGACTTGTTTCTCTATTATTGTTTTCTTTGATTTTATTTATTTGTTTTTATTTGCATGTTTCTTTTTCATATATTATTTTTAGCTTGATTTTAATCTTATAAATTCATAATATAGCTATTTGGTCATTGTGAATTCGATCTCTAACTACTACAATCGTCTAATGTGCACTTGCAGTTCAAGATTTTTTTTTTTGGGGTAAAAACTTACTCAACATAACCCTAGCATTAAATCATAAGACCCCAAATGAAAGATAAACTTCTAAGGTTCAAGATTACTTATCCCTTTAACTAGGTGGTTGTTTTTGTTATGCTTCTACTTTTCTTAAGTCTATAACTTAGTTTGATCATAAAGCTAGAACTTGTATTATTCAAGTCGGCAAAACAAAAACAAAAACGTGTTTATATATTACTAGTATTAAGGCATGTGAGTATGCACAGACATATGTTACATTGCAGTAAAATGATACTAATTGAAGAATGTTAATCCACTGAACTATTTTACATTTGTGGTCTCTTCATTTGTATTATATTTCTTTTCTAGCACATACATCATATTTTGGGAATTTATGATATGCAAAAATAAATAATAATTTTAAACTTAAAAATTTTGGGGTAGATGGTTTTAATTAAAAAAATATGATCAATTGTGATTATCATTGTTAAACATAAATTTGAAAGGATTTTCGAAGTCATAATATAGATTCAAAGGCAAACCTAAGTAATTTTGTAGAAAAACAATTTTTCGTCCAAGAATCACAATAGTAATCAATATATCACGTTGTTTTAAAAAACATGATAATACGGTTTTTGGTTTTTTATTTACGGTTAATGAGTTGATTTAAAGTAATAAATAAAAAACATTTAAATTGAAACACATATGTATATATATAATTTGGTGTTATTAATAAAAAATGTCATGAACCGAGAAAGAAATGAGATTTTAACATCACAAAAAAAATCTTTCAAAACTAAAACTATGGTGACCCAAAAAAACCCCTTAAAACTATGATTGTCAGTTACATAGCATTCACGATTCACCGAAAAAGTTACATGGCATTCATCCTTGTTGACTTGGATGTAATCTCACACCATCTCACACCTGCAATCGTTTACATCTTTGACCTGAAAAAAATATTTATGCTAATTAAGTAATCATACAAAATAACGTTTGAGATGGAAATTAAGAATAATAATGAGCAAAACACAAGGGAGAAGACAAAATTATACTACGAAAAATCAGTTTTTGATTGCTAGCGAAGATTATGTGATGATTTTGTATCCATGAGAAACTGATTGCGAGAGAAACGCATGACTGATTTTGTACGCCTGCATATAAAAAATTAATTTAGAGATAATGCAAATAGGGGAAGAACATATTTAAAGAAATAGATAAATTTTATCTACGAATTTGACTCGGATATTGATTTTTCATCTCTTAGTTTTATCTACTAGATACCAAATTAATGAAAGTATTTTGAGATGTGATTGATTCTAATAACACATGAAAAAGAAGTTAACTGAGAGAGATTATTAAAAAAAAAGGGCAAACTGAGAGAAAAGAAAGAAAAAAAGCAAATTAACATATAAATCATTGCGATAAAACGGTTGAGGAGAGGTTAGTCTGATGATGGAGTAGTGGGAGAGAATGAGAAGTGAGATCGTGGGGAAAAAAGTAAAAAACTTTCGGCGTGGGTTTTTGTTTAATTTGTTAAAATTGTTTGATTAGAACTAAAAAAAAATTGAGAATATTTGTGGGAAGGACACGTATTAAGATTGCTAAGGTGGTGTTGTGAAGGTGATTTTAGGAGTCTCTCTTCAACTTGTCTTTTATATGATAGGGGATTCGACGTCCTTGATAGCTTCTTTTACCGATTTTTTTTCCCAATCAAACTTTGATCTCTGAATCGGAAACTCATCTTTAGGGTTACGATATGGTGGCGATCCTACGAAACCTTCACGAGGACGATCTGGCCGGTGATATAGGTCTTTCGGTTGAGAATTTGATCGATGATTAGCTGGCGACAATGTTCAACGGAGCAACGGCTCTACCACCGGCGTCAAATGCACCGCTTGTCGTTTTTACATCGGGGTTATTCATCTTTATGATAAAGAAATACTGAGATGGCCTTCAGTAGAACAACGTCAACGAAAAAGGAGCCTAAACAGTAGATCCAAACGATTGGTAAGAAGTTATTAGATTCTATTGTAGGTTTAGGAGAAAATTTTGTTGAAGATTTGTTAGTTGAAGATTACTGAGTCTTGGAAACTAAGCAATTAAAATGTACAAATTATGTGGCAGCAAATGGTTTACACATATTCATCCTATATACCAATAACTATGTTTTACAGTAGCTTGATATTCCACTTTGGGTTTCTCCAAATGATTTAAAAATTTTAACAAAAGAAAACCAAAAAGAAATGCTGGGAATCTTGTATTAGTGATGATATTTTGACTTTCTGGCAAAATTTCATCTCAAAGATGTCTTTAACGCAACCTAAAGTCAATTGAAGCAAACAACTATCAAAATATGTAATGATATTATTTTCATCTAGAAACTGAGCATAATGCAAAACAAGTATTTTTATTATAAAGTTAGCATTGTGATTAATATGATCGGCTATCTCAAAATAGTTAGAATAAATAATAAAATGACAAAACAAAATAGAGGTAATATCTTCTTTCTTAATGAAAAATCTGCAAATATATTGTTGAATTTTTTTTTACTAAATATTCAACAAAGCATATATTAAAGATTAGTTATTAATGAAGAAAACATGAAAAGTTGTAAGTTACTGCATTATGATTTGAAAAAAACAATTGGCATCCAAATTTTTAACACTTTTCAGTTGACAATGCATGAGATAAAGAAGAACTGCTTATTCTTGAAAACATGTTTAGTTCAAGAAAGATAAAAAACATGTTTAGTTCAAGAAAGATAAGGAAATATTGGCTTCGAACAATGATAAAACAATATTGATAGTTTTAACTTTATCGTATTTTGTGAAAAACAACAAAAGAAAATAATATGTCTACTGAAAATGGTGAATATATTAAAAGATGATAAGGTAATGGAATATTTTCAAGAAATGAATCAATTCAATTTTTTAAAGTAAAAATATATTTTAGAATATTATCTATTAAATTTTAATTAAACTAAGAATAGAAGAAAAACCATATATAAATATCATTTGCATTAATAAAAATATATTCTGTTTACACAAAATATATGAACTCTATTAAAAAATGAAACATCATAGTCACACATTTTGACTAATCAATCTATAAAATTCATCTGTATTCTAAATCATAGCTTTTAGAACTTTGATAACCTACTCTCCTGAAGCACAAAAAATTCCAAAATCATATATATAATAACATTATGCCAAAGATGTAAATATCATTGTTACAAGGTCACAAATCAACTGATTTGTTATATACATGCTATTTGATGAAAAGTTTGATTGGGCTTAATATTTTCCTTCACCCAAAAAACATTGAAGATTGTGATTCCACACTTGTTTAATAATATCCTAGTATTTTTTTTTATCAATTCTATGTGAAGAGAAAACTCACATAGTATGCAACAAAATATTTTTTAAAAGTAAACTAAATCTTAGACAAATTTAAAAATGATCAAAAGATTTTTATTCGTCAAGTGTTTAAGTTTAAGTTTATTGCCAACATAATTATTTCATAGTAAACTAATCCTCAAACATATAACATTTAAATTTAAAGAAAACAAAACTAACCACACATATTCTTGGTTTTTTGCAACCTATAAGGAAATAAAGCAATGATTAAGATACCTCTATGTACTCTACTTTTTTCATTCATTTGGAAATTAGTGTGTTAAGAGGTCTTGGTCATACATAAACTTAACAATACATCTTCTACTAGAATAATGAGCTTCAAACTTCAAAAAAAATATAGTCAAAATGTATCATAAACGCAAAATATAAGTTAAAAGTAGAATTGATAAGTTTCAAAAAAAAAAAAAACTAGAACCTATTATAACAACCATATAAACACCAAATAATTGTTGGTACTTAATCAACCTAAGAAAATTGAGCAACCAATATAAGTGCTTGGACCAAATAAATAACGATGGTAAATTAGGATCCACAACTCATGCACCATTTCTATTTCCTGAGAGAGACATATACAACTATAATTTAAAATTCATCCACATGTGTGTGAATGAAAAAAAGCTTAGTAGTCCACATAACTTCATTCCCCATTTGATGTAACTTAGAGACATACATACCTTAGTAAGTCTGCCATAAAAATGTTTTTAAACTAAAATCAATTGAAAGCAATATGATGATTTGTCTATGGAATCAAATTGCAGGAAAATTTATTAGTGATTGGTGCACAAACTCGTTTAAAGGTGCCCAATTCCTCTATATCTGATTAAATGTAGTTAACTATAACATGGATGATGATCACTAAAACATAGCTAAATTTGTTCAAAATTCACAGAGGTAGAAATTGAAACAAACTTATATCCAATAAGAAATTGACTTCAACAAACTCAAATTGAGATTTATGCCTGATGTAGCAATTTCTTTAGTGTGCTAATCAAATGATCCTAAGTCACATAAAAAACGACATGATTCGTTTTTAGCATATCATAGTGATTGAACACAAGGAAGCAAGAATTTACAGTACTAAACTATATTAATTCAATCCTAAGCTAAGCAAAATCATAAATAAGTGGTTGGTTCACAAGTTCAAATGCAAAATTCTATAAACGATTAGGTAAATATGAGCTTTTAATGATATTATGAGATGTGAGATACGATTACATCTTTGAATCAAAAACCAAATTTCAATCTGAATGAAGATAGAATCTTCGAAAAAATCAATCGGCTATCAGAATTTGAATCTCACTGGAGTAGATGCGACCATGTTTGATCTCATCAGAGTAGATGCGATAATGTTTGATCTTAACGGCATTTGGTTTTCACAAGCAACCGAGTCACGCACTCGCATTGTTTTATTTTATTCAATTCTTTAACAAATACAATATTAGTAATAAATTGATAAGTAGCACGGTTTATTAACCAACATCCAGTTAAAACATTTGAACGTTTGTTTAATATTTGACATTAAATAGGTGATATCTTCCACAATATTTCTTGTAGTAAGAAGAGAATCTCTGGCGACAGAACAAAATGGTGATGACCATGTCGAAGCTCACACTTGTTCTCTTCTTTTCTTATTTACTTTTCTCATTCTCCTCCGCTTTCAAATAAGACAAATCCCTCCTCACGTTTGAGAGTTTAGAATTTGTGTAATGATTTTTTGTTAACATTATTTCCTTTAAACGACCCAAAACTTATATTTATATATAGATATATATAGATATATATGAATCAACTATTTAAAAATATTTAGAGTAAATAATAAAATGTCCTAAAAAATGAAGATGACAATGAAAATTTGCAAATACCTCGTTGAAAGAGTTATTCTCCATATTAAATTCAAACAAAAAAACTCATCCATTATTTAAATTTCAATTGCTATCCAAACGAACTTGTACTTGAAACAATTTAACACTTCTCTTCAAATTGTTTTCTGTCTTATGGAATTGGCATTAGAGTCAAAATTCATCTTCTAAAATGAAATATGCATCTCACATCAAGCTTTTCGTGTAAAAAAGGAATACCAACAAACACTGAATAAACATAGACACAACAAACCAACAATTATACACATATTGAATAAGGAATAATAAATTGGTTTATTTATTGTCCACATTTTGATAAGGACGTTGATTCTGAGGAAACTAATGTTGGAAACCTCTCCACTATATTACACTTAGATCATACTCCCTATGTTCTCAAAAGATTGATGTTGTTGAAAAAACAAATATTTCTAAAATATTAATTTTTTACATTCTCAATACATTATTAATGAAAAAATAATGATGAATTGTAAATTCCAAGACACATTAATTGGTTTTATTGAATTACTATTGGTTTAGAATCATAGGAAATTGTTTAGTACAGAAAACAAGACATTTATAACTAAAATTTAATGTGTTTTCTTAATGGTTGTGAAAATTCTACAACATCAATCTTTTGAGAACGGAAGGAGTACTTTGTTTCTAGATGAACCCTGAAAATAGTTGCGGTTAAACCTTTTCTAAAAAGTGAGAAATACATATGATTTTTGGCCAATTTGCAATGTGAATAACGGGTGTATTTTATTTCTAATTTACAAGTCTTAAACTACTACATAAGGATATAATGTCTTTGTTGGATACCAAAACCGTCCCCTCTAACGTTGTGAGCCCACATGGCTCCACGCTCAGGGTGAGCTAAACTAGTTCTTTCCTTCTGTAATGCCACCAAATAATGTGATTTTTAGTGCGTGCGTCAATCGACACAAGGGGTGTGCCAACCGACGCAAGCTATTTCGGGCCAGAATCGGTTTGATGTTTAAATTACCGATTTGGCCGGTTTGGGTTAGTGAAACCCTAGGTCTCGTGTTATAAGGATGAGCAGTCATGGCTTTGATAAGGAATCAAAGGTTTTTGATCAATTAAGAGAGAAAAGTGTGTATTTTTGTGATTGATTTTTCGTTCTTAGAGATTGGTTGTAGCCTTTGAAACTTTTAGAAGGGATTGTTGGTGAGATTCTATGAAGGAGAGTGAATAATCAGACTTGTGTGCCTTTTATTTCGTGGTTGTCCCGATCCTTGTCTCAATCAATCCGAAGGCTAAGGTGAGTGCGCGACCATGGCTTATCTAAGCCGTATAACGTGTTAGGATAGATGATTTGGTGGTTTGATGATTGAATTGGCTTTTGATGTGTTATCCTATGTGTTGTATTTTGTTTTTCTGTATGTTTTGTGGTGACGATGGATGTAGGGATCGCTCGACACAATCCAGGATCAAACCGTGAGAGGAGAGGCTCGATCTTGGGTCTATCTCCAATCTTGTCTCGATCGACACAGAGGTGATTATGTGATTAAAAACATTTGGTTATGCGTGCTTTGAATTGTTGTTTTATTCGGGCTTTTTATATGATTTGTGTGCATAGCCGGTAGATGGAATGACCGTCTCACTAAGTATTTGTGATAAAACTTACGCATCTCTTTTATCCATGTGATGCAAGTAAAGAGAAATTGTTATCGTGGGATTATGGCAATGAAAAGGAGAATGATCTAGGGTCTTGATTTAGTTGTTTAATTTTATTGATTTTTGAACATGAGTAGGTTGTTGGTTGGTTGCAGTTATGAATTTGGAATTGATATTGGTTATCACTTAGTCTATTTGATTTATTGAATTTAATGGATTTAATTGCTGGTTTGTTGGTTTATGTGAATTTCTATTGGTTTGTGTGTTAATTGGATTGATGATGTTGAGAATTGATATTTATGAGAATATTAATTCAGAATTAAAATTTTTTTTTAACGGGCTAGGTTGTTTCACTGTGGTATCAGCGCCCTTACGGTTTTAGGGCGGGTTAGAGAATGATTTGAAATTGTTGATTGAAATTGGTTATGATTAGTAAGTCAATTTAATGAGTTTGGAGTCTTACATCGTCCTCTTCGAGCCTTCAATGAGATTCCACAGTAAGTGTTGTGTGATTTTTATTTTTGATTTCTAGTATGCATAGTGTGCATTTTTGGAAATGTAGTGAGTGATGGATTCAGCTGCTAGAGGTCGAGGTCGTGGTCATGGTTGGAGACGAGTGAATGTGTCCACCGAGTGTGTGGCCCAGAGTGCCGTGCATGAGCATGTTGCTGATTCACAGACACATCAAGAGGGGTCCATGAGTGAGACCAGTCTGAGTGTTAGTGTGAGTACTGGCGGTACCTGGTTTGTGCCGGAGTGACTGGTGATGTGGCAGACCCAAGTGTGGGTGCGGCCGCAGGAGTAGCTCAAGGCTGAGATGATCGTTTGGCAGATCTGTTAACTTTGATGTTGGAGTGGTTACTGGGTACGGTACCAGTGCAGGCTCCAGTAGTGCCACCAGTGGTGGCAGAGGTGCAACCGAGAATTGCGGTTGTAGAGGAGGTTCCCTTTTATCTGGCTATGATGGTCAGATGCAGAGGATTGGCACGTTGTTTTTTTCTGGCTATGTTAAGCCTAAGGAGGTTGATGAGTGGCGGATGAGGATTGAGGGTAATTTTTGCTTTATCATGTCTGCGGAGGATTATCGAGTGGATCGAACGATACACTACCTTGAGGTTGATGCGTATCTCTGGTGGAAAGGTGTTGAGGCCAGGAAAAGGCAAATAGTGTGGACTTGGGAAGAATTCTTGGTTGAGTTAAATGCCAAGTATTTTCCTCAAGAGGCTGTGGACCGGTTAGAGATATGGTTTGTGGAGTTGGTTCAAGATGACCGGGTCTGTACGGGAGTTTGATGCGAAGTTCAGAAGACTCCTGGTTTATGCTGGTAGAGGTATGGAGAATAAGGAGACTCAGGTGAAGAGGTTCTTGAGAGGTCTTCCACCTGATCTGAGGACAATATGTAGAGTGACCAAGTACACCTCAAGGGTAAATTTGGAATTGATATTGGTTATCACTTGGTCTATTTGATTTATTGAATTTAATGGATTTAATTGTTGGTTTGTTGGTTTATGTGAATTTCTACTGGTTTGTGTGTTTATTGAATTCTTGATGTTAAGAATTAATATTTATGGGAATATTAATTCGGAATTCAATTAAAAAAAAAGGGCTAGATTATTTCACCTTCTGTGATGATTAAAACCCCAACTTTGATATGGTCCCCTTCATCACCTCACGTCCTTAGTGTTTATCAACCAACCATCGTTTCCTTCTTCCTTTAAATTTTTTGACTAATGTTACGCCTCTGACAAACGTCGGACATGCCTTGCATTGGCACACTCTTTCTCTTCTTTTATTGAAGCTCATGTGTCCTCTCCACCTCATTTGGAAACGCCGTGGTGCTTTTACGAGATGATCCTCCTCCACCACCGCATCACAAGTAGGTTATCTGCTTCTACTTGTCCATAGATTTCAACTCCATCATCGCCGGAGCACACCACCGACGATCGATGGTGCCGTTTTGTTATGTTTGTTCATCGTGTCATCATATTCAACCTCCCCCTCTCTCTCATGTTCTAGATTTATGCTTATATATCTTAGTGAAAATGAGAGAAAGTTGAGTTTTGATGGAAAAGAAGTAAAGAACAACGGTTTTGAGTCCTAAAGTGTTACATGGGAATTTTATCAAAAAAAAGTGTTACATGGGAACCCAAACTCCCAACTTGCTTTTGCCAACAATTATGATGAGAATATAGTCAAAGAGATTTGACTTATTCTTAGTTTAGTTTATTTCGTGTCTTAGGGATTTGATTTTCATGTTTGTTAATAATTAAAGACTTAGTCTGTACATAGATGTAAGAGCACTTTTCCCACTTCCTGTTTTGTAGGAATCCATGATTCCACCTCTTTGCTTCTTTGTTGTAATTGTCCTATTTAAGGACTTAAGTTTAATGAAACTACCGGAGGAGTTTTTCGGCAACGTTTTGTAGGAATCTATTCTTGTTCTGATTGGGACCTATTAATTGGTATCAGAGCATCCATTTCGTTTTTGAATCGGACCACTTCGTGGTATCAAAAATAAACCTTCATTCATCATCTTTCTTGGTTTTGATTTGTTATCAAAACCTCTTTTTATCAAAAAAAAAATATATATACCAAAAGAAAAGAGAGCTTGATTCGGACCATTTGTGGTATCAAGCATGAGCAACAAAGAGCGCATAGAAGCTTTGGAGGCTGGTCTTGGCGAGGTTCAAGATGAGATCCAGAAGATGAACGTCGGTGTCACGGAAAAATTCAGGAGTATCGAAGAGACGCTCAACCGTCTCATGGCGACGGTGACAAATAACAACGACAACGGCAAAGGTGTCGGTAGCGGCAGCGAAAACTCTCAACGCGAAGAAAGCCATCACACCAACCACAACGTCCGAACCAATACGGTTCACACGAATCCGTTTTGTCAACCGCGATCGGTGAAACTTGACTTTCCACGATTCTCGGAAGGAGATCCGACCAATTGGTTGACCAAGGTGAAGCAATTCATCACGTATCAAGATACGCCGGAGGAACACCGTGTTCCATATGCCTCGTACCATCTCAACAACGAAGCTAATGAATGGTGGCAAGCTATTTCAAAAGCCTTGGAAGAAGACCACACTGAAATCACGTGGAACGTATTCGAGGACGAGATTTGGGTTCGTTTTGGACCAACTGATTGTGAAGACTTTGATGAGGCTCTGTCCAAAATTCAACAAACTGGAAGCTTGCGAGAGTACCAAAGAGAGTTCGAGCGTCTTCAAAACAAAGTGAGAGGGTGGACTCAAAAGGCGTTGGTTGGAACGTTCATTGGAGGACTTCAACCGTCCATCTCAGATCATATCCGAATGTTTCTTCCAAAGTCTCTCAAAAAGGCAACGATGTATGCAAGAATGAGAGATGAACAACTCGAGAAGATAAAGTGTCTTTCCACTAACAGTCCTGAGGCTTATCAAAACGCATTTTTGAGCAACCAAAACCAGAATCAGAATACGATGCCAATGCGTGACGTAACAACAGTGGCACCTAAACGATTAAGTTGGGAGGATATACGTACGAAGAGAGCATTAGGTCTTTGTTTCAGCTGTGATGAGAGGTACACTCCTGGGCATAAATGTCGAAAGCCTCACCTCCTTCTCATGGAAGCTGAAGGTGACGAAGAAGACGATGGAACAGAACCTTGAGGACAAGGTTCTCGGTGAGAAGGGGAGTATTGATGAGAATATACTCAAAGAGATTTGACTTATTCTTAGTTTAGTTTATTTCGTGTCTTAGGGATTTGATTTTCATGTTTGTTAATAATTAAAGACTTAGTCTTTACATAGATGTAGGAGCACTTTTCCCACTTCCTGTTTTGTAGGAATCCATGATTCCACCTCTTTGCTTCCTTGTTGTAATTGTCCTATTTAAGGACTTAAGTTTAATGAAACTACCGGAGAAGTTTTTCGGCAACGTTTTGTGTTTAACATATCTATTCTTGTTCTGATTGGGACCTATTAATTTATCTTAATACGATTACGTTATATCTATGTAGTTTAGTCATAAAGTATCGTTTATAATAATAATAACATGTACAAAGTAATTTCCCAGAGGACCAGATCCTTCCACCGACTATCAACAAAAGGCGTGGCATAGATTATCTCCATAACCTCGTACCACAATATATACTCAATAGATTTGCTATTTTCAAACAATTTTTAACAGTTTGAAAAAAATACAAAATACTATATCTTTCACCTCTTCATAATAACATCTTTTAATAACATTTTTCACCTCTTGATAATAACAATCTTTTAATACCATCTTACAAAATACAAAATACAAAATACAGTTTTAAATAACATCTTTCACCTCTTGATAATTATTTGTAATAAGTGTAACCCATTTTTTCTCGTTGGAGAAAAATTCCAAAAACTAAAATATGGAAAACATTTTTGACCAAAACAATAATAATGAACGGTGAAGATAAAGAGAATCGAAATCCAACGATCAAAAAGAGAGAGTGATGACACTGTACAAAGTACTGACACCATACCACGGCTCATAATTGTAGTGTTGAGTAGGACCCTCAACACTCTCTTCCCTACCCGGGTCCATTCGGGTCAACTCCGATCGACCCGGGTCCTTTATAAAAATTGTGAAAACCAAAACTACTCTCTCTCTCTCTCTCATCTATCTCTTTCTCTCTCTTTCTCTCTCTTTCAAAGCCTAGACAACGACTGGAACTGGTTCAAGAGCGATTTTAATGCCACGGAAAGCGAAGTGAGACAGCTTCTTCTTCCTTATCTCTTTCTCTTCTCTCTTTTCTCCACTTAAGAGTTTTTCCTGGAATCAATTTTTGCAGTTGAGTCTTCAAAGCAGTGCTCTAATGGTGTGAGAGACTAAAGTTGGAGTTTTGCGAAATGGGTTTTCTCTGATTTGAGAGAAAGTGTGAATTTTGGGGAGAAGGAGATGGAGAAAGACGAGTTTGTCTTCCTGGAGCTTAAGATTTATAGCTGGTGTAGTTGCTGGAAGTGAGAGAATTAGGGGAAACAGTACGGAAAATTAGGGTTTTGTTGAATTTTAAGTTTAGGGGTTATTTGAAGAAAGCAATTTTGTGTTTGTGTGTGTGTTTCTACTCTCTCTTCAACATGAATCTGTCAACATCTGGGTTTGGTCACCAGAGTCATGAAGGTTCTTCTTTCTCCCAGATTTATGTATTCTTGAGTCTTGTTAGAGATGGAGTAGTGATAATATTCTTGGTTGTTGTTGCAGGGGAAAAGAAATGTTTAAATTCTGAGCTATGGCATGCTTGTGCTGGACCACTGGTCTCTCTTCCATCATCTGGAAGCCGTGTTGTCTACTTTCCACAAGGTCACAGTGAACAGGTCTTTTTCAATTTTTCCTCTTTAGATTCTTGCATTTATGTTGAATTTGCCAACAAAGTCCAAAGCTAAAGGAGTCTTTTTCTATTTATAGGTAGCTGCTACTACTAATAAGGAAGTAGAGGGTCACATACCAAATTACCCAAGCCTACCACCACAACTAATATGTCAGCTCCATAATGTTACAATGCATGTGAGTAGTTAGTTCCATGTCCCTTTCTCTCAATTACTCTATTTTGGGATCTTGTGTTGTAATTATGGGGTTTTTTTGTGTTTTTTACTTTTTTATTCCAGGCGGATGTGGAGACGGATGAGGTTTATGCTCAAATGGTACTTCAGCCATTGACACAGGTAAACAAAAACTGGCTTTAACATTCTGATTTGTTTGAGCTGTTTATTGATTGTTTAGTACTGGTTTGGTGTTTAGGAAGAGCAGAAGGATACTTTTGTACCAATTGAATTGGGAATACCAAGTAAGCAACCTAGTAATTACTTCTGCAAGACGTTGACAGCTAGTGATACCAGTACGCATGGAGGGTTTTCGGTTCCTAGACGGGCTGCTGAGAAAGTTTTTCCTCCCTTGGTAGGTACTTTTTCTTAGCATAGTTGGTATAACTAATACTGTGAGATATCTAGTCCCTGAGATTTGTTGCCTCATTCTCTGTTGCAGGATTACACGCAGCAGCCACCAGCGCAAGAATTGATTGCTAGGGATCTCCATGATACAGAATGGAAGTTTAGGCATATCTTTCGGGGTAGGTTTCACCTTTCGTCACTGAGTCTTTTACTTTGCATTGTCTGGTTGATTTTAGTACTTGGTGCTGTGTTATGCTGGCTGTGATAATTTTATTTGGCTGTTAAGTGAGTCCTTAAGAAGTTTTCTGCATGTTATTTTGATGCAAGAACATGGTTATGTATTCTGTTCTGAGAATGGAATATGCCTTATACATCTTCAAGGTGCAAGTATCATAAATAGCTAGTTCTAGGTAGTTATTTGAAATATAGATAAAAGAGGGAAGGGAGAAACAACCCAAAAGAATGGTGTTTCAACTGATCAGGAGTCATCACCTAGTAGATAACCCGTTATAAAAATCAGAACCACATTCGTTTTCCCCGATATAATACTAACCGTGATAGGCGAATGTTTGGAGCTTTATGAGCTACGTTTAGAAGATTGGTTTTTGGGGAAGTCACACACTAGCTATTCCTATCAAGAGACCAATGATGTTTCCACAAAACAAATTTTAATTTAAATTGTGTAGTTGCAGTGGTCTTCTCCTCCCAGTGCCCTTGTTTGGTTATGTTTGAGGGATACCGTTTATCGTTCTTGTAGTTATATAACATATTGACTATTGTGCCTTTTATTGTTTGTTCTTTGCTAAGTTCTTACATTTTTCTGGTGTATTTTTCAGGACAGCCCAAACGGCATCTGCTTACTACTGGATGGAGTGTCTTTGTCAGTGCCAAGCGACTTGTAACTGGTGATTCTGTCATTTTCATCAGGTTTTACTCCTCCAGTGTACTCTTTTTTAGTATATGATGATTATTGATTATCATATTAACTTTATTTCTTGTTTTCAGAAACGAAAGGAACCAACTCCTTTTGGGGATTCGTCATGCCACTAGACCACAGACTATTGTACCATCCTCTATGTTGTCTAGTGATAGCATGCATATTGGACTCCTCGCCGCTGCTGCACATGCTGCTGCGACTAATAGCTGTTTTACAGTTTTTTATCATCCAAGGTTAAACCGCTTTAGCTGCTTCTTCCTCTCATTATCTGAAGAATTGTCTACTGATATTCTCTTCATGTTCAGGTCTAGCTCATCTGAGTTTGTGCTACCACTTCCCAAGTACATTAAGGCGGTTTTTCACACTCGTATTTCGGTTGGAATGCGCTTTCGTATGCTCTTTGAGACAGAAGAGTCAAGCGTTCGAAGGTAAAGTCAACTTGAAGTGCAATTTTGAAATTTCTTTCTGCACTGAAAAGTGAGAAAAAATATCATTAAGTCACACTCCTATAAACAACAACTATTCTGACAATGACGTGGTTCTAGGTACATGGGTACTATAACTGGCATTGGTGATCTGGATTCTGCTCGCTGGCCAAACTCTCATTGGCGGTCTGTGAAGGTAATTCATATGACTATTACTTAAATTATCCTATAGTATACAAAAACCCTTCAGTATATGATAAAATCATGATACAAGAATTTGATGATTTATTCACCCATCTTTTAATATTCATTTTATGCTGAGGGCTTTACCCATCTTAGTTTTTGGTAACCTAATCAGAGAATGCATGAAAACCTAACAAAAATGTAAAGCCAAAAACTTATTCAGAAAATTGCATTTAACATTGAAAAATCCAAACTTTCTTAATGTAGGTTGGTTGGGATGAATCAACAGCTGGGGAGAGACAGGCAAGGGCTTCTTTATGGGAGATTGAACCTCTTACCACTTTTCCCATGTATCCATCACTGTTTCCTCTCAGGCTAAAGCGTCCATGGCATCCGGGCGCATCATCATGGCACGGTATCCATCATTGGCCTCCTCCTTTGTTTCTACTAAACACTTGGGAAGCATTGCTTAGACTAACTTCTTGACGAAAATTAAAACATTTCATTTCATTGGTTTAAAACATTTGTGGGAAGATAAGGTTAGAAGATCAAATTTAAGGCATCAAGGATGAATAGAAAAAGAAACGATTTATTTCATGTTTTATGAGAAAAAGAAAGTATTGCATGCATTTGGTGATGCAGGTGCAAGAATTAGTTGAGTATGTTAGACTTCTAAATCCTTTTGTCAGTTTAGCTTTAAGGGAGCGTCGGATAGTTCAACTTTTGACAGTTTAAGTTCATGAATCACTGTATATTTACCTTTTTCGGTTGTGTTACTTCACTCAACTCTAACTCGCTGATGCTTATTGATTGACTAGCTTTTCTTTTTAATAATTGTTTTAATGTTACAGATGGCAGAGGTGACATAGCAAGTGGCCTAACGTGGCTTAGGGGTGGAGCTGGAGAGAATGGCATGCTTCCCTTAAATTATCCATCTGCTAATTTATTCCCATGGATGCAACAGAGGCTTGATCTCAGTTTACTAGGCGCTGATCAGAATCAGCAGTACCAAGCAATGTTAGCAGCTGGTTTGCAGAACGTTGGAGGTGGAGATCCTATGAGACAGCAGTTTGTTCAGCTTCAAGAGCCAAACCACCAATATCTTCAGCAATCAGCTGCGGTCAGCAATTCTGATTTGCTGATTCAGCAACATCACCAAGCATCATCATCACAGCAGCTACTTCCACGCCATTTTCTGCAAGCTCAAACCCAAATCCTGACTGAGAATCTTCCTCAGCAGAATGTGCGACATGAAGTTAGTAACCAAGTAGGTGGGCAACCACAGCAACCAGACCGTGTGTGGCAGCATTCCGATTTGCTTTCGCCATCATTCATGAAATCAGATTTTACAGACAAATTCACAACAGCGAATCCAGTACCGCAACAAAACTCGACTCTTCAAGGCTCTGGAGATGGTAGCAATCTCTTGAATTTCTCTATAACTGGTCAGTGTGTACAGGCTGAGCAATCACCGACACAGGTTTGGTCTCTTAAACACTCTCAACCTGAATCTAACGATTTTTCTGAGCCGTTGTCTCTTCGACAAGCACAAGCCTATGGTGGAACACGTTCTTCTCTGGAACCTCCAAATCCCAACCCCCAAAACCTCTCCCTTTTTGGTGTTGATTCAGACTCTGGGCTGTTTCTCCCCACCACTGTTCCTCGTTTTGGTACTTTGGCAGCAGATGCTGACACTTCCTCAATGCCATTAACGGATTCTGGATTTCAGAACTCTTTATACGGGTCCATGGAAGACACTCCTGAGTTATTGCATGGGGCTGGACAGACTAAGAACTTTGTTAAGGTGCGGTTTTAGTAAATTGTGTCTTGACCCATTCGTTAGTTGTTTAACAGTAATAGTGATGGTTGATGATTATGTGCAGGTATATAAATCTGGTTCGGTTGGGCGTTCACTCGACATCTCTCGGTTTAGCAGCTATCATGAGCTGAGAGAAGAGTTGGGTAAAATGTTTGATATCAAAGGGTTGTTGGAAGACGCCTTTAGATCAGGCTGGCAGCTTGTATTCGTGGACAAGGAGGATGACATACTTCTTCTCGGCGATGATCCTTGGGAGTTAGTACTTTCTTCCTTCTTCATATGTCTAGTCGCAAGTTTAAAAAGCTGTTTATTGAAATGGTGAATATTTGCAGGTCATTTGTGAATAGCGTTTGGTACATAAAGATACTATCGCCGGAAGATGTGCAGAAAATGGGCGAACATGGCGAAGGAAGCAACGGCTCCTTTCCACAGAACTTGACCCATTTCTAGACAGTTACATCCATCTCTTCAGCATAGTCCCTCTTCCTCGGTCTGTTTCGTTTGTATGAACTTATCATTTCATGAGTTGGGTCTCAGAAAACTTCAAGGCGCTAGTCTTAAACATAAGATCCTACTGTAGCTAATGTTAACTCAGCTTGTTATTGTTGTACTCTTCTTTTGTTGTGTGATAATGCCACCTTTGTTTGTCGTTATCAATCTTTATAAAGATAATTATTTAGGATCACACTATGAATCAAGGTATGGTGCGCCATGACACATTCAGCCTCATTTTGCCTTTAGTCCAAGTTAGGAAATTATGGTAGAAATGAATCTACACTTGTTCATATAATCCAATGACGTCTATAGATCAAATGAAAAGTATATTAAACGAGTATGGGTGGTAGTAAGCAAATTCTTCACTTGCGTTACCCATAAGGATAAAAAGAAAGTCGGCAAAACATTCGGGATTGGGGGAGGAATTTATGCCAAGACAATGAACGGATTTGGCATGATGTTCAGTCTCGGATATGATCGACATGAAACAAGCTATGATCAAAATAATCCAGTAAATAGAAACGAAAGGACTAAGAAGATACGGATCGACATAAATAAGCTACTATCAAAATAATACAGTATACAGAAATGAAAGGACTAAGAATAACAAAAGGGTTTTACTAAGCAAACCGCTGGCTAGACTAGACTAAAGATTGCCTACATGTTTCTTCACATTCAAAACGTCAAAGCTTCAAGTCTCGACATACAGGAAGATGATTATAAGCGAAATCAACTAAACCGAGGAGTACACAATGCTTGAAAACTGTTAAGCCACACACACAGAGCTCATTTGGGTCAATGAGAGAATCAGTCTACATGATCAAACCATCAAGTATAATGACCTCTTAAGCTAGCCACAATGATGTCAAGATAGTGAATAATAATATGAAGTATGTGCAAATATTAAACCAACATCATAAGCACACTTAAATAACAATCATCCACTACAAATCGTAAAGCACTGATATTTCAGTAGATTAGGTTAAGATAAATCCATGAAAGACTCGAATTTACTGGTACGCAACATACACAAACGATGATGATGACAATATGCAGAAACTGAATTCACAATAAAAACCTCGAATTTTAAGCAGCTTCCTTCACAGGAGCTGGATCAGGGATCTTGACGTAACCCAGCTTCTTAAGGCTAGCAGCATCAGATTCCTCGTTCTCGTAATCATCTTCTTCCTCGAAATCGTAGCTACGACGGTTCACGACGAGAGCCCAAGCGAGATACATAGTAGCGGCGGTTAGGGCACCGCATCCAACACCGAACAATAGAGCCACCACGACGCTAAGGATGTCTCTGGAACGGTCTCTGAAGGAATTCATGTTATCGGAGACGAAAGGGAAACCTAATTGGGAACGGATCTGAGGCTTTTCGTTCTCGACGGCGGGAGGAAGGAATCCGTTACGGCGATTGACGAAGAAAGGAACGATATGGTGAGGAGAGAGACGGCGGATGGTGAAGACGGTGACGAATCGAGTGGAGGAGGGGAAATCGGAATCGGAATCGAGATTAGGGTTTTCTTCTGGGGTTATAGAGAGGGAATAGGAGGAGATGAGGAAGGTTTTGCAAGGACGAGCGGCGATTCCGGAGAATGAAAGGAAGACTACGATGATCGCAAGGAGGAAGAGGTAAGATGATGATGATGATGGTGACGCCATTGTTGTGTATCTTCTTCGTCTTCTTCCTGCTTTTGAAACCAAGGACAAATCTAGCAGAAGATTATTCGGTGAAGAAAGAGTATGACAGATTTTGTTTTGGGTATTTTAATGTATTAAGGAAAAGCCCGTTTATTATATGGCGTTTCACCATAAGGCCCCTTTGTGTATTGTGTTGTCAACCTGAATCCATGTGATTATCATCCTCTATATCCACTATATATTAGAGGAAAAGTATTATAAGATAACTAGGGGTTTCATTTAAACGTGTATATAACATTTAAATGTTAGTTAACTTTGTATGGCATGTAGATAGGTAGGTGCTCCATGACATCAAAGAAAGAAGGTAGGAATAGTTTTTCCAAATTACATAGAAGCATCATAATATTCTCCTTCAAAAGTAGGACCTGACTTTGATCTATTGATCTACTGCTTAGATCACAAACAATGCTCTAATCCCTACAAAAAAATCTTCATAAGTCAATAATCACGTCATAAAATGGGATGTAAAAGTATACAATTTTTATATAAATATACCTGATAATACTTGGTGAACGTTACGCGGGAGAAGTTCTGCGAATACGAATGGAAGCAACCGCTCCATAAAAACATGACAGTCGTGACCGCTCCATAATTACAGGATGTGTATTACAGTAGTTTAGTATAACTGACATCGTATTTTCTAGAAATAATAGTGAACTATAATAGATGTGTATAGTAGTTTACAATATGTATACGTGATAGTGGTTGTATATAAGCTTACTTATGAGTCTCAATTGTCTTTCTCTATAGACGATGCAACATCTTTCTCATTCCCAGGTAAATCGCTCATCACTTTCTCAACAGAGCTTCGAGTGGTCCCTTGGTCATATGTACCTAGGAGAGATACAAAGACACGTAGATACATAGTTCAATATAAATCAACAAGTTCAAACTATGTATTTAGGATCTTTCATCTCTTGATATGTGTGTCGGACGACGAAGTTGAAGAATAATATATGAGATGTGAAATGGTGAAATCAGAGAGGAAATCAAAGAGGGAAAGTGTTGAAATCAGCAAGGGAATGACTAATATAAGAGCTCCATCCTTTTAAAAATTTTGAAATTTGACAACAATGAAAAGGATTAGTGGATGAGTAAGATGAAATCGAAGAAAAAAATGACGATATATGAACTGAGAAAAAGGAAGGCGAGATCGTGTCGTGGGAGTAGGATAAATGGTTTTTTTTTTTTTTTTTTTTTTTTCCATCAACTGTTGATTATCTTTAATGGCACAAAAGGCCTAAGCCAAGAACAAATACAAATTTGTAGATGTAGAATTGGAAACACAATTACAATAATATTATACTGAGGCACCAACACGTGTTAGCCAAAGAGTAGATCTGGATGCATGTGGAGAATATTCCAAAGCTTCACCGCTGATCAATATTCTCTTACCACCACCAGAGAAAATTTGACCATGTTTTCACCATCATACTGTTGTAAATCGCGGTTTACAGAAGCAACGATAACGTTTTACTCAGAACTCCGATGGATACGAATTTGATATCACCGGAAAGCTGAGAGTCGGGGCTTTCCAACGATATGTTGATCATCTTCTGGGTCCTTGTATAACGACGAAAAATCGCCCCTAAAGTTCACTGGTCCGGGATCGTAACGTAACGGTGATCTTGGATAGTGATTGAATCGTACTCGAAAACACTTTCCTGAAAGAGTATTTTGACCCTTATCAATGGCTTGGGTTACACGAAATACCTTGTGGGATAAGACAACCAAAGTTTCCTCTTGTTCTAGGCTAAGACACAAAAGATACAAAAAAAGTTTTGTGTTTTGTTTTGTGTTTTGACCAAAGAAAGAAATCTTTTGGTCTATGGTGAGTCTCACGTTCCTCTATTTTCTTCTACCTAATTTGATGTCGAGAAAAAATTATTTATATTGGTTGAAAAGTTGTAATGAACGTTTGCAACCATTCATTTATAAAATTACCAACATTTGCAATGGTTCGCAAAAAGCACCAATTCACTTAAATATCCAACATTCCTCCCCCATTTAAGTGTAATCTTTGATTTAGAAAATCAACTACACAAAAAACTAAACTCAAGCATAAATGAAAATGTCGTAATGTTGAATTTTCAATTTAGTGTTATTACACATTCCAAACGCCCAGGAATCAATATGTCCTATCGATTGAATATTTTCAATTCATTTTGAGCACATGAAGATAATACACACAAGAGTTTCTACACTACTCTAAGTGTTTATACTTGACACTATTATAAGCCATGTATACTTATCCGTTCACGAGAGTATACGAAGCAAAGTCCAAACTTCTTGAAGCGGCTACACTTCATACTCGTATAGGGAGATCTTTTAGTCATGCACCTGCAACGTGCACTTTTTCAAAAAATCTATTAAGAAGAAAACTTCAACCTAACTTTCTCTTGCAGGTCTAAGCACATACTTTGGGATGTTATAAAATTAGTGCTTCAATCTCTAATTATAGGCTTTCCACATTGAATTCAACCCCTAATGTCATATTAGAGGGGAATTGGGTTTTCTATAATTAAAAATTTAGATGGACTTTAATCCCATCCCTTTAGCTGACTTTGTTACCAAGTCTCTAGCTAATCCCTTTGTCAAATGATCTGCTAAATTTTGTTGAGACTGAACAAACTCTAAAGTAATCACCCCATGGGTGATCAACTCACGTACCGCGCTATGTCTAACGCTCAGGTATCGCGATTTACCATTATATACTTGGCTATAGGCCTTAACCAAAGTATCTTGACTATCACAACGGATAGAAATAGGTGACACTAGTTTCGGCCACAATGGAATCTCAGAGACTAAATTTCTAAGCAACTCTGCCTCTCTTCCCGCAGCCACAAACGCTACAAATTCAGATTCCATAGTCGAACTTGTAATACAAGTTTGTTTCTTGGAAGCCCATGAAATGGCACCTCCCCCAAGTAAGAACATCCAACCATTTTCTTCTACGTTGGTGATCTAACTCGCATTTGAATATCCTTCTAGGACCGAAGGAAATCTACCATAAGCTAAACCATAATTTATGGTTCCTTCCAAGTACTTGAGCACACGCCTTAAAGCTTGCCAATGGTGAGTACTCGGGTTACTAGTATATCTACTTAACCTTCCTACCGCATAAGCTATATCCGGTCTAGTGCTCGTCATGGCATACATTAAGCAACCAATTACTTGAGAATACTCAAGTTGTGATACTGCTTGTCGCGTATTTGGCATAAGCTTCACACTCGCATCCATGGGAGTGCTCATTTGAGAACAATTCTCACAATTGAACTATTTACGCAATTTCTCAATGTAATAAGATTGTGTTAAAGATAGTTTGTTACCATTACGTTTGATTCGAATTCCTAGAATCACGTCTGCCTCGTCTTTCATGGCAAAATTTGATGACAAAAACTCTTTTGTGAGTTCAACTTGTCTAAGGGCAGTACTAAAGATCAACATATCATCAACATATAAGCAAATGATTACTCCATTTACGGACTCATCAAATTTTCTATATAAGCACTTATCCGACTGATTTAACTTAAATCCACTTGATAAGACAGCCTCATCAAACCTTTGATGCCACTGCTTTGGTGCTTGCTTTAGCCCATACAATGACTTTATTAGCTTACACACCTTATGCTCATTACCGGGCATAACAAATCCTTCAGGTTGTTTCATATAAACCTCTTCCTCTAAGACACCATTCAAGAATGTCGTTTTAACATCCATTTGGTGAATCACAAGATTATGTCGCATTATAGCGACTAATTTACGACCAAATTTGTGCGGTCATAGTATAGTCGTTGCCAAACCAATTAATAATCTTATAGAAGATATTCTAACAACGGAGCGTAAGTATCGAAATAATTGATACCTTCCCTTTGTCTAAAACCTTGGATGACCAAGCGAGCCTTAAACTTATCGATCGTTCCATCGACTTTCATCTTCTTTTTGAAGATCCATTTGGAACCCAAAAGCTTGCAACCGAGTGGAAGATCCGTCAAGACCCACATATTATTTCCTATGATGGAATCCATTTCATCATTTACTGCTTCTTTCCAAAAAGCAACGTCATGAGACGTCATAGCCTCACTAAAAGTCCTAGGTTCACCATCAATATGATAACAATAAGAGTATTGGAACTCAATCTCATCTCTTGATCTTTCAACCAAATAAATTTGAAAATTGGGACCAAATGATTTTTTAATCTTCCCTCACTTGCTTATACGAAGCATTAGTGACTCATTAGACGGCACGATTGTGTCATCTTGTTCTCTAGTTCCAGTTGAACTAGGAATCAAATCCTTTGGTCTAAGTATTGACGAAAAACGTTTTTCATCAAAAATTGCAACTCTTGATTCTATTACGGTGTTAACCGAAACAGAATCATTAGGTTCTATGACATAAACCCTATAAGCTTTGGAATGCTCGACATATCTAATAAAGATACAATCAATACCTATTTCCCCCAAAGTTTTTATCTCTGGTTGAGGTAGTCTAACCACCGCTCGACATCCCCAAACACGAAGATAGTTAAAACTTGGTTTCTTTTTGTACCAAAGTTCATAAGGGGTAATCTTGTTTCTTTTATTAGGAACTCTATTTAATAAATAGCAAGCCGTCAACATGGCTTCCCCCCAAAATTCGTCACTCGATCCCGAGTAAGATAACATGGAATTAACCATCTCTTTTAGGACTCGATTTTTCCTCTCGGACACACCATTTTGTTGTGGTGTATACGGAGCCATAGTTTCATTTATAATGCCTACAGATTGAAAATATATAGGATCATAATACTCTCCACTTCTATCAGTACGTAACTTTTTAACCAAGTCATTATGTTCTAGTTCAACCTCGGTTTTATAACCTTGAACTTATCAAGAGCCTCATCATTAGCATGTAATAAATACACATAAAAATAACAAGAATAATCATCTATGAATGTGACGAAATATTTTTTATTCCCTAAAGATGGTGTAGCTTTCAAATCACATAAATCACTATGTATAAGTCCAAGCACCCTATAACATTTCTTTCTATGCTCTTAAACGGTTGTCTAACTATCTTATTCAACATACATGTTCCACACTTATCTATACTCACATCAAAAGTTGGAATTAATCATTCTTTAGACATTTCAATCATACATTTATAATGTACATGACCTAATCTAGTATGCCATAGAGAAGTATCATTTTTGCTAGAGCATGTCATATAGATAGAATTGACAACTTTATTAATATTAAGCATAAACATACCATTACAAAAATATCCAAATCCAACAAAAACACCACACTTAGATAAGACATACTTATCCGACTCATACACTTGTTTGTATCCACACTTCTTTAAAACACTACCAAAAACCAAATTTTTTAATAATTCCGGGTACAAGAAGTACATCATTAAGATTAAGAGTTTTCCCGGAACTAAATTCTAACACCACTTTTCCCAGAACTAAATTCTAGTGTAGGAGCGGTCGACTCGTTGCCCATGTGAAGTACGAATCCATCTTGAACCGGTTCGTATGTCTTGAACCATCGACGATCCTTGCAAACATGTGTTGTTGCACCCGAGTCAATCCACCACGTAACGTCATCATCCTGCACATAAAAAGCCTCAGAAATTTTGGATACATAATTCACTTTTGAGTATGAATCAAAAACAGAATTCTGACCTTGACGAGAGGATGGGCCTTGATCCTTAGACCCTTATCCTAAACGGTTTTGTCCCGTTTTATTCTTATCCTTCGCTGCCCGACAATCACGTTTGAAGTGACCCCGCTTGTTACAAATCCAACAAACGCTATTAAGCCTTTTGTTAGATCCATCGTTAGTGTTGTTATTAAAAGGACGTTTCTTCCCTTTATTCTTCATCTTGATATTTCCACTTTCCTCCATCATATTGATCGAAGAAGTTCTAGCTTCTTTATCTTTGGGTTTTCCTCCCTCTTGCGCCCTTATAGATTCCTCTATACGCAAATGGCTACCAAATTGTACAAGAGGCAACTCTTCCTTTTTGTGTTTTAACATGTGCTTGAAATCCTTCCATGAAGGTGGTAACTTGTCGATGATACTCGACACCGATATGGATTCATCCATCTTCAAGTCGTGTTGAGCGAATTGTCCTAGGATGCGAAGTAATTCATTGTATTGCTCCATAACCGGTCTCGAGTCGCACATCTTGTAATTATTAAAATTACTCACAAGGAACTTCTTACTAAAAGCATCCTCGGCCATGTACTTCGATTCCAACGCATCCCACAATTCCTTTGCGGATTCGACATTTTGGTAAACATCAAAGAGAGGATCAGACATACGATTGAGAATGTGGCCACGACATATGTAATCATCGTTCTCCCATTTAAGTTGCTTCCTTGTCTCCTCCACGGACTCTTCCTCGACATTCTCCGACATGGTGGGCATTGGAATACTTAGAACATACACCACATTAAGCGTTGTGAGGAGAAAGTGCATCTTCTTTTGCCATCTTCGAAAATCAACTCCTTCAAAATTATCTAACTTGCCAAACTTTGACGTCATCTCACACACCGAAACGTTAGCCATCGTTCACGAAAAATACTCTTTAAGATTGTTGTAAATCACGGTTTACAGAAGCAACGATAATTTTTTACTCGGAACTCCGATGAATGCGAATTTGATATCACTGGAAATCTAAGAGTCGGGGCTTTCCAACGATATGTTGATTGTCTTCTGGGTCCTTGTATAACGATGGGAAATCACCCCGAAATTTCACTGGTCGATATAATTCCGAGATCGTAACGTAACGGTGATCTTGGATAGTGATTGAATCGTACTCGAAAGCACTTTCCTTAAAGATTAATGCCATGGGTTACATGAAATCCCTTGTAGGATAAGACAACCAAAGTTTCCTCTTGTTCTGGGCTAAGACACAAGAGATACAAAAAGAGTTTTGTGTTTTGTTTTGTGTTTTGACCAAAGAATGAAATCTTTTGGTATGTGGTGAATCTCACGTTCCTCTCTTTTCTTCTACCCAATTTGACGCAGACAAACAATTATTTATATTGGTTGAAAAGTTGTAATGAACGTTTGCAACCGTTTATTTATAAAATTACCAACATTTGCAATGGTTCGCAAAATGCATCATTTCACTTAAATATCCAACACATACAACCACACAAATCTTTCCCATACTATGGAAATCAACCTTCCTCAATTCCATTTGAATGAACCAAGCTCCTTCATCGTTTAGTTTAAGATAAGGAAATTTTTGAAATAGCAACCGGAAAAATCCGGCCTTGATCGGAACACTTTACTCCTAAATAAGTAAAGATTTATGTCTTGCAATTTTTGACCCAAAAGAAAACAAGGAGATTGAATCCAAACTTGTTATAAGATTTAACACTAAAGCAACGAGGAGGTTTAAGACGTTCAAACCGAAAGAAAGAAATTCAATCCGGTAAAATTAATCCGAACAAGTTGAAAATCGAAATCCGGATAAACCAAAGACAAAATCGGTCGAACCGAAACTAAGATCCGCTAAACAGAATATTAACACTTCCGATCAAAGAGATCGGAACAAAAGAGATCAACAAATGAAAAGAAAACAAACTTAAAATTAAAAAAGCACAACGCCGGCGACGATTTCACCTACAATATTTTGTTCTTCTTTTGTAGAGAGATGGAAGAGAGAAAGATGAGAGAGAAGGGAATATATTTTCAAATGGTTTTTGTTTTCAATTTTGATAATTTTTTATTTTTGTGAGACTACGATAAAGAGTTTTCAATTTTAATTATTTCATATTAATTTTTAACAATTAGAAAATATTGCAAAAATTATAAAAGGGTAAAATAAGAAGTTTATATGTAATAAATGGTAGTTATTATATTATTTTTATGTGATGTTAGATAGCTATAGCTAATCATTGATTAAAAAACTAATATATGACCTACAATTTTTATTCAATAAACATATATAGTAATAAATTTATTTTTATTATAATAGTTTGCTATATATAATCTACAGTGATGATTTTGGTTTTGTGAATTAGCTCACAAGACGCAATAAAAACATTGGTTTCGAAACATCTTTTAGTTTCAAGAAAAATAAAAGCCAATTACAATTTAATCCATGGAAGCACCCAAGACTGGGGTGGTATTGCATTTTTTACAAAATAAATTCCATCTTGTTTTGCAATCCATGTGCGTATCTCACCTCCTCGTGGGTAAGAGGCTGATCTGTAGACTTCAATGTCCGTAGTTATCTCATTATTAGGCCAACGCCGAAAAATACAGTTCCATATTGTCCTCTTTCGTCCCTTGCGCTCCACAAATTCAATGATATAAGGAGTAGCATTGAATTTTAGTTCGCGAATGCCTAGATCTTGGTCTTTAGAATGACAATGAAATTTAAAAATACTACGAGGAGGGAGGGCATTGTAAATTATTATTTGATTACTCTCTCGAGCTTCACTCAACTCAAAATACATCAGAATAAGTAACATACAAGTTATAAGACTATTCATTTTATATAAGATAAATATTGGAGTAACAAGTGCACCATTTTTTTTTTTTTTTTTTTTTTGAACTTTTATTGATATTTGTAAACTTCCAAAATTTTGAAAATTAAAAATTTGAAAAGATTACAAAAACAATTTGAGAGTTTAGAGAGAGGTGAGAGAGTTGTGCGGAGAGTGCGTGTCCCCCTTTTCTGAGTCTTGGTGTACTTATTTATAGCAAAGCTTGAATCATTGAGAACTTTGACGTGTTGGTTTTCATTGGTTGATGAAAAGTCTTGGGTCCATGTGAGTCATTTTCCATTGTCTCCTTTTGCTTATTCTTGCCAACATGTTGATAAGTCTTTGTGGTGGATCCCATATGTCGGGTGTCTTCTAGAAGGTGGGTTCCACTTAGCGGGTGTCTGTGTCTTCTAGAATGTTTTGATAACTTATTTAGAGTACATCTTATACAGATATACTCTGTATATTATTTAACGAATACAAGTAAGTAATAATATACATGATTTATAATAGTTTTGTGTGGAAATTACGTTTTACTATATTTATCAAATACTTTATTTGGCCTTATCTAAAATTAATCACAAAAATGAACCAATTAAACATGTGATTGGATGATTTTTGTTATATAAAATTGCGGTACATCATCCAATCCAATTACAGATGGAGAGCAAGAAAATAAGCCGAAAATCGTGTTTTCAGCATGTTTATAATTTATCTATGATTTATCAGAACGTTTGAGGTGGAGAAATTTACGAATAATATTGAAAAAGGTATATTAATTATTTCGGTGAAGGAAACAGTCTCGAATGACCGAAGAAGTGACAGAAGATGGGGTAGAATGATGACTGAGAGGCCAGAAGGTGATTGGGTCTTCATAGAATTGAAGGAAATGGACTTTAATGTTTACATGTTATAGAAATAAAGTAGAGGTTTTAGCCAGAAAGTTATCTTTAAGTAAGGAACTAGTAAGGTATTTATAGAGTTTTACTTGCTTGAGTTAGGATATAGTGCTTCGTGTCCATAAATGGCAAATTCTCAAAGATATACTAATAGCCTGTGAACCTATCGGTTTTTCTTTCGTGAACCTCAGAATTCAGTATGGTAGCTTTAGTTTTTTTTCAAGTTGGTGGATTGTTTAGTATGATGAAAATGAGCTCTAGAAAGAAAAGGAATGGACTTTTTGTTATGCTACAAGCTTTGCATACTCTAAAAAATTATGCTAAAAGCATGTGAGTCTCTCGGATTTTCTTCCATGAACCTTTGATTTTAGTATGGTAGCTTTAGGCTTTTTAAGTCGGTTAATTGTTTAGTATGATGAAATAAGATCTAGATGGTAAAACAATGAACTTTTTATCTTCAGGAATCGATAGTGTTGGAACTTTTCCAGCTTCTCTATGCTTTCCAAGCAAACCTGACATGATAATCAATGTCGGAACCTGCGGTGGCTCTAAGGTACAATGTTTGGTTCTCATGTTACTCTGTTTTGACTTTTTCAAATCCTTGCTAAAAACCACTTCCTCTCTTTCTCTCTGTACTTGTGAGAATGTGATAGTTGATAATGTTCGGGTTTGATTATGTACCTCATTTGCCGCACTCGATTCAATCTGAACTATCCTGAAATTTGAGTGGCATTAGTAAAATCTTTCTCTCATATCTCTAGTTTTAACTTGTGGAAATCGGTTTATTTTCATGTAATAGTTAAACTGTTGATTGCTGAACATATTCAAGTCAAAGGAGCTAACATAGGTGATGTGTTCCTTGCATCTGATGTTGTATTCCATGATAGAAGAATACCAATCCAAGTATGTTCTTCTTCCTTTTTTCAGTTCAACTTTAGTGATTTAATTTTCATATTTCATATCTTGCAAGTTCCTGAGCAATGTTTGTCTCTTTAGATGTTTGATGTTGGATATTTCCTCCATTAGCCCAAAACAAATCATAGAAGAGTGAAGACAACTCTAGAATTATGGAGAAGATTCTAGAATGTTAGAGAAGATTAAGTAGAGTTATGAAAAATAAGAAACTTCTAGAATTATCATGATAAGTTATCTTAGGATAAGACTTAGAGATAATTCTAGAATATGTTAGAATATAAGTGGATAAAAATTAGAGAATATTCTAGAGTAATGGATAAATGTTTAGGATAAGAAGTACAGACTCTAGAATAATCTAGGACTTAAGGCACCACTACTATAAATAGGGGTGCTTGGTTTCATTTGTGAGGGAGAGAGAACCTAAGAAGATTTGAAAGAAGAGTGTCCACTTACAAACTCGTCTTGTAATAAATCTTTCTAATAATAAAATATTTTGGCTTGAATCACTAGTTATCTAATTCTCCAAGTTGAGTATAACATCGATATCTTGTGCGAATCAAGATGGAGGCTATCGTTACCGTTGAAGGTGACATGTTCAAACTCACGGCGCACAACTACTCATATTGGAAACCGATGATGGAAGATCACCTTTACTGCAGGGATTTGCATGAACCCATTGATATGCTCAAATTTACCTTGAGCTACTCTCTCAAGTTAAGAGATCGTATAGTACTTAGGGATCGAATCCACATGGAAAGGAATCACACAATAAAGTTCCAAATTCAAATTAAGCTAAGAGAAATATGATGAATGTAAATTAAGCAATTAAAACTAAACGGATGATGATTAAGGTTCTTTTAAATTCAATAAAACGAAGCGTTAGGCATCGGGTAATTCGCAGGCATGACTTTAAATTAAAGCACTAAATTACTGTCGGGATATTTATTAGGAACCGTTCTAGAACTCGAAAACAATTGTAAAACTAATAAACTTTCGTTGCAAAAGCTGTCTATGACTAAATCCTAGAAAACCAAATTTCTTTGCGAGTTCTATAAAATTAATCAAGCATTAACGAGTAGTTTTGATTTGTTCACAAAATTACTAAGCCAAATTTCTTTGTGAATAATAATTTTGCTCACTTATGATATTAATCCAGATAACTAATAATGCTTTCGCAGCTATCAATTAACCTAACATGTCTAAATTAGGGTGATCAATCCTAAAGCAGAATTAAATCTATCAAGGTGAAGAACACATATTAGATTGATCCCAACAGTAATAAAGTTCTTAACAATTTATCATCAGCCTTTGAAAAACCCTAAACCTAACTAATAGATTACTCAGACATGATGATTGAAACAAGCATAATAACTGAATAATACTGCATTAAAAACATAGAGTAAGAGATACAAAAAAGGTTCGAAGAAATCTCTGAAAAGAGTCTGAACTTGTCTCCCTAAAAGCTCTGAATCAAATCTCTTGCTAAGTCTCAATAGAATAAAGCATAAAGCCTAACAATGGCTGTTAAAAACTATATATAGGACTCCAAAACGTCTTGGAATAATAGTGTAATCTTCAGGAACTTCTGGGCTCAAACGGGTTCCACGAAATTGGGCTTTTTCTCTCTTACGAACAGGGTGTCGATCAACACCTAGAGATGGTGTCGATCGACACCAGTCTCAATCTTCCAATCCGAGTTTGACACTTCGATCTCTTTCTCCGAAATGCTCCAGAATGCTACTAAATCTTCTATTATGCTCCAAACACCTATAAACCTGTAATGACTCTAAAAGAACACGAAAACACCCAAAAGACTCTAAAAACATACTTATATCATGGCTTTAAATGGGTAAAAACCATGATATATCAACTCTCCATGACTTAGCTTTTTGCTTGTCCCTAAGCAAAGCAGATGAAATCACTCCTTTAGGAACCACATACCTGTAAAACCAATCAGGTAATATTTCGATGTGTCCCTTAAAGCTTAGCAGTCCTCCAGATTGATTCCAAACTTATTAGAAAATCTTAGACTTTCAGTCACAAACCCCTTTCATTATTTAGGTGCGGTCTCATCGAGGGAATATCGATCGCTGGACCTTCTAGATTCTTTCACTTCCTTTAACACTTTCCTACGTTTCACCCTCTCTCTTCCCTCTGAAACTGTATCCAATTAAGGATATCATAGAGATTCGATGCTTTTTTCTGATGATTTTTTTTTAGCTGACTTTCGGACTTACACTTTTCTGTAGACTTTTTTTTTATTTCCTTGGTATCTCTACGACTTCACTAGATCAGCGATCACTACTAGTGTTCTTGTGGAGACAGGGTCATGAGGCTTTTTCTTTTTGATCTAGGACAGTTATATTCGTCATTTGGGAAGAAGTTTCAAGAGCGGTCCGTCCTCGCTTTCAAGTGTTTGGAAGATGAATCAAGTCTTGCGATTACCAACGCCCTTGACAAGAGATTTAGAGTTGATTAAGGGTGGGGTCTGCAACATCCTTTCTGGCGTTCTCCAAAAATCTGAACTCGCTCCGTTAAACCGATCCACTATCAGTTACCCACCTAATAAAACCAACCAACTTGCAGTGGTAATGGTCCTTGAGTGCTGGTCAAAGCAAGCTATTAGGGGAGTTTCAACTCGAATAAATACATAAAAACTGGACTGACTCAATAAAAACTCAAAACAGCGTACAAAAGTTAGCGACTACCTCCCCCAGACTTAAACAACACTGTCCCCAATGTTATAAAAGTCTGAAATAGGTAAAAGAAATAAAATCAAACGGAAAAATGTTGAAAAACAAATGAGAATCGTGTTACCAGTTGGGGTGTCGATCGACACCCAGAGATGGTGTCGATCGACACCAGGTCTGAAAATCCGAAAACTTTTCACTAAATTCTATTTCTGGAGAATGTCAACGTGCTCGTCATAATTAAGTTAGTCTTTCAAGGTTAGCACTGTTAGACACTCAAAGAAAACATAATCAAACGCAACTGCATAACATAATATCATAAGTTCAACAAAGTACCAAAACAGAAACAAACTGACTCAATAAAATCAAAAGATGACTCAAAAGAAATAAAATAAAAGAGAAAAGAAAAAGAAACATAAAACAATTATAAAATGGAGAAAATGAAAGAACTAGTCTTCCTCTTCCTCCTCTGATGCTGAAACAGAAAGCTCAGGACTCTGCGAACGAGAAAGAGGACGAACACATCCACTAGTCAAGCGCTACCAAATGGCCTGGAGACTCTGAAAAATCGAACGCTGAAAGTCAGTCTGATCCATGGGGAACTCGGGAGGCTCTGGAAATCCAGGAAGAGGCTCAGAAACTCTAGAGGAACTCGCAGCTCGAGTAGAACGAATCGGTTGCCTGTGACCCGTGGCACCGCTATGAAGTAATGTCTCATCAGGCTCAAAAGATAGTATAGATGGATCAATCTCACTGGAAGCCAATGCTGGAATGGGCAAACTGATCAAATGCTGGACTCTAGAAGCATCACGGAAAACTCACATACGCTCTGGCTTAAGCCAGGTAGCTCTGGTCAAATAAGCAATATCCATAGTGCAAGGTGCGCTCCGAGAGGTATAATCTATGAAGTCAACATCACAATAAGTAAAAATAGGAGTCAGAAGACTACCAATAGTGACAGCCTTGCTGCCGCGAGTCATAGTAAATGGTGTGCGCTGCAAAGACTGAAGATGAAGCGCAAAGACTTCACCCATGTTGATACCAATGTCAAACATAGGCTCCCTCTCGATGTCTCTCCAAAGAGAAAGGTACAGTAAAACCAGCTCAGACTGTCGCATCTTGTTCTGGTCGTTACGACACAACAAAATCCCTGAGAAAATACGAGCCAAGTATCGTAGAGCAGGATGGGGAATGTCGGTCTGAGTAGAACTCTTCCTGTCGTAAACACCTATACCAAAACATGACCAAAAGTCTCTCTGCCGAGGAAAATCTGTTGGAAGTGTCGAAGACTGGTGGTCTGGCTCCTCAAACTCATAAATCTCGCAGAGCTGACGGAATGTAACCTTGTATCTGTGACCGTGAACCATAAAGCTCAGGAGACCATTCCGCGCCTGAGAGTTATGGTCATCTGAATTCGCCTCTGTATAGAAAACGCGTAACGACGCGAAAAATTGTCTCACAAAATCAGGGTACAGAGGATATTGCCTCTAGGCAATATGACCCAAACCTGCATTCTTCACCAGACGCATAACCTCATCATGTATACCAAGGCTCATCATAGTATTAACATCTACTATCCTCGTCGGACCAAGCTTCACTCGCTTCCATTCATTTTAGTACAAAGAGTTGTAGTCGTCCCAAACACCAGTAAGATTTTGGTGCTCGACATCATCACTCGTAAGAATCTGCATAGGTGTCTTGTTCCATCTCCGGTTGATCTTTATCAGATCCTTTTTGTGCTTTTTGGGCCAACCATTAACTGAATTTGGTAGCGGATTTGGATTCGTATCAGCGATAGTAGAAGTAAAAGGAACTTCTATGTTCGTGCATGGTCTCTTGTTTCCTCTTGAAGCCATCTGTAATCAAAATACAAAAGAAACAAACACAAAATCCGAAATTAGCCAAAAATCGGAATCTGCACTAAGGGTGTCGATTGACACTCCCTGGTGGTGTCGATCGATACCACACAATTTCAATCCGAAATTTTCACAAATTCTTAGTTCCAATTTCAACGACTTCGTGCGATGCAATACCCAACGTCTATCAAAACTACTGCAATTAGCATAAACCCATTACCAATTCCGACCAATTCCATTCAAAAACACAAATTTCATCAAAATTACATCTCAAAACCTTACACGTTCAAAACTCATAAAATAACTCAATGCAATCCATGGTATCAATCAATTCCACTCTAAAACAACCTAGAAAGGCCGGATTAAACAATATTATTAAGTGAAAGAGATGAATTTTCGAGTTTCAAACCTTTGCACCGAATTGAAAAGAAAGGATTTCGAGCCACATACCTTGTAGATCGGTAAAACGAATGCTAGAAGCGAGTAGAGGATGAAAATCCGTATGGATTAGGCTAAAACAACGTTCAAAATGGTGAAGAATCGAGAGAGATAGAAGATCTTGAGAAGTTTTCAGAGGTTTCGGATTTTAGAAAGAATATGAACAAGAGTTGGGTTTTAAAGAAACACTTACCTCGTGAAATCCGCGGGGTGTCGATCGACACTCCCATGTGGTGTCGTTCGACACCTTAATGGATCGACCCTGGTTAGTCGATCCTTCGGTCTTCCGCATAATTCAATCCGATTTTCACTTTTTTTTTTTTTTTACACTAAAGACCTGAAACACTTAAAACCAAAATCAAAATTTAGTAAACAAAATAAAATGAAAATATTAATACTTACCAGTGGGTTGCCTCCCACTCAGCACTTGTTTCAGTCATTAGCTTTACTGTGTCGGGTTTAGGCGACGGGTGCATCATCGAGAGGAACAATGTGTCTTGTTGGAATCTCGGCTTTCGCCCAATAGTGTTTCACCCTTTGGCCATTGATTGTGAACTCCTTTCCTTCTGAACTGATCAGAACAACTGCTCCATGGGGCCTAACCTCTTTGATTGTAAAAGGACCAGACCAACGAGAACGTAATTTTCCAGGAAATAATTGTAAACAAGAGTTATATAGGAGTACCTGGTCATTTGGCTCAAATTTCCTGGAGATGATCTTCTTATCATGATATGCCTTAGTCCTCTCCTTGTATAACTTGCAGTTTTCAAAAGCGTGATGTCGTATCTCATCTAGTTCATTTAGTTGAATCAAGCGCTTTTTTGCAGCCGGCTTATAGTCAAAATTCCTCTGTTTGACAGCCCACGTTGCCTTGTGCTCAAGCTCTACTGGAATATGACAAGCTTTCCCATAAAGTAAATGGAACGGTGTTGTTCCCAAAGGTGTCTTGAAAGCTGTCCTGTAAGCCCAAATCGCGTTATCCAGGTTGGTTGACCAATCCTTCCTTGTAACTCCCACTGTCTTCTCTAAAATCTCCTTGATTTGTCGATTTGAAACTTCGACTTGACCACTTTTCTGCGGATGAGAGGGAGAAGCCACTCGATGTTGAACACCGCACTTGCTAAGCAGATTAGCAAACACTTTATTGATAAAGTGCGGAACTCCGTCACTGATTACTATCCTAGGCACTCCAAATCGAGGGAATATAATGATCTTAAACAGCTTAAGAACCACCGCAGAATCATTCTTAGGACTAGCAATCGCCTCAACTCATTTGGAGACATAATCCACAACGACAAGAATATACTCGTTCCCATAACGGTGGGAAAGGACCCATGAAATCAATTCTCCAACAATCAAAGACTTCAACCTCAAGGAAGAAGTTCTGTGGCATCTCATGTCGTTTGCTAATCTTCCCTCTTCTCTGACAAACATCACACTTAGAGATAAAAGTGTGAGCATCCTTGAACATCGTAGGCCACCAAAATCTAGCTTGTAGAACCTTAGCGACCGTCTTGAACGTAGCAAAGTGACCTGCATATTCTGATCCATGACAATGAAACAAGACGTCTTGAACCTCAGCCTCTGCAATGCATCTTCTGTAGATCCCGTCTGTATAATGCTTGTAAAGATAAGGCTCAGCCTCTGCAATGCATCTTCTAAGCTCCCGCATGAACCTCTTCTTCTCATATCCCTTAAGATCAGTAGGCACATCCTCTGCAGCTAAGTAATTGGCGATGTCAGCATACCATGGTCGATCAGACATCGTGACAGCAAAGACAAGGTTCTGAAAAGTCTCGACGATGATTTTCGGAAGATTCACCAATTTGTCGACCTAGTGTCGATCGATGCTGCATATGATGTCGCTTGACACCTTGTTTTTAGCAAACTTCCCCGATTTGTGAATAGTGGGTGTCGAATGATGCCCATCCTCAGTGTCGATTGACGCAAAGGTCTGTGAACCACTTTCGACGAAATTAACATGTTTTCCAGCAAAAAATCATCTATAGGGACTTCATCTTCAATTCTGATCTGTGAGAGATGATCAGCTACGCCATTCTCAACCTCTTTCTTATCTTTAACCTCAATATCAAACTCCTGAAGAAGCAAAATCCATCTCAACAACCTTGGTTTTGCATCCCTCTTCTACATCAAATATTTGAGCGCTGAATGATCCGTATGCACAATCACCTTAGAACCAATAAAGTATGGATGAAACTTTTCAAAAGAACACCACTGCTAACAACTCCTTCTCAGTAGTCGCGTAATTCCTCTATGCTTCATCAAGTGTTCGACTTGCATTGCAGATAGCATGAAGCTTGTTATCCTTCTTCTGTCCTATAACAACCCCGACTGCAAAGTCACTAGCATCACACATGATTTCAAAAGGTAGATCCCTGTCTGGAGGTTGCACAATAGGAGCACTCACTAGAGCCTTTTTAATTTGCTCAAAAGCTGATAGACATTCTGCAGAAAAATCAAACTTGACATCCTTGCAGAGCAAAACAGTAAGCGGTCACGCGATCTTGCTGAAATCCTTGATGAATCTTCTATAGAAACCGGCGTGTCCAAGAAAACTTCTCACAGACTTCACATCACTAGGTGGTTGAAGACTTGTCATAACCTCGATCTTTGCGTGATCCACTTTAATCCCAGCTTCTGAAACTCTATATCCAAGCATAATACCATCTTTTACCATAAAGTGGCATTTCTCCCAGTTCAAAACCAAGTGCTTCTCCTCACATCTTGCTAGTACCTTCTCCAGATTGTTCAAGCAGTCCTTGAAAGAAGATCCATATACCAAAAAATCGTCCATGAAAACCTCCATGTAATCCTCAATCATGTCCGTGAAGATAGACATCATGGAGCGCTGGAAAGTTGCAGGAGCATTGCACAATCCAAAAGGCATTCTGCGATATGCAAAAGTAGGGACAAGTAAATGTCGTCTTCTCCTGGTCGTCCTGATGAATAGGGATTTGGAAGAATCCTGAGTAGCTATCCAAGAAGCAATAGTAAAGATGATTCGCGAGCCGCTCTAGCATCTGATCAATAAAAGGCAACGGAAAATGGTCCTTCCTGGTCGCTGCATTCAACTTTCTGTAATTAATGCACATTCGATGACGAGTCACCGTCCTTGTAGGAATCAGCTCGTTCTTCTCGTTCTTCACCACTGTGACACCTCCCTTCTTAGGAACCACATGAACCGGACTGACCCAAGCACTGTCTGAGATGGGATTGATGATCCTTGCTTCTAAAAGCTTCATGATCTCCTTCTTAACAACCTCTGTCAGATTCGGATTCAGTCGCCTCTGATGCTCAATTGATGATTTAGACTCGTCTTCCAAGTGAAACCTATGCATGCACAGATCTGGAGCAATACCTGAAATGTCATCAAGAGAATAGCCAAGAGCTTTGCGAAACTTGCGCAGCATCATTAGCAATAACGTGAGTTCTGCGTTATTTAAAGAAGCATCAACAATGACAGGATAAGTGGAATTAGCACCAAGAAACGCTTACCTTAGCCCTGCAGGAAGTGGTTTGAGATCAATTTTAGGAGCCTTCTTCTCGCTCCAATCGCTAAGCCTTGTAGCTTTCACAGGAATTTTAACCAGCTCCTTGTTAGCAACCACTTGCATAACCTGCTCACTCGCATCCATTATCGAAGCATAACCACCAGCAATCTCATCCAGATATTCGACCTCTGATGGAGAATTAACCAATGCTCTTTCCAAGGGAACCGTAGAGCGCATCTCCTGGAAGTAGTCCTCTGCAAGATGATCCAAAGTATCAACATAGAAGGTCTGGACATCTATTGTAGGCTTCCTCATCAGCTTATCCATATCGAATTTCATCTCTAAATCGCCCACGTTCAGTGTAATCCTTCCTCCTTTGACGTCAATCATTGCTCCAGCTGTGGCCAAGAAGGGTCTTCCCAAGATAAGAGGGTCCTTAGGCTCCTCTCCATATTGCAGAACCACAAAGTCTGTTGGTATCATGCATTCTCCAACCTTAATTGGAATGTCTTCAAGGACTCCTTCAGGGATTCTCACCATTCTGTCTGCTAGGATAAGAGAGATCCTAGTGGGTTGAAAATCAGTCATCCCAAGGCTGATAGCAACTGAAAGTGGCATCAAATTGATGCTAGAACCCAAATCGCAAAGCGAACGCAGAAACCTTTTCGTGAAGATCAAGCAATCCAACATAAAGCTTCCTGGATCCGTGAGTTTCTTTGGAATTCTGTTTTGAATCACTGCACTAACCTGCTCCGAGATCATCGCGCATCCCTCTTCAAGCCTCAAGCTCTTGGTAACCATCCGCTTCACATACCTTCGAATCACTGGAGTTGATCTTATCGCATTAATCAAAGGAAGCTCAACAATGATCTTATCCATGATAGCCTTGCACCTAGTATCCTCTAGCTCTTGTTTAGACTTCTTGTTGCTCTTAGGATAAGGAAGCTTGGGCTTGTAGACTCGTTCCTCGGCAAGAACCAGAGACTTCGCGACTTTGGGACAATTCCGCGACTGGTGTCGATCGACACTCTCAGATGGGTGTAGATTAACACTTGATTTTGATGTCGAAACCTCTTCGATTTGATTCAGCCCAAAATTTGAATCCTCGAGTGGTGTCGATCGATGCTCTTCGTTGGTGTCGATCGACACCAATTTTGGATCAACAATCTCATCACCTTTGTCTTCGATTAGCTCGTCGAATCGCTCCGTATCAGCACTCTTCATCAAAATCGGTTCCAGCTTCCTTCCACTGCGTGTCATGATAGCCATAGCACCTCATTTTGGATTCGTATCCATCCTTGATGGAAGAAATCCATCCTGTCTCTTCACTGATTCTGCGGTTTGAGCAACTTGTGTGTCTAGCTTCTTGACGTGCATGTTAAGGGCTTCGAACTTCCTATTCAGATCCCGATACATATCATCCATCTTCCCGTTAAAGCTAACGGTCATCTTTTGCTAACCCTCCTGGATTTGCTCAAGCATTGACTTCACATCACTATCCGGAGACTTAGGGGGATGAGTCTGATAAGAAGAAGCACCATAGGTTATTGTGTAGTTGCTGCTCTGGAACGGTTTCTGAAACTCGTTCTTCTAGTATTGTGGGCTCACAGGTCTCTGGTAGCTGTTGTTGTAGTTGCTCTGGTAGCCTCTATTCCCTTGTTGGTTACCATACTTCTGAAAACCAGAACCATTGATGTAGTTGACATCTTCTTCTTCATTCCTAACCTCTGAATCAAAAGTCTCGACTTCCTGAGCAAAGTGAAATGTCTTTTTCCCAGCTAGAAGATCATGCATCGAGTCCAGTTTCTTGGTGACTATCGCGAGCTGATTGTTGTTGACATTCTGACCAAGCTGGCTTCTCTCGTAGTCAACGTTTTTGGTGCTGGTACTATTAGCCTGATTCGCTATCAGTCGTATGGCAGCCTCTGAAGAATTCGTGTTGAAATTCCCATTGCTTGCAGCATCTTGACTCACCGAGTATGGCACTGCTATCCCTCTGAAAAAGATACTTAGCAGCTGATTCTCACTGAAGTTGTGGTGTGGACTATCTCTCTGATAATCCTTGAACTTGTGCCACGCAGCCTTGAAAGCCTCGAAGTTGCCTTGCTTGAAGTTAGTGATCTTAGCTCTAAGGTCTTCAGACTTAGCGTCATCAAAAAAGTTGCTTAAGAAAGCATTCCTTGCATCTTCCGACGTAGTGAGTGATCCTGGTGGGAGTGCCCCGAGCCAGTGCTTTGCTTCTCCATGAAGAGAGTAAGGGAAGAGCTTACAGTACAAGTAATCCTTTGAAACTCCATTGACTTTGATACTAGACTCTAGATCCTCGAACCTCTCGATATGATCCATAGGATTCTCATGAGGGAGTCCACATAAAAGATCTTGAGTAACCAAAGAAAAGAAGGCAGGCTTCAGCTCGAACTCATGTCTCTGGAAAGGTGGTGGACGAATCGCGGATCTGTTAGAGTAGAACTGCTCCGGACGGTTGTAATCTACCAAAGTCCTACCATTATCCACGTTTTGAACCTGGTATTGATCAACATCAGCTGGTGGGTGTCGATCGACATCAGCGTTACAAGCATTCTGATTCTGCGCAGCCACTTCGACAATTCCATTCCCTTCGTCGTCGATCCTGGCTCCTTCCTGATTGTATCTCAGCCCTGCTCTATCACGGAAAACCCCTTCTTCTCCTGCAACCGGTAGTAGCACTTTTTGTCACCCATCGTAGCTTTCTTAACTGCTTTTCTATTTGTGCGTTCTAAGAGAGCTAATATATCAAGATCGAATCCAACTAATCCCTTGTCTGTATTGCTTCAAGTAACGCGTCTTGGCATGCACCTGAAACGCAAAACAAAAAGTAAACAAAAAGAAACTAGTTAGTAGTTTAAAAACAAAAATAAAAACTTAGTCAAAATTCTACTAATAGAAATTCTAATGGTGATTTCAATTCCCCGGCAACGGCGCCAAAATTTGATATGCTCAAATTTACCCTGAGCTACTCTCTCAAATTAAGAGATCGTATAGTACTTAGGGATCGAATCCACAGGGAAAAGAATCACACAATAAAGTTCCAAATTCAAATTAAGCTAAGAGAAATATGATGAATGTAAATTAAGCAATTAAAACTAAACAGATGATGATTAAGGTTCTTTTAAATTCAATAAAACGAAGCGTTAGGCATCGGGTAATTTGCAGGCATGACTTTAAATTGAAGCACTAAATTACTGTCGAGATATTTATTAGGAACCGTTCTAGAACTCGAAAATAATTATAAAACTAATCAACTTTCGTTGCAAAAGCTGTCTATGACTAAATCCTAGAAAACCAAATTTCTTTGCGAGTTCTATAAAATTAATCAAGCATTAACGAGTAGTTTTGATTTGTTCACAAAATTACTAAGCCAAATTTTTTGCGAATAATAATTTTGCTCACCCTTGATATTAATCCAGATAACTAATAATGCTTTCGCATCTATCAATAAACCTAACATGTCTAAATCAGGGTGACCAATCCTAAAGCAGAATTAAATCTATTAAGGTGAAGAACACATATTAGATTGATCCCAACAGTAACAAAGTTCTTAACAATTTATCATCAGCCTTTGAAAAACCCTAAACCTAACTAATAGATTACTCAGACATGATGATTGAAACAAGCATAATAACTGAATAATACTGCATTAAAAACATAGAGTAAGAGATACAAAAAGGGTTCGAAGAAATCTCTGAAAAGAGTCTGAACTTGTCTCCCTAAAAGCTCTGAATCAAATCTCTTGCTAAGTCTCAATAGAATAAAGCATAAAGCCTAACAATGGCTGTTAAAAACTATATATAGGACTCCAAAACGTCTTGGAATAATAGTGTAATCTTCAGGAACTTCTGGGCTCAAACGCGTTCCACGAAATTGAGCTTTTTCTCTGTTACGTACAGGGTGTCGATCGACACCTAGAGATGTTGTCAATCGACACCAGTCTCAATCTTCCAATCCGAGTTTGACACTTCGATCCCTTTCTCCGAAATGCTCCAGAATGCTACTAAATCTCCTATTATGCTCCAAACACATATAAACCTGTAATGGCTCTAAAAGAACACGAAAAACACCCAAAAGACTCTAAAAATATACTTATATCATGGCTTTAAATGGGTAAAAAACCATGATATATCACCCATCATCATGAAGAACAAGCCGAAAGGAAAGAATGATCAGGCAAGAGAGGTTCTTAATCGAAAAGCAGTCGCTGTAATTCGTAAGTACATTGACCGATCTCTTTTCGAACATATCTCTACTTATACAAATGCTTTTGAATTATGGACAAAACTCGAGTCTATGATTCAAAAGAAAACGCCTCAAAACAAGGCTCTTCTTGCTCGACGGTTGGTAAAGTTGGAGTATAAGGATGGCCAAAGCATGATGGAGCACTTGAACAATTTCAAGGGACTCGTAAATCAGCTTAACAAGGTCGACTTAAAGATCGACGACGAGATGCAAGCCCTTCCTCTCCTTAGCTTTTTGCCAGAGAGTTGGGACACACTAGTTGTCACTCTCTGTAACTCGGCACAAGATGGAAAACTTACCATGTATACCATCAGTGATAGCCTTCTAAATGAAGAAATCAGAAGGAAGGAACGAGGTTTGAGCACTCAGTCGGAGGCGAACGTCATAGATAGATGGGGTAGAGATGAAACACATGGACACACCAAGACTCGAGGTCGAGATCAATCTCGAAGATGTTATAAATCACTTCCTAGAGTAACATGCTACTATTGTGCCAAGGTGGGTCATCGAAAACCAGAATGTCGATTCTTCAAGAAAGATCAACAAATGGGTAACATCAAACCAGACCGATTTAACCCCACAAAGAGGCATGAGGACAAGACCATTATTGTGGCAGACGAGGATAAAGATATATATCTTATTGGAGAATACAATCCTTTAAACATCGCCTCTGATGATACTTCATGGATCATCAACTCTGGTGCTTCCTTTCATGTCTCCCCCTCATGAAAAATTATTCGCTACCTACCAAAGAGGTAACTTTTGTAATGTACAAATGGGAAATCAAGGAAGAAGCAAGATTGTTGGAAAGGGGGACGTCATCTTTACATCAAACACTGGATGTAAGCTAGTTTTCAAGGATGTGAGACATGTCTCTGACATGCGTCTTAATCTTATATCAACTGGAAATCTCGATGATGCTGGTTTAGACAATCACTTTGGTGAAGGAAAATGGAAACTAACCAAAGGAAGCTTGGTCATGGCTCGAGGAAAGAAAGAAGGGTCACTATACGTGATAAAAGCTACGCTCTGTAAGGAGGAGGTAAACATCGCAAATGATGACATGGAGTTATGGCACCGGAGGCTCGGCCATATGAGTGAGAAGGGTCTAAATATCCTCGCTCGAAAGAAATCCCTCCCTGATATGAACGGTATATCTCTCGAACCGTGTTCTGATTGCTTAGCTGGAAAATAACAACGAGTCACTTTCCAAAGATCTTCTGCAAATGTGAGAAGAAAACACATCCTTGACTTTGTCCATACCGATGTATGTTTTTTTTTTCTTTCACAAACACACTTCAATATCAGTTAAGCAAATACATTGTTTGTATCTGTAAACCAATAGGGGATAGAAGTGCTAAAAAAGCAAAAAAACTATGTTTCACGTGCGTGCATTCCTTGCTAGCAGATCCGCTCTCATATTACACTCCTATTGTCGGTAGATGAGATCTAATTCAGGGAAAGACTCCCGAAGAATTGCCAGATCACGCAACTCCGGCTCAAAACCGGGCCACTCTTGTGGCGCATTCACCATCTTCACTAAATCTCTCGAATCAGTGATAAAAGTAGTGCAAAATCGTTCTTTTTGGATTAAAGACCGCATGGCCCACAGGAGGCCATGCAACTCTGTATGGAGCGGGGAAATACTCTGATGGGTCCCATGTAGTCTGATATATCATGGTTTTACCCGTTTTAGACCATGATATAAGTCCTTTTATCTAGAGTCTTTTAGTGTCTTTCTAGTCTTTTAAAGTCTTTACATGTACTTAGACGATTGGAGCTTAAAAGATGTTTACTGGAAGTTTTGGAGCATTGCGGAATAAAGTAGCGAAAACCGAAGCGAAGAAATCTGATTTTCAAGATGGTGTCGATCGACACCACCATTAGTGTCGATCGACACCCATGTCGACCAAGCCCAAAACTTAATTGGAAGAAGCCCGAAAGTTCCAGATGTTTACTCTTAGGTTTCCAATCGGTTTTGTACCTCTATATATACGTTTTTACAGCCATTGTTTAGGTTTATGCTTAATTTTATTGATTTCTTAGACATATCTCTTAATAAAACCATGTTTTTTTCTTTGATTATGTCTGAGTAATTTCCCTGTGAGGTTTAGTGATTTTCAAAGGTGTTTGATGAATTGCTAGATGTGATTTAATTGTTAGGATTAATATCTTTAGAATGTTGTTCATCTTGTCCTGAGTTTATTGCTGATTTTAGATTCATGACCTGAAATCTGATCTTAGGATTTTTAATAGAAACGACAGTTTTATTAATTTCCTGATCTAGACTTTGATGAGCAAAATTCCTTTTCGCAAAGAAATTTGGTTTAGGATTTTGTGAACAATTGAACTTGAACTTTAATGTTTGTTTAAATTGTTAGGATTCGCAAGAAATTTGGTTTTCTAGGATTTAAACATAGATAATCTCTGCAGCGAAAGTTGATTGATTTTATATTCGTGTTCATGTTCAGGAACTGTGCTTTAATATTCCTATCAATTGATTTATCTGCAATTCTGATTCACTGGAGATTTTCTTGTGCCTAGCGTTTTTCTTTATTGACTTCATCATCGTTTGAACTGCTGTGTTTACTTATTTTTGCATTCTTATTATTCTGCATAGCATAATTTGAAAGTTTTAAAACTATTGTGCAATCTGATTCCCTGTGGATTCGATCCTTAAAATACTGCAATTGATCTCTTAATTTGAGAGAGTAGCTTAAGGTTAATTTGAGCATATCAAATTTTGGCGCCGTTGCCGGGGAATCACGCCATTAGATTTATTTAATTTGGATTTTTTCTAGCTTTTTATTTTGCTTGTTTCGTTCGTCTCTTTTTGTTTTGAGTTTCAGGTACATGCCTGATACTAGAAGCAACCAAGACAAGGAACTAGTGAACTACAATCTCGAGGAGTTAGCACGTTTGGAAAGTGAGAACAGGAGAGCAGTCCGGGAAGAAAGGATGGCTGCTATACCACCGATATATATTGACTCCGGGGGATGATGAAGTTCTGCGCGATCCGGCAGGACTGAAGTACAATGCGCAAGAACAGCGGATCAACGACGATGGAACGGTGATCGTCGAAGAGAATCTGGCGATTTAGGACAAGAGTGACGATCGACACCACCCCCTGGGTGTCAATCGACACCAGCTCCAGAATTAGCCAAACGTTTTGAGGAACGATGCAAACACTGCGCGAGGGAGAACGCTTACGGACTACAACCGTCCAAACCAGTTTTACGCGAATCGAGCTGCTATTCGTCCTTCTGCTTTTTAGAGGAATGATTTCGAGCTGAAGCCTGCTTACTTCAGCTTAGTCGCACAGAACCCGTACCATGGCCTTCCTCATGAGCATCTGATGGACCACATCGAGAACTTTGAAGACTTAGCTCCAAGCATCAAGGCAAATGGAGTGTCCACCGACTACTTATTCTGCAAGTTATTCCCCTACTCTCTTAGTGGGGATGCTTCTTATTGGTTGAAGCAGCTAGAACCAGGATCGTTGACTACTTGGGAAGACACCAAGAACGCGTTCCTGAACAACTTCTTCGACGATGCAAGGTTTGAGGATTTGAGGACGAAGATCACTTCATTCAAGCAAGGTCCGACAGAAGCTTTCAAGGCTGCATGGACGCGATTGAAGTCTTATCAGAGAGATTTTACTCACCATGGCTTCACAGATGTTCAGTTGCTAGGCATCTTTTACAGAGGAGTGGACTGGCGATATCAGATGACACTGGATGCAGCGAGTAGTGGTAACTTCAATACCAACTACCTAGAAGACGTGGTTACTCTCATCGAGAACTTAGCTTCAATGCCAACTTTGAGAGGAAGCAGATGAGTGATAACAAAGATGGTAGGAAGCACTTGGCTGAGATGAACGCGAAGCTGGATTCTATGAAAAATATCCTTGTGGGCAAAAAGTCCGTTCAGTTCGCTCAGGAAGTTGAGATTGATGTCAACTATATCAACCAAGCCGGATTTCAAAAGTATGGCAATCAACAAGGCTATGGTTCAAAGCCATATCAGAGCAATAACTTCAATAGAAGTTATGGTTCTTCATCCTACCAGAAGCCTCCTGAGCAGGGCAATGAGGTGAAGATTATGCTGGAACAACTCCTAGAGGGCCAACATAAGATTACTGTGAGTTTCAATGGGAAGATGGATGCAATGTACCAGGACTTGGATGGTAAAATTGGAACATTGAGTGCGCATGTCAAGAAATTAGATGTTCAGGTCGCTCAAACTGCTGATTCGATCAAGCGACAAGAGGGTTTCCTTCCTGCGAAGACTGATGCAAACCCAAGGAGCGCTTGCAATGCTATTCAAACTCAAACGGAGGATTATTTCGCGGAGTTCGACGAAATTTTTGGAACTACAGAGCAAGTGTCGATTGACACTTCAGCTGAGCATCGATCGACACCTCTCAAATCATCAACTTGGATCGCGAAAACAGAGCAAGTGTCGATCGACATCATGTCTAGCCAAAGCCATATTTTAAGTTGATCGCGATTTCTTTAGAGGAGAACGTCTACAAGCCTCCAGTCCCTTTTCCCAGAGCTAGAAGGTTTAAGCAGGAGGTTGAGGAGGAGATTTGCAAGCGGATTATTGATAAGATCATTGTGGAAATATGTCAAGCGGCTTGCAGCGAATGGTATTAGTCCTAAGGAAGGAACATTGCTGACCAGAGACATCAGAACCATACTCTTAAACACAACTCCAGTTCCTAAGAAGAAGAAAAAGGACGTAGTGGTATCTGAAGAAGTGAGCGCAATGATCCAGAGCAGAGTCCTTGTTAAACTTCCAGATCCAGGAAACTTTGTGCTTCATTATTCAATCTCGACAGGGCCGTTATTTGTTGCTATCAGACTTGGGATGACAAACTTCAAGGCTACTAGGATGTCTCTTCTATTAGCCGATCGATCTAGGAGATTCCCAAACAGAATTCTAGAGGATGTGCCCATCAAGATTCAGAATTGCTTAATCCCTACAGACTTTGTGGTTTTGGAGTACGACGATGAACCTGAAGATCCTTTGATCCTACGAAGATCATTCTTGGCTACTGCTGGCGCTCAAATCGATGTGAGGAAAGGGAAGATCAAGCTTGATCTAGGCGATATTGTCATGGACTTTGACATGGAGAACACAAGGAGAAGATCCACCATTGATGGTCAAACTTTCTCTGTGGAAATTCTAGAGGATGAAGCTTCAATCCAAGAGTTAGAATCCGGTCCTTCATCTATTGCTGAACAGATAATTCCATAACTCCCCGCCCACGATCTTCCCAAAGAAGAAAGGTACGGGCTTCCTGAACTTATTTCTCAATCTCCTGATTTAAAACTTCCCAAGGCTGTTACGCACTCATGCAAGCAACGAGTTCCTCGAAAGATTGGTTTTTCTTTACATGATTTTGCAGGAATTCCTAAGGACCGTACAAGGACTTCAAAACCTTTCGCTAAAATGCGAATCATCATTCCTGCTGAACTAAAGGATAAAGGAGAGGCGGTCGTTCAAGAGATGCTGCAAAAGACGCAGAAACTTTTTCCTGGAATCATTCCATGGAAGAGTGGAGATCCTCCGGACATCTAGTTCCTTCAAACAGTTAACCAAAATCATGGGTGTCGATCGACACCCTTACCAAGTGTCGATCGACACCACCCTATCAGGTAACAACGTCCGTCATTTTTCAATTTATTTTGTTTTCTATCTATTTTATTCACCTTCTTCAGGCTTAATAACACTGGGGACATTGTCGTTTAAGTCTGGGGGAGGTAGTAGCTAACTATTGTGTTTTCTTTTGAGTTTTTATGGTGTTTTTCAAAAAAATTTGTTTTATTGGACATTGTCGTTTTCGAAACTCCCCTTTCTACTTGCTTTGAACAACACTCAAGGACCATTACAGTGCGAGTTAATTGGTTTTACAAGGTGGGTAACCGGAAGTGGATCGGTTTAACGGAGCGAGTTCAGACTTCTGGAGAACGCTAGAAAGACGTTGCAGACCCCGCCCTTAATCAACTCTAAATCATTTGTCTTGGGCGTTAGATATCGCAAGACTTGATTCAGCTTCCAAACACTTGAAAGCGAGGATGGACCGCTCTTGAAACTTCTTCCCAAACGACGAATTCAACTGTCCTGGATCAAAAAAAAAGAAAAACCCTCATGACCCTGTCTCCACAAGAACACTAGTAGTGAGCGCTGATCTAGTGAAGTCATAGAGATGCCAAGAAACTAATAAAAAAGTCTATAGAAAAGAGCAAGTCCAAAATCAGAAAAATCCTGAAGAAAAAGTTCAAAAATGGGCAATGCATCTCTATGATATCCTTAATTGGATACAGTTTCAGAGAGAAGAGACATGGTGAAACACATGAAAGTGTTAAAGGAAGCAAAAGAATCTAGAAGGTCCAGCGATCAATATTCCCTCTATGAGACCGCACTTAATAAACTAAAGGGGTTTGCGACTGAAAGTCTGAGATTCTCTAAGGGGTTTGGATTCAATCTGGAAGACTGCTATACTTCTAGGGAAATGTCGAAGTATCACCGGATTAGCTTTGCAAGGTATGTGGTTCCTAAAGGAGTGATAACACTATTTTGCTTAGGGACAAGCAAAAAGCTAAGTCTGGGGGAGTTGATATATCATGGTTTTTACCCGTTTTAGACCATGATATAAGTCCTTTTATCTAGAGTCTTTTAGTGTTTTTCTAGTCTTTTAGAGTCTTTATAGGTACTTAGATGATTGGAGCTTAAAAGATATTTACTAGAAGTTTTGGAGCATTGCGGAATAAAGTAGCGAAAACCGAAGTGTAGAAATCTGATTTTCAAGATGGTGTCGATCGACACCACCATGAGTGTCGATCGACACCCATGTCGACCAAGCCCAAAACTTAATCAGAAGAAGTCTGTTCGAAGCCCGAATGTTCCCGATGTTTACTTTTAGGTTTCCAGTCGGTTTTGTACCTCTATATATACGTTTTAACAGCCATTGTTTAGGCTTATGCTTAATTTTATTGATTTCTTAGACATATCTCTTAATAAAACCATGTTTTTTTCTTTGATTATGTCTGAGTAATTTCCCTGTGAGGTTTAGTGATTTTCAAAGGTGTTTGATGAATTGCTAGATGTGATTTAATTGTTAGGATTAATATCTTTAGAATGTTGTTCATCTTGTCCTGAGTTTATTGCTGATTTTAGATTCATGACCTGAAATCTGATCTTAGGATTTTTAATAGAAACGACAGTTTTATTGATTTCTTGATCTAGACTTTGATGAGCAAAATTCCTTTTCGCAAAGAAATTTGGTTTAGGGTTTTGTGAACAATTGAACTTGACCTTTAATGCTTGTTTAGATTGTTAGGATTCGCAAATAAATTTGGTTTTCTAGGATTTAAACATAGATAATCTCTGCAGCGAAAGTTGATTGATTTTATATTCGTGTTCATGTTCAGGAACTGTGCTTTAATATTCCTATCAATTGATTTATCTGCAATTCTGATTCACTGGAGATTTTCCTGTGCCTAACGTTTTTCTTTATTGATTTCATCACCGTTTGAACTGCTGTGTTTACTTGTTTTTGCATTCTTATTATTCTGCATAGCATAATCTGAAAGTTTTAAAACTATTGTGCAATCTGATTCCCTGTGGATTCGATCCTTAAAATACTGCAATTGATCTCTTAATTTGAGAGAGTAGCTTAAGGTTAATTTGAGCATATCATAGTCCCATCAAATCTGTCGTACCGTCCTGTAGTTCCAGAACCCACCCTACTCCACTCGTGTTGTCTTCTCCCTTCCATGACCCATCGACAAAGCACTTGAAAGTGGCTGAAGACATGTCCGATGTGGACGGGGGTTGAAAAGCTGATACTTGGTTAGAGATATTAGCTTCCGTCCATTCTCGTGCCTCCTTGATGGTTGCCGCTGGTGTCTTAGCTGCAACGCGGTTCACCGCATTGAATATTTTATCATTCCTCGCCATCCATATGTACCAAATAATCCATGGAAACGCTTGAGAGACCTCTTCTGTGGCTCTGGAATGGGGGATCCACCAGAAGAGGAAATCTAAGTTGGTTCTAAGGCTCTCCGACTGAAGTGTTGTGACCGGGATTCCCGTCAGAGACCAAACCCCCTTGGACGAGGGACACGTAAAAATCGTATGGTTAATAGTCTCTACCAGTCCTGAACATCGAGGGCAGCTCGCTTGTTCCCGGATATTTCGAAACCTGAGTCTCTCATTTACCGCCACCGCTCCTACTAGACATTGCCAGAGAAAATGTCGTAGTTTATTTGGAGCCGGTATTTTCCATACTTGGGCCTTGAGTGGATTATCAGATGGTAGTTGGAGCCAATACTGAGTATCTACATCCTTAAGAGTCCTTGCTAGTTTGTAGCCTAACTTAGTTGTGTACAACCCGGATTTGGTGTAGTGCCAACAAAAGTTATCTTCCAACATCCGTGGTGGAAGTCTCATGCTTAGAATTTTGGGGACATACTGAGGGTGCACCTTTACTCGTATTGCATGTGTATTCCACGTTTGGCTCCCTTGGTGGATGAATTTGGATACTCGCAACTGGGGGTTAACTATGTCGCCCCGGCTAACAACCGGTCGTGATTTTAGATCTGGAATCTAATTGTCGGTCCAAACTACCGTACTGTATCCATTACCTATAATTTTGCGGGATCCCTGAAGTACCAACGTCTTCGAGGACCATATACTTCGCCATCCATAGGATGGTCGGTTAGGTTTTGGCGCATAGAAGGGGTGCTTATACCGGAAGTACCGTCCCTTTAAAACCCTGGCTGCCAAGGAGTTTGGGTATTGGTGGAGACGCCACATCTGTTTTGCCAAGAGGGCCTGATTAAAATCTTCAAAAGATTTAAATCCAATACCGCCCTGCTTCTTGTGTAAACAGAGTTTCTTCCACGCAACCCAGTGTATACCCCGTGACTGAGGCTTTGACTGCCACCAGAACTGGAATACTGCACTGGCCAACTTCCTGCATAGGCCTTTAGGAAGGAGAAAGCTCGACATCACATATGTCGGAATAGCTTGGGCTACCGACTTAATCAAAACTTCTTTACCGCCTTTTGATAGAAATTTTGCAGACCATCCATTAATCCGGTTGTTAAGCCGGTCCCGAACATAGGCAAAATTTTGGGACTTGGATCCCTGTAGCTGTTCCGGAATACCAAGGTACTTTCCGGAGCCCCCTTCATTTATAATTCCTAGCCGTTGATGGATAGCCAAGCATGCCTCGGTGGGAACATCTTTACCAAACGTAATTGCCGACTTATCAAAGTTAATACGTTGTCCCGAGGCATTACTATACTGTGTAAGGATCTGTAGGATACTATCACTTTATTCAACATTTGCTTTGCAAAAGAACAAGCTATCATTAGCAAACAAAAGGTGGGAGACCGGCGGGCTAGCATAAGCCACTTTGAGCCCTGTAAGTATACCGGCGGATTCTGCTGCCTTGAGATTGGCTATTAAGACCTCCGTACAGAGAATGAATAAATACGGTGATAGGGGGTCTCCCTTCCGTAGTCCCCTTGAAGGGGTAATCGAACCGCGGGGGTCTCCATTTAGCAGTAAGTGGTAGGTTACCGAATTCACACATGGTATAATCCATGATATCCATCTTTCTGAAAAAACCCATCTTCCGTAAAAGTCCTTCTAAGAAACCCCACTCAATGTGATCATATGCTTTACTCATGTCTCTCTTGACAGTCGTAAACTCTTTACGACATGTCGGTTTTGTGACTAGGGCATGGAAAGCCTCTTGAGCCACTAAGATATTATCGGATATAACCCTTCCTGCTATGAATGCCGACTGAGTCTCCGAGACCAGATTCGGTAGAAGTCATTTAAGACGTTGGCACAAGAATTTTGAAATTCTTGTAACTAACCTTACAGAGACTAATTGGTCGAAACTCCTTCATTGCCGTTGGCCTGTTGGTTTTGGGTATAAGACAGATGTCAACCTCATTCATACTAGGTTCAATTTTGAACGATGTATGCTCAATGTCTGAAAAATCGATGGGTGGTGCATCCTATTTCGTGACTTTCATCGACGACCACTCAAGAAAAGAATGGGTACGCCTACTGAAATCAAAAGATCAAGTTCTTGATGCTTTCAAGGAGTTTGAAGCTCGAGCAGAATGAGAGACAGGCCAAAAACTCAAGTGTGTTTGATCAGATAACGGTGGTGAGTACCGAGGACCCTTTGAGGCATTCTGCAAAATTCACGGAATCATGATGGAGAACACTCCTCCTAAGACACCACAATTAAATGGTGTTGCGGAGAGAATGAACCGAACAATTAGAGAAAGAGTTTGATGTATGCTCTCTCATGCAAAGTTACCAAAATTGTTCTGGGGAGAAGCTATAATGACCGCAGTTGATATCATCAACCTTACACCATCAGTTCCCTTGGATGGTTATGTCCTAAAAGAGGTTTGGTCAGGAAAGAAGGTTTTTTATAATCACTTGAAGGTGTTTGGATGTAGAGCGTTCATTCCAAACCCTAAGGATGAGCGGGCTAAGCTAGACTCCAAGACCAAGGAGTCCATATATCTTGGTTCACCAAGAGATTAGTTTGGTTATCGGCTTTGGGATCCGACAAATAGAAAGATTGTCAGAAGCACAGAGAAACCAAACTATTGAAGACATAAAAAGATCGGAGAAACCAAAGCTAAAGATTAGGACAAACATAGATCATGACCAATCATATGAGGATACAGAAGAAGCGGTCGAGAATGATGATGTTGATGCTGAAGAAGGTGCTAGTACTTCATATGATAATGGTGACGAAGTTATAGAAGACGAAGAGGAGGTTGAGCTAAGAAGGTCAACCAGAGGTAGGATACCATCCACAAGATGTACTCCTGCTGAGTATAAGACTCTCACAGATGAGGGGGAGCCTAAAAGCTATGAAGAAGCTATAGTCGATACTCATAAGGATGAATGGATAAAAGCCATGCAAGATGAAATGGAGTCCTTGCATGAGAACCACACCTATGAGTTGGTGAAATTACCGAAAAGAAGGAGAGCTCTTAAGAACAAATGGGTGTACCGGATAAAATCCAAATATGGGAGCTCAAAGCCTAGATACAAAGCTCGGTTGGTCGTGAAAGGATTCAACCAAAATAAAGGGATAGACTTTGAAGAGATATTCTCTCCGGTGGTAAAAATGTCTTCTATCCGAATAGTTCTTGGTCTAGCAGTGGCTCTAGATTTGGAGATTGAACAACTTGATGTCAAGACGGCATTTCTCCATGGTGACCTAGAGGAGGAGATCTATATGGATCAACCTGAAGGATTCAAGGTCCCAAGTAAAGAAAATATGGTATGCCGATTGAAGAAAAGCCTTTATGGTCTTAAGTAAGCTCCAAGACAATGGTACAAGAATTTTGACTCTTTTATGATGGATCATAACTTCAAGAAAACCAAGAATGACCATTGTGTCTTCATGAAGAGGTACGCTAGCGGCGACTTTCTCATACTTCTACTTTATGTAGATGATATGTTGATTGTGGGTCATGACCGCATCAAGATAGATGCTCTAAAGAAAGATTTGAGCAAGTGTTTTGCCCTGAAAGATTTTGGGCCAGCAAGACAGATTCTTGGGATGAAGATTACTCATGATAGATCAAAGAAGCTATTATGGTTATCCCAAGAACGATATATCGAAAAGGTGTTGGAGAGATTCAACATGCAGGCGAAGCCGATAAATACTCTACTTACTGGACATTTCAAGCTAAGTAAGGAGCAAAGTCCAACAAGTGAGAAAGAAAAAGACGAAATGAAGACTACCCCATATGCATCAGCAGTTGGTAGTCTTATGTATGCCATGGTGTGTACAAGACTTGGTATCGCCTATGCAGTTGGAGTTGTGAGTCGCTTCCTAGCCAATCCAGGAAAAGAGCACTGGAAAGCTGTTAAGTGGATACTCCGTTATCTATGAGGCACTACTAAAAGATGCTTATGCTTTGGAAATGCAAAACTTGAGTTAAATGGCTATACTGATGCAGATTGGGCCGGCAAGAAAGATTCCATGAAATCAACATCAGGGTATGTTATTACATTTGCAGGGGGAGCTGTTTCTTGGCAGTCAAAGCTACAAAAGTGTGTTGCCTTGTCTACTACTGCAACCACTGAAGCTTGCAAGGAGATGTTATGAATGAAGAACTTCTTGCTAGAGCTTGGAGTTAAGCAAGACAAGTATATAATGCTATGTGATAACCAGATTGCTATTTACTTAGCAAAGAATTCAACATTGTACTCCCGCTCAAAGCACATCGATATACGTCATCATTGGATTCGAGAAGTTCTGGAAGAGAAACTCCTACATCTCGATAGGGTACACACAGATAAAAATTGGTCAGACATAATGACCAAGGTATTACCAATCAAAAAGTTTGAAGACTGTTGTCAAGGCATCGAGATCGCGAAAACTTCGGGCTAAGTCGGAAGGGGAAGATTTGTTGGATATTTTCTCCATTAGCCCAAAACAAATCATAGAAGAGTGAAGACAATTCTAGAATTATGGAGAAGATTCTAGAATGTTAAAGAAGATTAAGTAGAGTTATGAAAAATAAGAAACTTCTAGAATTATCATGATAAGTTATCTTATGATAAGACTTAAAGATAATTCTAGAATATGTTAGAATATAAGTGGATAAAGATTAGAGAATATTCTTGAGTAATGGATAAATGTTTAGGATAAGAAGTAGAGAGAACTCTAGAATAATCTAGGACTTAAGGCACCACTACTATAAATATGGGTTCTTGGTTTCATTTGTGAGGGAGAGAGAGAATCTAAGAAGATTCGAAAGAAGAGTGTCCACTTACAAACTCCTCTTGTAATAAATCTTTCTAATAATAAAATATTTTGGCTTGAATCACTAATTGTCTAATTCCCATCTTAATCACACAAAGAATATTGGGTATTTTCCTTACATGATCTGTATGGAGTTGGTCTTCGTCAGGCGTTCTCAAATCTCCTCAAGGAACTCAATTTGAAGATATTAAGATGCTACTTAGGATTTTACCAATATTTTAAACATTTTTAGAGAATGGGGTGTTTCAGATTGGCAGGTCATCTTCTGGTGACTCGTTGTATATGTCCACGCAAGATGAAACATTGATCATTGCCAATGACGCTACGCTAAAGGACATGGAGGTAATTTGATGGCTAACAGCTCTCTCATTACTAAATCTAGAGAGCCTAGAAACCAATGAAGTGAAAATTCTCTTGGCTCTGGCTTTTTTCTGGGTGCTCGCCACAATGGCTACGTGTATGGCTCTTATGCGTCTTGCTTATTCGAGCAAATCTAGACTTTTAATTTTTGCCATTTTGTAGCGAAAAAATGGGCCATGACCCATGAAAGCTAAAGTTTGCTCATCCTCGTAGTACAAATAACTCGTCTTTTGGATTAGCACCATGTACTCGATTTTTTCATCCTAAAGTATGTCTTAATGGTAAGCGTATTTTTATCTTCTACAAATAATGTTTTTTTCTTCTAAATTTTAAATTTTCGTTTTAATTGTCATGAGTCATGAGTCGCGAGTCGCGGTGGGCATTTCAATTTATTTTCGGGTTTGGTTCAGGCTCGATTCGGTTTGTCTGGTTTTAGTAAATCAGTAGCCGAATTTAAACCGAATAAAGTATGGTTTGGTTGACTTTAGTTTGGTTTGGACCCAAATCTCATTATAAGCCTCAAATAAAGTTTAACATAAATGACAGTTTATCCCAAATGCCCAGTTTCTTTCTGGCTTAGGATGGAGATAGGTCAAAACTGAGATTTCGGCCTTAATTGCGAAGTGTTTAGTTACGGCCTAGATGAATTAGATTGCCAAAAAGTGTAAAACGATTAAAGTTGAAAAGTAATTAGTTTACAGAATAGACCCTCAATTTTCGCAGAACAAACAAAAGACCCTCAGTTAAACAAAATAATTTGGTCTGCTTTCCCTCCAATTCCTAATTGGCTAATTCCTGCTCATCTCTTTCTTTTCCAGAAACCTCTGTTCCTGTCTCCGAAAACCAAAACCCTTGTTCGTCTCAGCACGATCAACTTCACTGCCCTCAAAATCAAAGTAAGCCCTTGATGATTCTTGTTGAAAATCTCTTCTTTTAGCCTCTCGAAGATTTACTGTTCATGTAAACAGAGATTAAGGTTTTAAAAAAGATTTTCTTTTGCTTAATCTTTCAGAGTAAGAATCAAAATTGAATAATAAAATGCCGAAAATGCGTATTGAAGGAAGAGATTTGATTGATCTTGTCCTCTCTTGGTCTCTTGAGCAAGTACTCAACGTTGATCTTTACAAAGGACAGGTTCTGTTTAAAAAGAATCTCAATTTTCTTGATTTTTGTTCTTGTTGTTGTTGTTGTTGTTGTTGTTGTTGTTGATTTTGTGTATGTGAACAGGTAGGGAAACAATGATGATGAAGGAGGAGTTTGCATTCCTTGTCAACTAGAAGGAAGTGACGGTCTTGTCCCTCGTAGTTTCCTGAAGTTGAATTCTTCACAGGAAGATGTCTTCCTGTGAAGATGTCACCCCGCGAATACCGTAAAACTGAGATGGGGTCCACCAGGGACGGGGAAGACGAAGACAACGAGTGTAATGTTGTTCACATTTCTCAATGCTAAATGTAGAACCTTGACATGTGCTCCAACGAATGTTTCCGTGCGTCAAGAGTTGTGAAACTAGTCTCTGGATCATTGAAGATTGGTAACTATGGTTTTGGAGATGTAGTTTTGTTTTGGAAGAGAATGAAGATTAAAGATAGGATAGATCTTGTTCACTTAGAAAAAAATCTTGAGCTTTGTTTCTCAATATTATGCAAACATTTGCCTACTGCTTTACTCTCATCTCAAGCCGCAACACTTATGTATGAAACTATTGACCTTATCAGAGATGCTACAATTGGTGTGAGCAATTCAAGAAAAGATTCAAGAAACATGTAGTGGTGGTGCAGGAGGATACTTCTCGCTGAAAATTCGGATTGTGGATGGGTTTCAAGGTGGGGAAGAGGATATCATAATAGTTTCAATTGTTAGGTCCAATGGTATTGGAAGGGTTGGGTTCCTTGCAAACCGTCGAAGAACAAATGTATTACTCACTCGGGCAAGGTAATCTAGGCATATCACAATTTCTTTGGTTACTGCAATAGAATTTGTCTTCCAATTATTATATTTTCTTTCCTACAGATTCTGCTTATGGATACTTGGAAATGCGGCAACTTTGATAAATAGCAAGTCTGTGTGGAGGACTCTGATGCAAGACTCAAAGGAATGCAATTGTTTCTATAATGCCGAAGAAGACAAGTCATTAGCTCAGGCTACTGCTACTGCAGACATCAGAATCACTCAACCTTGTGGGAAAAACGTTATGGAGGCTATTGTTATTCAGTCAACAAATGGTATGTATGAAAATAGCTCGGTGGTTGGTTCGAGCGGTGTTATGGATACATTAGTATCACTCAACCTTGTGGGAGAAACGTCGAATTCTGGACCATTCATGTAAGTTACTCTTGTTTAAGATATTTCAAGTACATTGAGCATGATCAAAGTCTCACTGATTCTTTTGTATGCAAACATTCACAAATTGGTGCGCAGTGACTCTCGGGATATTGAAAAAGAAGAGCAAGATATCGAAGTAGACCGGTTAGCTGATCTTTTTACCTCCAAACTTACTCTATGACATGGTTTTCTCCAAATTTACCTTAGTGTTTTTGTGGAATACCTTTTCTAGATCACATCTGTACAAAGTCCTTTTGGTGTAAATTAGAAATTTTGTTTCCACTATGTACTGCTTTAAGGTCCTAACAGAGATGAACTCAGTAAGTGGCATATAAAATGCAAGTTCTGTATCAGTTTGAATCAGCTAAGATTGTGTTTATACGGCTACATTAGTCTCAGATTCTGTTCTACAAGTATATGTATTATTTTGTTTAATTAATTCAGTTTTGTTTTTGTTAGAAGAAGTAACTTAAAAATATTATCATTTACAATATTAATACATTTTTTTTTATAATTATAAATTTTTTTTTTCTTTTTTTTACATAGTTGAGTTTTTGTAAAAAATAATAACCACAAGACCTAAGAAAAACCAATTAAAACTAGACGAGGGAGACAAAGAAACGTAGAAAATTTAAGAAATCTTACCCTAAAAAACCAAACTAAAAAGGAAAAAACCCTTAAGAAGGGTTTAAGAAGGAATCAACCTTAACGTTGGTAGAGCCAGACAAGAACTTCATGCAAATAGGAGGCTTAACACCAGCCAAAGCAAGTATAGAGCTTGGTAATGTCCAAATACCTTCACCACATATCAAACCAGAAGCAACAGCTGAAGAGTACGCATCGGCCTTTGGTCTATTCAGTTTCCTCCATATGAACAATATGAGACTTCCTACACACATATCAATCGTAAAGTAACCTCCGATGTAAAACGGTATAGCCATAGCCATCGGTAGCGGGATGAACCGTGCCCATTTCGGCCCCACGAGATCCCTTAAACCGTTCACAAACACAGCCGCTGCAAAGAATATGTAACATAGCATAAGGCAATGTTTAGGCAAAGCAGAGAATCCTTCCACTCCGAGTATCGACATGTTTCGATAGACTAAGGCGTACGGTGCGGGATAAGCGGTCCCCGTTTGACCGAAATCGGGAAAGGCCTTGTAGAATAGCCAGAAGACACAAGGAGAGATAACGCATCCCATAGCGGTTCCAATCGCTTGGCTCAAGAACATTGATCTTGGTGAGGCTAATGTCATGTAACCGGTTTTGAAATCTTGCATAAGATCAGAAGCGGTCGAGACAATATTCATCATTACACCACAAGCCGCGAGTCCGGCTAAAACACCTCTGTTGGCTGCACCGGCCCAAGCTCCAATGGTGAAAATGGCGAGTTTGCCGTAAGTGGAAGCTAAGGACCAATCGGTGAGTCCACAACCATAGGCGTTGCAAAAGGCTAAGACGGGGGCGATTATGTACATGGTTAAGATGTGGTACCATTTAAGCTGAGGGAAGATGTGTGGAACTGTGATGATTGAGACTATAGCCATGATTACGTAACCGGATACAGCGATCCATGATGGGATTCTGTCTTTGAGGAAAAGCTCTGTTCTTCGTTTGTCGTCGTAAGAAACGGTTATGTCGGTTGGTGGTGAACGGTCGTTGATAGGAAGAACATCTTTGTTCTTGAATTGTCTGTATAGACCAACGATAGTGCGGCCTAGGACTTTGATGAAGTTGTAGAGACCATCACCAAGGATCATAGCTATGGCTATAAACACCTGATTCATCAACAATAATTCAACTTTGTAACAATTATTCCATCTTTTTCGTTATAAATGTCGCATTAAGACTCATAAAGTACCTTGTAGCCTTGAAGGCCGTGGAGACTACTTGAACCAAGATCAGAAGAATACCATTTGCCTTTTTGGGCACCTATGAGAGGCCACATTACACCCCAAGGGAGTATTGATCCAACGAGAAGAGATACATTGATTAAATATGGACATATCATTCCAACACCGACATATGTAGCCGAGAAATCAAAGTAGAACCTGTTTTTGTAAAGAAATAAAAATCATAATGTCGCCATATGTGGATTGCGAAAAGCCATAAAGAGAGCTACATACTTGTTTTTATAGGCTTTAAGACCAAATGTTGGGAAGTTAGCAAAACCACAATCGTCACCAGAAGTAAAGAACCATTGAAAGAAACCCCACAAGAAACTGAATGAGAAGAACTTCCCCAATGCTCTAACTTGCTTCCTGTGTTGTTATTGGAGAATAAAGTGATCAATATTCAGAACAATATAAGTTAGGGATTGATGGGTATATAGATTCTTACTTTGCAAGTTTGGCACCTTGAGGTGTGTGGAAACTGTTGATGAGATGAGCAGTGGCAGTACCACTAGGATATGTTAATTTGAAGTCCACTATCATGATCTGAAGCAAAAAATTTATATATCGTTACAAAAAATGGTTTGCAATCAGAGATATCATCAATTAAGGATTTGGTTAGTACCTTTCGAAGGGGAACGACAGAGAAAAGACCAAGAAAGCTAACAACAAAGAGGAATCCAATCATCCAACCCAAATGAGGATTCTTAATGTTGAGAGGAGTATTGGCTTCCCCTGATTGTTTAGCGACAATATCACTCATCCCAAAGAGGTAACTACCAAACCCTCCTGTTTAAACAAACACAACGAAACAAATTCATTTCGCAGTTTTTCATAATAAACTCTTTCAGACCAATTTTTCATTCATGTGCTTCTTTCTTTAGAGTTTTATGATTATCCAACGGGAAAACATTATCTAGCTCTAGTATTGAATGACTAATGTCCTTTATTGTGAAAACATTTTTAAAAGTGGATTTTCTTCAATTAGAAAATCAAAACAAAATCTAATCATATCAACACAACTTTATTTCCTCTACTTAATTTGTCGTCTAAGCGTATTGATTAGGTGAAATTAGGGTCATGTGTGCCAACTCTACTTCTCATTTGACACACATGGTAAGTCAACTCTTATTAAATAAGTTGACATCAGATCTCTTTAAAAGAACGAATCACGTGACTCAAAAATACTTGTTTCCTTCAACGTCCAACCAATCTCCATGCATTAAATGTGCGTGCGTACACACTGCACATGAGTGGTAATGTCTGTTCCAGTCTCGTAACCAGTTCCATTATTAAATTTCTCAACAAAAACAAGTAAATCTATTTAATAACCCTATTTTAAAATATGAGAATCACAAAGATTCTACAAAAATGAATAAATGTGTATGATCACAGCTGTTGAGTATCGTTTTCACTATGGTCATTAACAAAGAGTTTCCTAATCTAATTCCATGAAATGAGAAGTCAATGGATGCTGGATACAGTTTTTAAAAATATATTTATCCTTATTTCTATGGTAAGTATCAGAAATTACAGCTAATTAAATTGTCAAATAAAATAATATACTGTATTATTTAGTTTACTACTTTTACTAAAAATGCAGATTGACCAAGATTGAGTTGACTACATACCAATTAAAAGATTGAGTTGACTAATAAAAAGAATCTCACGCGTCATGTAGTAAAACATTGCTCTCGGTCATTCAAATCTAACGTCACACGTACATTAATTACGTGCATTCTTTAATGAGAGAACTATGTAAATTCTATGCATTTTTTATGATATTACATTGCCGTGTAGTAAAACATTGCTCTCGGTCAATCAAATCTAACGTCACACGTACATTAATTTTGGAATTTTCCATTCATTACACCAAATCAAATACTAGAAAATAAATTATATGCCTTATATAGTATATATACGATATTTTCAGTTAATGTATTACATATATTAATTTCGTTTATTTGAAATTTAATTTTGCTATAATGAGTTAGCAAAGTATGATCTAATTACGTGCATTTTTTTTATATTTTGAGATAACTATGTAAATTCTATGCATATATTTTCTTAAAAATTCAGAATAGTTAGATAACCGTTGGAAAGATACTTCATACTATTTAACAAAAAAAAGATACATAATACTAAACCAAAAAAAAGAAGTTATATTGATATTCTAATAAATACGCTATTTTCTACCGGAAAATCGCATCATGTGATTATCATTTGTTTATATATTTTTTTTTAAATGAAGTATGAATCGAAAATTCCGTGAAAAGTATAATCTGTCTTTTTCAAAGAGATCAGAGTGAAAAGGTTTTTGGCCTTAAAAGGGTTACAAAAATTAACTAAAAGATGGAGACAGGAGCTAGTAAACTCCGCCATGAGTTGGAAAAATCAGTTACGATTCCATTGACGCTTTCACATCACAAATCCCACCACACACAGATTCTAACATTTTCTAGTAAAAAAAATAATTAAAAATGAATTTTGGAATTTATGAATAAGAAAACAAGAGTGGGTGTTTTGATCCACGTACCGCTAAAGTCGATCCCGGAGGAAGCGACGACGCATGTTTGAATAACAGTGTTTTCCTGCCTAGTGAATGGTTGTTTAAGGAATCCAGCTTTGTGAAGAAGCTTTGTCCACGTTTTGACGAAGAAGAATCAGAGTAATCCGGCGGAGATATTGAGCGACGGGATGATTCCGGTGGTGAGATTTAGCTTCATGACGACAAAAGTGAAGAGAATCGAGGGTATGAAACTTACGATCATGGCTCTAAACGTGAGCTGATTCTGCCACGGTGGAAGAGCCTCGTTGCTCGCCTCGAAAATCCTCTCCACCGAGACTTCTTCCGTAGATCCTCCATCAACCGTCGATGCGTTGTCGAGATCGTCGTCTTTCTTCGACCGCTCCACTTCCATGACTCGGATCTGACCTAGAAAAGGGTATGGTTGTGCGATAGAGAGAAAGAGAGTAATAAAGGTGGCGTCTCCGAAAGAGTCGTCAAACTGATTCTTTTGTGTGAGTGAGAGAGAGTGAATCTGTTTCACATTTCTATATTTATATACTTTGAATATTGGATACCTACGTTTACGTGTACTATGATGGTAGGGGGGTGTCAATACGGACTAGAATCCACGGGCCATATTTATCGGATTTGCTTTTCACTGTCTCATTTTCTTAAAACAAAATTAAAAATGAATCAATGTCTTCTTTACAAGATTTGAGGTTGTTAGACATAGTAATTGATACTACAAGAATAGATCAATTTAATTTCGTGATTTGAGTTCTAGAACGATTATTAATGTTTTTCTGTGTGTTTTGTTTATTCTAATCCTTGAATCCCTACGAAATTCTATGATACCAAATGCTTTTAATTCATAAGTTTACACCGATTTATTTTTTATTTTCATTTCATCTTGCAATATTTATGTCTTAGCTTAGTTTCATTTTTTTTTTTCATTTCATATCACTCTTGGCGATTCCTAGTAAGACACTTTGTCCTTGTGGATTTGATCTCTACATTACGATATTTATTGTGCACTTGCAGTAGCTAAATAAGGTTAAAACTTTGTGTATCAATATATTCATCCATTGTGTGGACTATTTCAGTACTTTATAGTATTGATTGACGTCTTGGGTAGAAGGTATCATGAAGTACATATTGTAGTTTAAAATAACTGATCTATGACTTAAGACTCAAGAGTCGGGGAAAAGAAATTCCTAAAAAGCATTCATAATCTTGCATAAAAAGAACACTAACAAAACTAAGGTTGCAGCATAGATCAAGACAATGAAGGAGTTACGCTGCCTGACTAGAGAAAACAAAGCCGTCAGCAGCGAATCAAGTGTGGACGGAGGTGCAAAGACGAGGGCGCTGCTTAAAAAACGGAGAAGATAATTAAGTACTCATGGCAGTGTTTCAGAAAATGTCAAGAAAAATAAGAACATTAATACAGTTAATCTAAAACTACACCAGCTCCAAAACCTAAAACTAGCTAGACTTGAAACTACACAAACAATTGTTCTATTCAAGAATTATTTGATGATAATGAATCCCACATTTTAAGGACTGATCACTCTTGATTTTCATCCACCCCCACACAACATTTCAATTTATCGCATTTTTTGGCATGAAAAATAATAAACGATTAGCATATGATAATCCCTTATTCGAGTGAGTCAACGATATATCTGACTTTCTACAGGCCTTGGGATTGTTGTGGTTTCTTCTTTACCATTTTAGAAGCCTTAAATCAATTGGCAAAAATATCCAACTTTCTACAAACCTCGTAGATTAGTTTGGCTTTCGACCCATATACCCGCGTAAAGAACGAAAAAGAGAAAACAATGAAACAAGATCAGAAGTTACTATGGCTTTCTTGGGACACTCTTGATCGATAGAGAGTCAAACTTCTTGAGCAAATCCAGTTTCTCGATCTCAAGCATCACATTATCCATAACGTCTCTAAGTGTAGTATCATCTTTGGCATCATAGAAACATTCATTTCTGCATAGCCAATGAGCTTTCCCCACACAGAACCACTTAATGCTAGAGTTGACTCATTCCCAATAACCCAAAGGCAGTACCTATATATCACCAAAATTAATCATCTTTTTAAACCATATCTCTTAACAATGATAAAAATAGTTTCTTACGAAAAAGTACCTAGCTCGAGTAAGTGCTACATTTGCTCGTTGTCGCTTTGAGAGAAACCCTACTTTGCCTTCGCTGTTACTTCTCACTGTCGATACAATGATCACATCTTCTTCTCCACCTTGATATCCATCTACAGACCGAACAATCAAAGTAAATAGCTTCTTTGAGCTATACTTGTTTTTTATTTTCTTCTGGATTGCTTTAACTTGACCCTTATACGGTGAAATAACTCCAACGCTGATCTTAATATTTCTTTCATTAGTGACTGTTTCAAGTTACAATAACAAATGTTAGTGTTAACAAATGGTTAAATAAATGCATATTAGATCATTTATTTACCTTTGAAAAGATTTGATAGAATTTCACAAACCACAGCAACCTCAACCATGTGAAGGAGCCATACATGTTCCCTTCGAGAAATTGCTTTCGATAATTACTCCCTTTAACAAGCTCTGCATCAACTATCCTCTCGTTATAGAACTCGGTGTTAGGGAAACGACTAATGGAAGGATGCATCCTGTATTGAATATCAAGCAAGTGCTTCTTGTGACCAATCAAGACTAATCTCTCAAACAAGCTTCTCCCGAATTTCGCATTCTCACAAATTCCGCTATGAACAATTGCCGGTAACTGAAACTCATCACCTATTAAAACAGCATTACACAGTCCTTTGAGTTGCAATGCAGCCACTGATTCACATTCTTTTAGTTGAGCCGCTTCGTCTACCACAAGCATTTCTATAGCTCCTGTCCTTTCAGGTTTCATTGCAGCTGCGCCCGAGGCAGTACAGAATATAATCCTAGCTTTTTGCAAACAGAATTTCCCTATATCTCTGCCTTTAAGAAAAGTTGTAGGAAGTGAAAGTAGAGCTTTAACGCTATTAGCCGCTAGGACATTATGAAACCAATCGAAAATGTATCTTCCGTTCTTAAATTTATCGGTGAATGCATTCTCCTGCAAATAATATTTAACATGTCTCAAGAAATCGCGTGCTGTGATCAACATCTTTACATCAACAGCCGAAAGTAGAGCCTTGGGTAGATTTGTGTACAAATCAACCATATCTAGCTCAAGTTGTATATGGAGCTCATTGAATCTAGAAGTCACAAACTCTCCTAAAGTAAGAATGTTTATAACTTCCTCTTTCTTCTTCTTTTCTTTCAAGATGGCTACGTATTTCCGGTACTTAGCTTCAGTGTTTTCAAGAAGATCTATAACTGACTCCAATCTCTCCTTCCATCCACATAACGGTGAGACCAATTGACGAAGCTTAGCAATACGGTGATCAAGAAACACGTTGCGAAGATCATCATTTTCATCAATCCCCATTCCTATTCTGTTCCCTGATAATACTATGTCCCCAAGTCCATAAGTGTGATGCTCCGAAGAATCAAGAACTAGACGCACCAGCCTCGATACCACCTCCACAACTGCCGTGTTCGTCAAGGCACACACTAATGTTTTGCAATTTAACTCTAAAAGGGCAAAAAGAAGCATTGCGACAGTCTTTGTTTTGCCAGTACCAGGAGGACCCCAGATCAGTTTCACACTAGTATTGCTGACCATATGATTCCTTGCAGCAATGCAGCTGAAAATCGCATTTTCCTGAGACGAATTCATGTTCAAGGAACGGATAATAGTCGATACACTTTCAGGAATGACAAGATCATTGTCCCGAAACAAAGAAGATACTCTGTGTTCTGTTTCCTGAAAAAAACAAGGGAAAATTGGTTTCTATACTTGAAACTTGTTATAAATTGGCAATGTATACCAAATTTTTCAACATTTGAAAAGTACCATATTTTGTATAGTAAAATGACAATTATACCTCTAACTAATCTTTGCAAATTAATTATATTTGTTTTTTGTGAAATGATTTAATTTTTTAAATTAAGTACAAAGTTAAATTATAAATTTAAAACTAGTAATTTGGATATAGTTTATATAAAGTAATCAAATATATCCAAAAAATGAATTAAACCAATAACAAATCGATAAACATAACAAATTAACTAATCAAATCGATGAACATAACAAATTAAGTTAGTGGTTCAGATAAGTCAACAAAGTAAAAAATCAACCAACTAATCTATAAATCGACTGTTTAAAATAAATCGTTGAACAAACAAGTTTAAGTCGACGAACTCAACAAATTAAGTCAATAGTTTAAATAAGTCGACAATATAAAAAATCAAGCAAATGAAATGTAAGTCGACAGTTTATAATAAGTCAACGAAGTAGAAAATTAAGTCGCCAAAAATTGAAAATAAGTCAATGGTTAAATAAGTATAGAATAAAAAATCAAGCAAAAACAAATATAAGTCAACAGTTGAAAATAATTTGACGAAATTGTAAATTAAGTCGACGGATATAAAAAAATAAGTCAATGGTTCAATAAGTCGACAGGGTAAGAAATCACACAAACGAAATATAAGTCAACAATTAAAAATAAGTCAACAGGGCTGAAAACTAAGTCAACGAAGCTAAAAAAAATAAGTCATCGGTTAAATAAATCGACAATGTAAAAAATTAACAAATAAAATATAAGTCAACTGTGTAAAATAAGTCTAATGTGATTTTTTTATAATTTTAGTTTTAGCTTTTATATACTGATTAATTAATAGAATATTTTTAAAAAAATTAAAACTACATACGAACTTTAATTTTCATTTTAAGTTCAATGATATTTGATTAATTAACATTCATATAATAATTTAAAATATATATAAGGGTATTTACGTACTTTTAAATAAAGAAAAATATAGTCTTCCAACTTCTATAAGATTAAGTGTAGTTTTCAAATTTTCATTCAATTTTGGGGTAGTTATCAAAATTCCCCAACAAGGAAAAATTGTTTACATTTTAGCAAAAATTCATACTAATTAAAAACTTAAATATTTATACCGTATTAATAATTTCTATTATGCTTACCCGCGTATTAACACAGGTCCTACTCTAGTAATAATTAAAATACATTTTTATGGTTGCAATATGAAACAATTCTTATAAGCGGAGCCAAACGTTACTTGCAATATTTCCCTGAAGAACAGTGTTAATGAGAGTCAAGTTCCGACCATTGTGTTTGTGGTGCAAAGCTTCCCATGTACGAGTGTTTGTTGTTAAATTCATAACGTAAACACCGACACTAAGTTTACATCTCTCGTCAGGGGAAATCGGTCTAGACGATGAAACTAAGATATGTCTGTCATTGTCCACAGAGAATACATGGGCAAGAAGCAGCAAGGGTTCTAAGGCACTGATGCAACTTGGCCTTGCGTTTGACAAGGCAATGAGATCTCCACATTTGGGCTTATAGTTTGCATCAATCAGTGATATTTTGTGGAACAAGTTTCTTACGCCTCTATGTGATTCAAGTGTCTCAATAGAGCTTATACAAAACATAGGCGCTTTCGGTAATGATTCGAAACCCGAGAGCAATTCCGTACGAGTTTCCTCGAGTAGAAGAGGAATAAAGCACTGATAGTATTCCTCAGCCGAGCTGAACCTATCCGGTATGGTTCTAATCTGTTAAAAAGACAAGAAACATGAGAGCAACAAAGATGTAACGTTAGATCAGAGAATATTTTAATTACAACAGAGATTAAAACCTTCTCCTTGTATAGATTTTTGTTGAGAATGTCTTCAATGGACCAAGAAAAGACTGTATCCATTAGACTTTTCTGCTCATACTTCTTGTCCATGATCTTGCCAATATTAACCGGTTAGGGGATGGTAAGTATTGTGCCAGAAGTAGCAAAAGACCGTGAAGAAGATCCGAAGTTGAATAGTTGTTTTATTAATAGTTGGTTTAGAATAAATATCGACATTACTGGTATTTACTTTAAACACTTTCCGAGAATCAAATCACTTTAAAAAACAAAGAGGACTCTTTAAACGATTAGAAAACAAAGAGGACTCTTTAAAACACTTTCATGCATGGGGAAGAGGAAAGGTCAGGATTTCTCAAAAAGAAATGATTTATCAATTCCTATTCATCTAATCACACAAACTATGGTTTCGATTACGGAGTACGAATGGTTAAATGTGTAATATAAAAAATAAAAAAAAGACTCTGATGACAATTTTTATCCAGAATTTTTAACATTAGTTGCGGAAGAAAACAAAAACTCTTCACATTAAGTCATACTTTTGGATGAAATAAACAAGTACATGGAGGATAAGAAAAATTACTTATATGTACTAGGAGGATAAGAAAGGTTTAGCTATCCTGGCTCATTTTTTCACTACAAAAGTCTAGATTTTCTCAGAGCCAGACACACTTTGTTTTAGAAAGGCACAAGGAAACAAAAAGTCTGTTGGAACTTTGCAAAATACTTTAAAGAAGGATACATTTAAGATTCATTTAACGATTTTTGGAGTTGGATGTAGAAGTTGAAACCATCCTTTTAAGCGTCCGCACCTTCCTCAGCTTCCATTGTCTCCTGCAAAACAAAACAAAACAAAACAAAACAAAACAAAACAAAACAAAACAAAACGAGAGAATACAATTAGAACTTTTTTTTTATGTGAAACTTCTGAATCTCAAAAAAGATTCATCAAAGAAGCATTTACTTGATTGGTTTGGGAGTCACAGTTTCCTCCGCAACACTCAGCAACGCAAAAGAACTTGAAACGTCGCTTATAATGTCATTCTTTGAGAAAGACTTGACCGGCCATCTCATCGGTACAACTAAATTTCTGCTTCAATTCAAAAACAAAAACAATCACAACTATTTCTCATATTTCTGCCTAATCATGACCACAAAAACTCACCCTTGCAAGCAAATGTATCTGCACTGTTCTATCTTGCTTTTCGTGTATCGCTTGTAATGTTTCTCTACACGTGTTTCTGCAATAGAAACATCAGAAGATGGCAAGACGTGCCAAATCTTCAAAACTTGGACATTGTGATTCTTTTTCTTGATAATGTCTATTTCCCAAATGAGGCTTAGGTCATCATCGATCTCGTGTTGTCTAAACAGATTCTCAGTCTCAACGTCTTTTTGAAGCTCGCCTTTCGATAATTTCTCCAAAAAGCTCATAACTCTTTTGTTAATTTCAGAGTCTACAATCGTCTCCAGAGATTTCAAGAACTCATTGCTAAGCAAGACCTGTAGTAGGAGAACCGTACAGTTGAATTCTATTAATAATGGATAAGCAAGAATAATAATGGATAAGCACAGTTGAATTCTATTAAACCGTACCTTCCATATCGAGTTTTCAAAGGAAATAAGCTTATTGTTTTGAAGCTTATCAAGATCATCAAGTGCTGTTGTTGATCTTTCAATACACTTAGCTAATGATTCATCATCTTCAGCATCATGGAAACAGTTTCGTTTCTTCGCATCATCTACTAACTGCCTCCAAACTGATTTATTATTCGTTAAAGTCGCCTCATTTCCAAGAATCCATAAGCAATATCTACACAACAAAAGTCTGATGAATCAAGAACAATAACAAAAACAATTTCACAATAATAATACACATAGAAAGTTCTAGATAGATAACCTCGCGCGTGTGAGTGCTACATTGGTTCTTTGTTGGTTAGATAGAAAACCGATTGTTCCTTTACCGTTAGACCTGACGGTTGAGATTATTATGATATCTTCTTCACCGCCTTGAAACCCATCTACGGACCTAACACTCACTGAGAATAGCTCTTCGCTATTATTATACTTTTCGCCTATCTTTTCTTGGATTGCAAACACTTGAGCCTTGTAAGGTGAAATCACACCTACACTGATTTGTTTTCGCGCCTTTCTTGAAACTGCATAATACAACAAGAATCAAACATCAAACTCCACTTTTTAAAAATGACCAGAATCAAGATCTGTTTACCTGAGTAAAGCTTTGAGACAATCTCAGCCACGACAGAGACTTCCACGGCGTTTTTTAAACTGTACCCTTGTCCAAACTGTTCTCTTCCATAAGGTACGTTGATAAAAGAGTACGGTCCATACATTTTGTCAGGAAGAAACTTTCTCTTATAACTTCTCCATCTTACAGAAGGAGCATCCAAAATCTTCATACCGTAAAACTCTCTGTTTGGGAAAATACTAATCGATGGATGCATCCGGTATTGCATATCCAGCAACTGTTTCTTGTGCCCTAAAAACACTAATCTTTCAAACAGACTCCTTCCAAGACCAGCCTCTGATGCAATCTTGCTTTGGATCATTGCAGGTAACTGCTTCTCATCACCGATCAAAACAGCGTGTTGTAGTTCTGGAAGCTGCAAAGGAATCGCCGACTCACACTCTTTTAACTGAGCGGCTTCATCGATCACAAGAAGCTCTATCGGCCAACTCGTGTGTAATTTGGCAGAGCTTGATGCTGTGCAGAAAAGTAGATACGCGTTTGCTAAGCAAAGTTTCTTAAGTTCAAACTTTCCAATAAAATCCGGAAGTTTGATACCTTCACAAATCGAGCTTAACATCTCTTGACAATTTTGCTTTCTTGTATCATTATCGAATCTGCCAGTGTCTTTACGGACATATCTAGTTCTTCCATGGTAAGACTTTACATTTAAAATGATATCTGAAACTGTGATGTCTCTGAGGAGATCATTAGTCTGATTCATTTTTTCCGCCACTCGAAAGGAGAGCAAGGTAGTTGGTAAATGAAGGCACAAAGTAGAGAACTGAAGGTGCAACTCATATCTTAGTCTGCTAAACCTGACCTCTACAAACTCCTTAAACGATAGACGTGTTGGCAGCGTTCCGCTATTGACCAAGTACTGGTGATGATACTCCTTTTTCGGATCACTGAGAAAAGAGATCATGTGGTTTACATTTGCTCTCCATCCGGTCACAGCCATGAAGCATCTATAAAGCTCATCGACTCGGTAGTCCAGGAAGACATCGAAAAGATCCTCTCGATCATCGATTTTCATTCGTTCTTTATTCCCAAACAGCAAAATATCTCCAAGACCATACCCACCAAACCATAATGACTCAGAGACTAATTTCACAACCCTTGAAGCAACTTCCAAAACTGCTATGTTTGTTGGAGCACAGGTCAAGGTCCTGCATCTCATTTTCAGAAGGTTCAAAAGCAGAACACTTGTTGTTTTCGTCTTCCCTGTGCCCGGTGGTCCCCATATAAGTTTGATAGTGTTGCTATGGCAACATTCTTTAGCTTCTAGACATCACAAAATAGCATTTTCTTGAGATGGATTCAGTTTGAATGAACTTAGTTTTCGTTCTACGTCGTGTGACACTACACTCTCACCGTTTTCTTGGCAGGGAACACAACTTCCACCACCAACCTACACAAGAAACAGAGTTTTAAGATATGATTTGAATTATGTCTCAAGAGTTCCGTAAGTTTAATTCAATCTTTTAAGTACCTCATTGTTGATCTGAAGTACTTTAGAAATAAGTTTTAAGTTTCCACCTTCTGGATTAGGATGCAACCCGGTCCAAATACGAATATTGGTCATCATGTTAATCAAATAAACCCCAAAGGGGCTTAGGCTTTTCCTCGCACCCTTTCCTCTCTTTGTCGTTTGAGTTCTATCATCCTCGAAAACAATGGGTTTTGAAGCCACAATAGTTATCTAATGTGGATGATCTTCGTTCACTCCACAAACAAGAGCAAGCAAGTAAGGCTCATTGGAAAATCTCAAGTCATCGATTCGGGTAGGCCTCTTATCTGTAACCGCAATAAGATCGTTGACCTCTAGCTGTGTTCTACTTCCATTGCAAGTAGTATAAGACATAATCGGCAAGGAAACCTGATAAAAGAGATCCTTGGGAAATTCGAAATCTTTGGCTGGTTTGATTTCGAATAATTTATAAGCAGGTGCACGGCGTAACGTTTCCATACTAGACAACAAAGCAGAATGTGTCTCCTCAATAAGCGGATTAACAAATGAATCGAAATACTCTTTGGTTGATGAGAATGTGGTTGGGATCTTATCAACCTATTAAACAAAACACAAAATCCATAATAAAGCAACCAAAAACAAGCTTGAAGTTATATATTAAGTTTCTAAGAAGAGTAGAAGATTACAAAACCTGTCCTTTGTAAAGATTTGAGTTAAGCAAATCAAGAAGAGACCACGAGAAGACAACATCGACTAGATCTCTTCCTTTAACGATTCTCTCCTTCTTCTTGGTTTCCTTTACATTACACAAATGCTGCATCTTTCCAACTCTTGTCCCTCAAATCTCAAGACCTATCAATTTTCTGCAAACATTTATTTTATCACTTGAGAAGATGAAGAAATACTGTCATGAGGAGGGAGATGAGAAGTTGAGGAAGTCCAAAAGCTTTGTTCTTTTCTTGTTCCTCGGAAAGGAAAACCATAACCATATCATTTCAAAAAAAAAAAACCCATAACCAGAACCGAATACTTTTACTTTTAAATATTCAAACATAGTACAACTTTTTTTTTTTTTTTAATTTTTTTAACAGAGTACAACTTCTAAGTTCTAACTAGGACTTTATGCATTCTCAACTAGTATGTAAATATATATCATTGTGTGATATTCTACGAGATTTTTCTTTCTAAATTTAAATAAGAATCTCCATTTCATATCTATTTAGACTTAAAATAAGCACGGTAGTAAATCTGTAAATTCAGAAGTTCTTACTATTTTAAATTTGTAGATGTGATTAGAAATTTTATATATATATATTTTATATGTATATATATATATATTATATATATATTTTATAAAAGATGGGTTCACTCATTCTGAGTTTGACACGTGTCCTCTATTTGTTAGAAAAAAAAAACCACGATGGAGATTTCTTTTTGTAACTTACGACTTAAGAAATTAGTCACATTGAAAGGGTGCTTTAAAGAGTACTTGATTCACCTTTTTTTGCAACTTCATTCAACTTTAACTTTAAATTACAAATTATAAGCTCCGTGTTTTCTTCTGTTCGTCTGGTAAATATAAAGAACTAGAGATTATCCACGCGTTGCGTGGTTTTGAAAATTAACATAGTTAAATATGTAATAGTTTATAACTTTATTAAGTATTTATTATTATAAAAATTAGAGTTATAGTAAATAATTATCTATATTAGAAAAATAACCATTTGTAGCAAAGTTTTGACAGAAAGAGTGTTACATGTGAGAAGAAATATAATGTTTATCAATATTCACTATGATTCTCTAAAATAATAATCATTTGTTAAAAAATATCATTTGTATCAAACACATTTTTTTTAAAAAGTATGTTGATCAGAAAAGTTGTAGTATGCTTTAATTGTACTAATGCTCATGAATCATCTTAATTCAAATTTTGGAATGCATATGATCTTAAAGAAAGAATAAATTATATGTTGATCAGAAAAGTTGTAGTATGCTTTAATTGTACTGAGGCTCATGAATCATCTTAATTCAAGTTTTGGAATGCATCTGATTTTAAAGAAAGAATAAATCATCAATTTTTTTTCTTTTATATCAATTCATTGGTTAATTGTGATATTATTTTTGATTATCTTGGTTAAGAGTGCTATTTTATCCAACACAAACCGTTTTAATTTCATTACGAAACGATTGATAATTTTAGCATTCTAACTGACTTAAAATTTCGTACATCATTTTCTTGGGTTTAAAACATTTTCTTTTGTATAGTATAATAATGAGTTTAATAAATAAAATATCTAATTTTCAAACCATTAAAAATTTATAACAACACATTTAATTTGAAATCATTTTTTTTTTGAATATCAAAAAAATAAAAATGATTACTTATTGGAATTATAATTTAATGATTTGAAAAAAATTATTATAATTCATTGGAATTAACTCACATTAATCTTACCTATTAAATTCTCATAATTAGTTATTAAAGCCATTTTTAATATATTTTCTTTTTCAATTAAAATAAATTATAAGAATAAATGTTACAAAAATTAATGACACATGTCATCTCCTCATGGCTTGTTGGCTTTTGTAAACCTTAAAATATTATAAAGATATTACATCTGCATTTAAAGTCATGTTTATGATATAATTTTTTTTTACCTAGAATAACATACTTTTTTAAAATAATAACTCCGGAAACTAAATTATGCACTAAGAATTTCTATGTAAATTCGGAAAAGAAACTTTAGTCCTAAGAAATGTCAATAAATCTGACTAATATCGAAACCATGATAACGGAAAATATATTTATATTGATGAATAATCAAGTATACAAAAGAACTTTAGCTAGAACAAGTGTAATGAGCTAAAGCGTGATTGATTGTAAACGTAAGGAAAAAGTTCACCATTTTGGCTCTGGAGCTAGCTCTTTATACTCTTCTGAGCTGAACGGTTCAGCTCCGTGAATCTCTCCTCGTCGCCGGAGATCTCGGGCACGTTTTCGTACACCTCCTGGAAATATCAGGATCTCTTCATAGGCCGTTGAGCGGCGCTGACTTGGTCCATCCTCGCTGAGTTATTCGGTCAAAGGATTTTCAGCTCCGACGGTTAATGAATCGGTTATTTGGGCCCAGAAAGTTAAGAGAATTTACTGGCCTTTATTTTAAATTTAGAGCGGTATTAATATAATCTAGTCTGATTATATTTAGACTTAGTGTGCTAGATTTATAATGGTGAAATCCAGCTTCAACAGTTGCCCCCAGTGTATTCAGTATTTAATGATAAGAATTAATGGGCGATCAGATAAGGCTAAAATATCGGAAGATCTTACTTTTGGCAAGATTTGAACTCAGATCTACCTTGATTCAAAATTGTTTGGTTAAGATTTTCTGCTTAAGATTGGACGGTTGAGCAAATCAGGAAACCAAAAGGTTTGTGCATGACCTAGGTAATCGTGTGGGTCATATAAATTAACTGGTTGACGTCTCCTTTCATCTTAACTGCTCGCCTTTCAATTCTCAAGGTAAAGAACCATATTTCGTCCTCTTCTCTTCTCTTTAGTACATTAATTTGTATGTATTGTTGTTGTTTCTCTTCACCTACTCTCCGTCTTCCTTCTCGATTTTAACCGGAGCTCCTCGCGACTTGACCTCGATTCAAATCCGCTCAATTTTGTTTCTCTGACTACTATTGACCGATGGCGTCTACCGATCAATTTGGACCTCATCCTCCTTCTTATCTCTCACAAAGGATTTATCAGATCTCTCTACGGATCTGGACTTCCCGGAAGGAGTTGAACTCGCCCTTCTTGCCGATTCGAGTTCTCCTGAATCGATCAGGCCTGGATGGTGTTGTGCTTATCCTGATTACTTTGAGTCTTGCGGACTCACTTTTCCAATCCCCCTTCTTCTGATCCGTGTCCTGGACGCGTTGGGATTGGCTTTTCTGCAGATGAATCCTGTGACGCACAAGTTTTTTTTTTTTTAATTTCATAAAAGGTTAACAACCATTCAACCATACATTCACACAAAAAGCCGTACAATTATCCAGATGATAGAGTCACTATTACATCCGGAGTTACTCAAAATAAGTCTAGCAACCTAACACTGGTTTTTCTAGAATTAGACTGTACACACAAAAACCTATCATCCCCTCCTCAGGCCCTGATTCCGCGATTAAACCTTATCTTTACCTGCAACACAATTGGGAAAAACGAGTTGCGTAAGTATTTAACAAATACTTAGTGAGACGGTCGTCCCATCTACAGGCCAATTACTTGAATTAAACAATACACGAAATACCAGGGTTATCAGACAATGCACGGAACAAGCAAACAACAGAAAACGGAGAAAACAGGACAGTACTACACGTGTCGATCGACGGGGAGCAACCCTGTCGATCGACGGCTCACAACCACGTGTCGATCGACAGGAAGCAATCCTGTCGATCGACAGCGAGCCTTCTGTCCGAGTTTGGCCTATCCTCTCATGGCCAAATCTCCCCAAATCAACACCAAAACCTGCAAATTCAATCCACAAAGAACCACCCAAACACACAACAACAACGTACAACGTATAATCCTCAATTCAAGAACCTATGGTTGCGCACTCACCTTAGATCTGAAGAAAAAAGGATGAACTACGAAGAACACGAAGAACACGAAGCTCCAACTCCGATTCCCGCACAAATCAACCTCCCAAGAGCTCTCCCACGACCACACACGCTATAAAAACGAGAATCCAAGGCAAAACCTCACAAATCTCCTCTCAAATCTCCTTTCCCCCTTTTTCCCCTCTTCTCTCTCTTTTTTCCTCTTTCTCTCTCTGTTTCCTCTATTTCCTGCGACCACCACAAGAAATAAGAGAGCCCTATTTATATGGAACCCTAGATTCCAAAAATCTAGATCTGATTTTAACCCGTGTCGATCGACAGACACAACCTGTGTCGATCGACACGACACTCTCTGGAAAAATTCTCGAGGAATAACAACCTGGTGTCGATCGACATACACCCATCGCGTCGATCGACACCCCCAAAAATCCCATTTTGGGTTCACGGGTGTTACAATTCTCTCCCCACTAAACTGGATTCGTCTTCGAATCCCAAAACACAAGTCTACCCGAGACTCCACTCTGGCCCGCACCGGCCAACCATTAGAGATTTACACCACAATCTCAACGCTCCACAACCAATCCACACTATACACTCGCAAGGTTTCTAGCCCGAAATACTGATGCAATGTTTCATAACCCTGCCCAGGTCTGTCCAACTGATCGCACAACAATCAAACAAGAACATGTACAACCAGCAGTAGACCCAGAATTGGATCGATCGATTGTGCAACAATCAAACAAGAACATGCACAACCAAGACACTACATCCGACATCCCGGTCGAAACAATCCGAGATCCTGAAACTCGATCCCCGAGGCTCCCGTTCAGTCTCATGCTTATACGCCCGTTTCTAGACATCTATTACTCTTAACTCATTCGACACCCCTCCCGCTCGCAGAACGCATCCTTTGAGTTATCGGTGTCTCGTGTCCCTTCCACTCTCAGGACGCATCCTTTGAGCTCCAGGTACACAGTGCCCCATCCACTCTCAGGACGCATCCCTCGAGCTCCGGGTACACAGGGGAACTAATCATCCCCTCAATACTCACAATGGGAACTAATCATCCCAAAGAGTATACAGGAGAACTAATCATCTCCAGATAAAATGAATGAGTTATTCGGAGCCGCAGCCCCTAGAGTAATAAATTCTCGAACCGTCTATAAACATCTATCGACAAGAACTACCCCGTGTGGCCAACTCGATACTCTCTAACCCGGAATATCGCCACATAACACGCCCTCACGGGCCAACACAACGATACATCCGAAACACCAATTGCTAACTCAGAAATATAAGAAAACGCATCTCATAAATCTCCAAGGAAAATGTATATCGATACAACGAACGAACATACATGAACCCAAAACACTACAAGCACAAGGCCTACACGATACGGGAACCACAAGGAAAACTAAGCTCAAATGGCGACCTGCTCGTCGAACCATTTCTTGAACTTCAGCTTCATCTTCGCCTCCGGCTCCCAAGTCTCCTCCTGGCAACCGCCACAATCCCATAGGATACGCAACAACAGAATCTTCTTCCGACGCAATTCCTTGATCCGCCTTTCCAGGATTCTCACAGGAACCGCCGGAACTGTCATATCCGGCTGAAGATCCGCAGGGATTTCTGGCACTAGCTCCTCCGACTCATGCAGGCACTTCCTCAACATCGACACATGGAAAACCGTATGAAATGCCTTCATGATCGGTGGTAACTCTAACCGATAAGCCACTGGTCCAACTCGCTCCACCACCCGGAACGGACCCATAAACCTCGGACTAAGCTTGTTCTCTGCTATGGATCTGTTAGGACCCCTCAACATAGCCATCTTGAGATACACGCGATCTCCCAGTGAGAACTCAAGCTCACGCCTACGCTTATCCGCATAACTCTTCTGGCTATCCTGGGCTTCCTTCATGTTCAAACGCACAATACGAACCTTCTCGGTCGTCTCCTGAACATAAGTGGCCCCATGAATGCTGCGCTCCCCCACTTGGGTCCAGCATAAAGGTGTCCTACATGGCCTCCCATACAAAGCCTCAAAAGGAGCCATACCGATACTCGCCTGAAAACTGTTATTATACGCGAACTCCACCAAGCCCACATGATCTGCCCACTGACCACCCCAATCCAACACACACATCCTCAGCAAATCCTCCATAGTCTGAATAGTCCTCTCTGACTGCCCATCAGTCTGCGGATGATAAGCTGTACTCATATGCACCCTAGTGCCCATCTCTGCCTGAAAGGCTCCCCAAAACTCGGATGCAAACCTGGGGTCTCGATCCGAAACAATACTGGCTGGCACTCCATGCAGCCTCACAATCTCTCGCACAAACTTCTTAGCCAACTTAGCCGCTCCATCGGTCTTCTTAATGGCCAAAAAGTGTGCTGACTTGGTCAATCGGTCCACGATCACCCAAATAGCATCGTACGTCCGCGACGTAGGCAACCCGACCACAAAATCCATCGTGATCATATCCCACTTCCACTCTGGGATGGGTAAACTCTGCAGCTTCCCACCCGGAACCTTGTGCTCGGCCTTGACCAACAAACACGTATTGCACTTAGACACAAAAGCTGCCACGTCTCTCTTCATCCCGACCCAGTGATAATACTGCTTGAGATCACGGTACATCTTGGTCGCTCCCGGATGAATTGAGAACTTGCTCGCATGAGCCTCTCTCAGAATCTCCTGCCTCAACACCTCATCCCGTGGTACGCACACTCGACCACGAATCAGAATCGTCCCATTCGGAGAGACAACATACTCAGACCCTGCTGCTCGCGACGAATCAAGCAACATCTGATCGCTCTGCTGGGCCACTCTGATCCTACTAAGAAGATCTGCCCGATCAACTGCCTCCAAGCCCAACGGCTTCTCCGGGAAAGCACAAAGACGCAACGTGCTAATCTCGCCTACCAACTCCTCGATAACCCGCTCGTGGGCTGAATCGGACCTCCGCCGACTCAAGGCATCTGCCACCAGATTAGCCTTGCCCGGATGATAAATGATCTCCAGATCATAGTCCGCCAACAACTCGACCCAGCGTCTCTGCCTCATGTTCAGTAACGGCTGAGTAAAGATGTGCTGCAGGTTCTTGTGATCCGTGTAGATCTGAACTCTCCCTCCATAGAGATAAGACCTCCAGATCTTCAGAGCGAACACTACTGCTCCCAGCTCTAGATCATGCGTAGGCCGATTACGCTCACTACCCTGCAACTGCCTCGAAGCATACGCGATGACTCGACCCTCCTGCATCAAAACGCAACCCAAACCAACTCCCGAAGCATCAGTATACACGGTATAAGGCTTCCCCGGCTCGGGTAGTGCCAACACCGGCGTACTAGTCAACATCTCCTTGAGTCTCGCAAAACTCTCCTCGCACTCCGGTGACCAAACAAACGGAACATCCTTACCGGTCAGCTTCGTCATTGGCTGCGCCATACTCGCAAAGCCCTTGACGAATCTCCGATAATAACCTGCCAAACCCAAGAAACTCCTGATCTCGGTCGCACTGCTCGGTCTAGGCCAATCCCGAATAGCCTCAATCTTAGCTGGATCCACAGAAACTCCCTCTGCAGACACAATGTGACCAAGGAAACCCATCTCTCGCTGCCAGAACCTGCACTTGCTCAACTTAGCGTACAGCTTCTGCTCCCGAAGCCTCTTGAGGACCAAACGTAAATGCACCTCATGCTCCTCGGAACTCCTCGAATAAACCAGGATGTCATCGATAAAGATGATAACAAACACGTCCAAGAACTCCTTGAACACGTCGTTCATCAATCTCATGAAAGCTGCAGGCGCATTCGTCAGACCAAAAGGCATCACCACGAACTCAAAATGCCCATAACGCGTCCTGAAAGCCGTCTTGCGCACATCCGCCTCAGCAATCGGAATCTGATGATAACCTGAAGCCAAGTCTATCTTGGAGAACCAGGTCGCACCCCTCTACTGATCCAACAACTCATCAATCCTCGGGAGAGGGTACCTGTTCTTCACAGTGACTCGGTTAAGCCCCCGGTAATCGATGCACAACCGGAAACTCCCATCCTTCTTCCTCACAAACAACACCGGTGCTCCCCACGGTGACACACTCGGTCGAATGAAACCCTTACCCAAAAGGTCCTCCAACTGCTTCTTCAGCTCTGCTAACTCTGCTGGAGCCATCCTGTAAGGGGCCTTAGATATCAGAGCGGTTCCAGGCTCAAGCTCAATCGTGAAAGGATCGGACCGAGATGGTGGCAATCCCTCCAACGATCGAAAAACATCCTCAAACTCCTGAACAACCCGGATATCCTCCAAAGCAACCTCACCACTGGACTCCGACATCACAATCGTCGCCAGATAAGCCTCGCAACCCCGCTCTATCATCCGCTCCGCCTGAATAGCCGAGATCACGAGACTATTAGAAACCGGCCTCAAACCCTGAAACGACAACCTGCCGCCCTCCCGCTCGAAGATCACTCTGCCCCTGAAGCAATCCAGATAAACCCGGTAGAACGATAACCAGTCCATACCTAGGATTACGTCATACAACACCACTGGGCTAATCACCAAGTCCGCTGGCATCGAATGCCCAGCTATCCGTACATCCACTGCCCTAGCACGGCCCGAAGTAGCCAGGAATCCACCTCCAGCCACTTCGACCACGCCTGCGCGCTCACCCACGCTACTCCGGATGCCACTACGCTCGGCACGCTCCGGGGTAATATAGCAATGCGATGCTCCGGAATCAAACAACACGTGGGACTCAAAGCCGCCCACTAACAAGGTCCCTACACATACCACATGCGTTGGGAACCCTGAGACTCGATCCCAAAATAAATAACAGAACACAACCCACAACAACAAGGAAAATTCTATTTCTAAGAATTTCACGAAGTTTGAGTCTAGAATTTTACCTGTGATCTGCCCGGCTCCACTGCTTTGACCGGACTCTGACGAAGGATACACGCGCGGTGCAGGTCCAATCTGGCCTATCGGCTGCTGCACTGCCGCAACCTGACTCAAAGGCTGCACCTCAACTGGCTGAATCGCTGCAACACTCGGCTGCTGCAACCTGGGACACGACGTCCTGATATGCCCCGGCTCGCGACAGTGGAAACATACCCTCAAGTCCCGCTGCTGCAACTGCGGCGGCTGCTGAGACAACTGCTGCTGATCAGCCTTACGGGGGCAACTCGCCAAACGATGCTCTAAACTGCCACAACCATAACATGCTCCGCCCCTCTGACCGGGCCTAGAAGCACCATCCCATTTCCGTTTCTGTCCCTGCGCAGGCTTGCCGCCCTTGTCGGAACCAGAACCGGAACTACTCTGCTGCTGCTACTGCTGCTGGCCCCTCGGCTGAGCCACAGCAGCAACCACACGCGGAACCACTAAAGAACCAGCCTGCTCGCGCTGATCCTCCTCGATCGCTGCCGCCAGCTCTACCAGCTCTGCCCTCGAGGCGTAACTAGCACCTCTGCACTGAGACCGGATACTCAACCGAAGTCCATGCAAAAACCTCTGCATGAGAGTCCTCTCATCCTCGATATCGCGGCCCGAATGCACCAACAATCTGCCAAACTCGGCATCATACTCGCGTACAAAACGGCCTCCCTGCTGAAGCGACATGAAACTGAGCTGCAGACGATCTCGAGCCTCCTGAGGAAAATACTTAGCATTGAACTCGGCTAAGAATTCTCCCCAGGTTCACACCGCTCTCCGAGCCTCGATAGCTCGCCACCACAGATGCGCATCACCACACAGATAGTGAATGGCTAACTCTACCTGATACTCCGCGGGACAACGAATCGATCTGAAGTTACGCTCCACTCTCAAGCGCCACTCATCCGCCTCCGCAGGACCCACACGGCCCTCAAACGACGGCGTACCGATCCTCTGCATGTGCCCCATAATCTCAAGGTAAGACGGCACCTGCCCCTCAGCCACTACAGCCCCCTGCTGCAAACCTGCCTCTGGAGGAACACCTGGAGCCTGCTCAGGAGCCACAGGCGGAAAACGTGCCAACAACTGAGTCAGCAATCCCACAACCTGGTCATCACGACCTGGAGCTATAGCAGCACCCTCACCTGGGCCCACTGGAACTCCCTCGCCTCCACCGGCACCAGCCAACACACTGGCACCAAGCGACTGGGACTCTGACGCGGTTTCCCCACCCGAGGATGCACTCTGCGCCGCGCTCTCTGCCGACTCCGCGACTGGTCCACGACCACGACCACGACCACGGCCACCCACTCTGCCCCTACGGGCTACTGCTCTACCCCGACCTCTAGCTCGGGTATCCATCTCACTGCAACACAACAGCAGATAAGTACCCGAGGAAAAACAAACAAACACCACAACTTACCGCGGAATCTCTTTGAAGGCCGGAGAGGATGATACTAAGACTAGAATTGATTAAACACACAAAAATCAATTAACACACATAGTCTCAGCTCAACACAACCACCACTAGCCCTAGAACCGTAAGGGCTCTGATACCAAAATGTGACGCACAAGTTTTTTTTTTTTTAATTTCATAAAAGGTTAACAACCATTCAACCATACATTCACACAAAAAGCCGTACAATTATCCAGATGATAGAGTCACTATTACATCCGGAGTTACTCAAAATAAGTCTAGCAACCTAACACTGGTTTTTCTAGAATTAGACTGTACACACAAAAACCTATCATCCCCTCCTCAGGCCCTGATTCCGCGATTAAACCTTATCTTTACCTGCAACACAATTGGGAAAAACGAGTTGCGTAAGTATTTAACAAATACTTAGTGAGACGGTCGTCCCATCTACAGGCCAATTACTTGAATTAAACAATACACGAAATACCAGGGTTATCAGACAATGCACGGAACAAGCAAACAACAGAAAACGGAGAAAACAGGACAGTACTACACGTGTCGATCGACGGGGAGCAACCCTGTCGATCGACGGCTCACAACCACGTGTCGATCGACAGGAAGCAATCCTGTCGATCGACAGCGAGCCTTCTGTCCGAGTTTGGCCTATCCTCTCATGGCCAAATCTCCCCAAATCAACACCAAAACCTGCAAATTCAATCCACAAAGAACCACCCAAACACACAACAACAACGTACAACGTATAATCCTCAATTCAAGAACCTATGGTCGCGCACTCACCTTAGATCTGAAGAAAAAAGGATGAACTACGAAGAACACGAAGAACACGAAGCTCCAACTCCGATTCCCGCACAAATCAACCTCCCAAGAGCTCTCCCACGACCACACACGCTATAAAAACGAGAATCCAAGGCAAAACCTCACAAATCTCCTCTCAAATCTCCTTTCCCCCTTTTTCCCCTCTTCTCTCTCTTTTTTCCTCTTTCTCTCTCTGTTTCCTCTATTTCCTGCGACCACCACAAGAAATAAGAGAGCCCTATTTATATGGAACCCTAGATTCCAAAAACCTAGATCTGATTTTAACCCGTGTCGATCGACAGACACAACCTGTGTCGATCGACACGACACTCTCTGGAAAAATTCTCGAGGAATAACAACCTGGTGTCGATCGACATACACCCATCGCGTCGATCGACACCCCCAAAAATCCCATTTTGGGTTCACGGGTGTTACAAATCCCAACTTCCTCTATCATGCCATTGGAACTTTTGTTCGTGGCTTTGAGGAGGGAATGGATTTAATTGGCGATCAATTCCTTGATTTGTACACGACGAAGAAAAATTCCCGAGTCCCAGGTCGGTTCTATCTTTCTAATCGACCCGGCCGTGGGATTATTACCAGTACAACTCAAAGGTGTTTATACCCTACGGCGCTTAGCTGGATTTGCTGCTGATCTAGCTGATTTTTCTCTTCTTTCCGCTTCTTGTCCAATTTCGCTTGCTATCTTCCCTCCTCCATGTGCTGTCGTGAAGAGGAAGAAACGTTTGTTCAAGCTCACTACTCATGCTCAAGCCAAGAAAATCCTCCGGCCCTCAGGTCCGTTCTTGTGTTGACCTATGTTTCTTATGTGAGGTGGTAGACAGGCTTCAGTATTTTTGTTGATTAACTTTTTGGTTTTAAAACAGGTTTCGTTGCTGAACCAGCTTTAGACGCCATATGTTCTTCCTTCTTTCCTTCTACTGCTGAGATGTCCCGTAGGGCTACTTTCTGCTATCCCAACGAGGTCCCTACCCCTGCTAGAGTAAGAGTTCGCTGAGGGGAGATGATCGCAATTGTTAACTCTATCCTTGAGGAGGCAGGAGTTCCTGCTCATGCTGTGGGGACCTCTCGTGCACCTTCTATGGCGGTCGCGAGAGCTATTGATGGATTTGGAGAAGCTGCTCTAGTGCACGTGGATCGTTCGTATGAGCCTCCTCCTGCTCGGGTTCGGTCAAACTCGCTCGCCTGGGAGGTCTCATCAGTCGATAAGAGCTAGGTCTCACTCACCTACTCCTTCTTATTCTAAGGGGGATCGTTGATAAGCGTAATGTATTTCTTGGCGACGGTGGGGCCAAGCCGTTCAACTGGACTTACTCCCATTCCCGGAACTACCCGGTCGCTAACGATCCCGAGGGGCTTGCTCATTTATTCCGCCACTGCAAACTGGCGGGGTGTCCTTTTCCTCTGGTGAAGAATATGGTCCTTAAGGACTCATTCGTCAAGCTTACCTAGACTATGGGGAAGGTCAGTGCAGCTCCCTTACGGTTTGGTTTTTCTTTTTGGAAATCCACGGGTTTTCTTGTTGAGTTAGATTTTCCTAGGCTTTGGAGGCGGCCAACTCTTTGGTCGATGATGCTGAGACTCGCCTCCGCGATATGCCTCGTCGGGGCGAGCTGGAAAACATGAAGGCGGTGTGCTTCTGAAGGTTGTCGATACAACTAACTGATAATCTTTTGATGTATAAGTCGTAGTATATGTCATTAAAAACGAATTAAATTTAAAACTAGTAATAAGAATATTTTAAAATAAATTAAATGAAACAAAAATAACTCAAATATTGTAAACTAAGATATAAATTACTTATACATAAAATAGTAACAAGAAAACTAATTGGATACATTTCAAATCATATTGACAATCTCATCTCTTCTGTTATTCATATATTGTCCATCAACAATTAAAACTATAGGAACAACTTTGGTTAAATCATTCAAATAAAACTTATAAATGTTTTTAAGAAAATATTTTACTGAGTAAAAAAGTTAAAAGGATATAACTTAAATTTGTAAATCAACAATAACACATCATAACTCAAACTCAAATTATTTGATTGTATCGACAAAAGGCCTAATGAATTGACATTTCCCTACAATTCTAATTTAATCCATGGTTTGACAACATTTAATTTTTAACAAAAAAAAAACATTTTTTGAGTAACTATGAGTTACAATTATAACTTAAGATAAACTCATGGTAACTCATGTTACCAATCACACCCCATTTGGTTGTTGTGTTGGAAATAAGCAATTGATATTGGTTATGAGTCTTTGGAGAACAACTTTCTACTTCGCACCCTATTTCGATTTGGATTGCCAAAGACTAGACATACCATGAATACTAAAAACATTTGTGTGATTTTCTGTCGCATGAAATGATAAGAATTCAGCCAACAAGAAAGAAGATTTGTTTGAGCATTGCTAAAGGACTAGCATATTCGTAGCCTGAGTCATTACACTGAATACGACCAAAATCGAGGCTTTACCACACTAATCAAGAAAAATTGATTAGTATTAATCGGAAAGCAATCAGGGTATTGGTCTTCATACTCTGGATGTAGAAAAAAAACATTCATTATCTAGAGGAAATCCTATCGAACAAAGTTTATTAGAGTACAAGATTTTATGCTGAGATCTTAATAAGAGCAACGCACAACTTCTAGCAGTGACTTCCAAAGTAGCGAGTAAGGCACTAGAGATTCTTCGCATAATCGAAGAAGCTGATAGAACCATGTTTCCACCAAAATTTACAAACTGAGGCATTAAAGATACGAAAAACTGATATTATTTTTACTTATGAAGTAAACTTATAGTCAAAATCTTTCATGATTACATCTCGTAATGCGGTAGCTCACATTTATTTGAGCGATGGCGAGAAAGACATTTACTTTTATCGATGTTTCATCGAGACATTTAGTTAATGTTATTTATATTTATTGTTATTTATAATTATTGGCGACTAAAATTAAATTTGAAACAGAAAAAAATAAAGAAAAGTACTCCCTCCGTTCCCAAAAAGATTGATGTTGTAGGAAAAACAAATATTTCAAAAAGATTAATTTTTTACATTCTCAATACATTTTTAATAAAAAAATAATGATAAATTATAAATTCCAAGACATATTAATTGGTTTTACTGAATTACTATTGGTTTAGAGTCATAGAAAATTGTTTAGTACAAAAAACAAGATATTTATAACTAAGAATTAATGTGTTTTCTTAATAGTTGTGAAAATTTTACAACATCAATTTTTTGGGAACAGAAGGAGTAGTAAATACAAGATTATGAAATATTTTATTAAAATAAAAATATAGAAAGACGAAATAAAAGTAGATGTGTAAAGACACAAATTTGTGTTGGAAGATAACAAAAGAAATGTTAGTTAAAAAGTGTTCGAAGAGAACTTAACTAATTTTCCAAAACATATATGCACAAGACTAACCTAATTTTTTTTTTTAAATCACCTTCACTTTTGAAATCAAGTTTTCAATTTTTTATAAAAAATATAAGACATGTTTTTTTTGTTCCGGGTTATCATGTTAAAAGTTGAGGTAATTTTCTTCATCATGCAAGCTTCATATGTGAAATGAGAGAGATAGGGATATTCATGTATGCTTTGATGCAGTCAATGTCAACATCAAAACATATTGGAAAATGTCTTTATGAGACTTTAATATGGAAAAGACTTTCTGAGAGATAAAGGATCCTAAGAAGGTTTCGCGTAAGATTCATAATTTACTTTGGTTTACCATATGACAATTAGCGATTCGTTGCTTTTCAAATAAAAAAACATATTGACAATATTTGTGTTAATATCGTTTGATAAATTATATATGTTTATATATATTTATCTTTTAAAACAAAATGATTACGCTTATATTTAGTGGTTCATACGCGCGAGTTATAAATCTACTTATAGTAAATTATGAAAATTTATTCAATTATTAAAATTTAGTTACATAACAAAATTTCAAGTAAACTTTATTATTTTCATATTGTAACCCTCCATATCAGACAATCACTTTACATTTTCATATTCATAGTTGTAGAAATAAGAAAAGCAATGATTTGAAAGTATTGCTCTATAAGCACAATGATTTGGTTGTTTTTAACGACTTAAATGATAAAATAAAATATTAGATCATTTAACGTTTCGTTAGTAAAGTTAATAAAATAACAAAACAAAAACTTGAACAACATATGAGTAAATTTGTGCGTTTCATTACCTTGGCCCAAGGTCCTTGGGTACACTCTTTCCCTATTGGTTCTCTCTTATTTAAAAGGGTTAATTTTTGCGATCAGCAAAATATTCGATTGCGTAAAAAGTTCCAATAGTCAAGAACTAAAGATTCATTTTAAGTTGCATTCTTTCCATCCTGTGGCCACCATACTAAGCTACCTTACCAAGGCACCACTTGTCCCCCCGGGAACGCCCGTGGTAAACGCTCTGTCGAAGCAGCGGGCTATGCTGGAGAACATTCTTAGGGCATGTGATGGACTGGCTCCGGAAAACAAGAAGAAAGCATTTAAGAACCCTTTAGCTCATAATATATGACTTTTGTGTTCCTTTTGTTTGAGTTTTTAATTCTATGTTTTAAATTATGAATGTTGTTTAATCAGAGATCAAAGAGCTTTTAGTTTTTTTTTAAAAATGTCCATAGTTTTAAAATTGAAGAACATTTTTCTCCCATCTTTCTAAAAGAAGAACAAAAAAGCTATGGTGAAGTGATGCGAGAAGTTTTAACCCAAAATAAATCCGCAAGTGCACAGACAATTGTAGTAGTATAATAGGTATCGAATCCACAGAGACCAAGGTTACACTATGAAATTATGGATTTTAAATTAAAGCTAAGATAAAATATGGTTTTGGTTGAAACTTTCGAAACAATAAAACGGCAAATAAAGGATATGAAATTCAATAAAAAAAACAAGCACTAGATCAAGGTCATTCGCAGGTGATTTCGGACTAAGGACTGAGCAACTATTCATGATTCAATTTAAGTACAGTCTAGAACTCAAACATAAAAGTAATATTGCCCCACTGTCGTGATGCATCAATATCCTTGTCTAACATCCTAAATGCCTAAACTGTCGTTTGAATTCAGAGATGTAAACAAGCATTTATGAATTGGTTCAATTTGTTCACAATTGATGGTAACAATCAACTGTCGTTGGTTACACACCAATTGCTCACCAATGGTTTGTCTAGCAACCTAGAGCACTGTCGTGAATAAGTTTAACTTCAAATCATAGACTAGGTGATCAAATTAATCTATGCATTACGAATCCCAATTGATGAAGACGTATGATATTTATCCTATTTGGCTCAGTCACTAATCATCCTAAATCACCATTGAAAACCTTAATCTAGCTAAAGGACTACTCAAACATGGAGGAATCAAACACAACAAAGCAAATAAGAGAATTCATGATATGATGATAAGAGATTAGGGATTAGAATTCTTCTCAATAGGATTGTGGAATGATCCTCCAAATCTTGAATCCAAAAGCAAAAAGCAATTGATCAAAGTCTCCCAATGTGTAAAAGAGAGTCTAAAAAGAAGTCTGAAAAGTAACGTGCAAAAAGGAATTCAAAATTGGATTCTCTTTTAGAGGTGGCTGCCCTCTTATTTATAAGTAAAACTAGGTTAAAATCGGATCTGGGTAAGGGACCGGTCGGTCTGGTTATGGGACCGGTCGGTCCTGATTCCAGCGGGCCTTCGGTCTTCAAGTCTTCAGGCGGGACCGGTCGGTCCCTGGAAGTGGATAGGTCGGTTCCGATTCCAGGGACTCTTGGATCTTCGGGCCTCTGGCGAGCAGGTGCTCCACTTTGGGCGAGCAGGTGCTTGGTAGAGAGAAAATTCCATTTTTGCTCCAATTTCCTCTCTTTTGCTCCAGTGATCCCTAATAACTCCAATTCATGCTCGAGAGCCTCCTAGAACCTGAAAAGACACAAAAAAACTAGAAAGAACCGAAAAACAATAGAAAACAATACGTAAAAGAGGCTAAAATACTAATATATCAACTCCCTCGGACTTAGATCTTTGTTTGTCCTCAAACAAATTCAAAAATAAGTAAAGGAGAGAGGTTTGAAAACGCGGGAACTCTTTTATCCTCAGTGAACGAGTTAATAACCTTCAATCTGCAGACCACATAATTCAGATTACGAATAGCAAAGCTTTACCAAAACAACCTCAACACGTTTCTCAACCAAGCCATTTCCCAAGAACAAACTCAACGCATTCAAAGTATGCTTGAGGATCTCGCTAAAGGCACCTTTTTAGGGTAGACGACGCTAAGGGTGTAAGGCCATTTAGAGGTGGAGTTCAAAGTGTTTAAAGTGTTTAAGGGTTACCCGATGTTTCGTAGAGGATGCAGGATATCGCACAAAATTGCAAGAGAGAATAAGTTCGTTGATATCCACATTCTCTAAACCACTCTTTCTTCTCCATATCTCTCTGACGCCTCATCCAGCCATCGTCCATCTTGGGTACCTTCACAGTGCAGAGAGACATTTTTTTACAGATTTACCATTCTTCATCATTTTTTTTTAATTAGAATTGTGATGATGAAGAGGGTTTAAATTACAAGCTTGTGTCTCTCAAACACCAAGATAGATAGAATTGATGTACATACCCAAGTGGAGCTCATCATTGCTATTCCTTCCTCATTATAAAATCATCTTTGAAAATAGGAGCAGGTGCTCGATCCTTCGGAGCTGGTGCTCGTTCTTCTGAAAGAGTGATTTAGATGAAGTGTCGACTCGATTCTCTCCGGTCCTTTTGCGCATATGCTGCACATGTGACAGTGAAGTAACAAGAAGGCAATGAGTTTGAAAAGAGGTAATGGTTAAGGAGGGTACTAGCTAAAAATGAGCTAGCTATTCAGGTACAACAAGAGTGGTAAAAAGAATAAGGAGTCCTGAATATGGTTCGTTTCCCTAATCTAGTGCCAGTAATAAGAGGAAATTTTGGTCAATATGAAACCTGGAAGATAGTGTATCGAAGTGTTCTAGCTGTTCCTTGTACCTATGCTCTGTAAAAATGGTCATTAGAGAGAAGATTAAACATAGATAGTTCAAATATCATCATAAGATAAAGTCCTAATTCCCTACAAAGTTTTGACTCAATAAAACAGAAAATAAAATACAAACTCAAAAGCAAGACCGCTCCCCCAGACTTAAATCACACCATCTCCGGTGTGAAAAAGTTTAAGAGATTGGAGACTCAAATGAAAACAGAAATAAACACAGATAATGCAATAATGATAGAAGGGTGAAAGAAAATATCACCGAGTAGAAGAAGATCTAACTTCGTCATTAGAATTCTGGAGACTCATTAGAATCCATATGAGGATTAGAGACTTTCTTGTCCGGATCAGAGCTCTGTGGAGGTGGGTTGAGGCGTGGTCCACTTGCTCTTTGATCACTTATATCTAGTTGCAGAACCTTGCTCAGCATACTAGCCATAGCTGCTTGACCTTTTTCCTTAAAATCCGGAGTAATGATAGCTTTGACTTTAGAGAAAGGCCTAGACATACCTTTGCCCTTCAGCTTATACTCGATTGTGTCTCCGACACATCTCTGCGGTGTCAAGGTTATACGCAAACCCGTAATATTCTTCTCGCGCTTTGGTTTGTCTCGCGTGTTGACTTTCTTGGGTTTCCTTTCGTAAGAACGAGTGTCTCCATGCAGGACTTCATTAACCTCATTCTTGTTACAAAGTGCTGCAGCTGGCAGGACATTTACCTTTCCTGTTACGTCGTCTATGGCAACACAAAAGCCATATTTGTCGCCATCCGAAATGGTGTTGTAAGAGATCTGTTTGTCGATGTTAGAGAAAACTATCCTTCTATTTGGTAAGTCAACAACTGCACCTGCTGTTGCAAGGAAAGGTCTCCCTAGAATCAAGGGCATGTATGAACCGTTGTTTATCTCCACAACTTGGACATCAGTCGGGATCAAGCAATCCCCAATCTGGATATCTAAATTCTCAATTAACCCTTGTGAAGTTGTTACTGAGGCATCCGCAAACCTAATAGACATCCGAGAAGTCTTTATATCAACAATACCCAAAGATTCTGCAGTATCCCTTGACATGAGGTTAACACTAGATCCAGAATCGCATAGAAAATCTTCAAAATCAACTCCAAAGATAAAACATGGAACAACAAACTTCCCTGGGTCTTCAACCTTAGGCAACATCCTCAATGGTGGTGGTGTATTCCTTGCTTGTGCAAAGATTGCCTTAATTTCCTCTTGAGTCTCTCTGCAATTCGAAAAGAAATCATGTGTGGGACGATTTTCCAAAGCCTCTTTAAAGGAAATTTCTTTAGGAATCCTTCTCACCATCTTCTTAAAAATATCTAGTTTCTCTGCATTGATGGGATCCCTCTGATCTCTAGGCGAAACTGGGTAGGGAATTGGGGGTTTGTAGTCATGCGACTGAATCTTATCAACAAGCTCATTCGGTCGAAGCACTGTAGAAGATGGTCCAGCAACCCCTTCATCCTTTTTCTCCCCTGAAGCAGGTGCTCCTTCCAGGAGCGGGTGCTCTATAGACTTGTCTGGGCAGTTCTCAGGCGCTGCCCCTACAATTGGTAGAAGAGTTCTTCCACTACCCAACGTGATGGCGTTCATAAACTCTCTGGGGTTTTCAACTGGTTTACCTAGCAGCACTCCTTGTGTACTTTTGACTGCTTCGGCGGTTTGAGCGACCTGAATATCAAGCTTCTTCACATGAGTGCAAATGGCTTCAAACTTACTGTTGAGATCATTGTACATGCTGTCCACCTTGACACTGATCTCATTAGCAGATTTCTGCTGGCTGAGTAAAACCAATTACATAAGGGACTTTAGTTCGTCTTGAGAGTTAGCTTTAGTTCGTCTTGAGAGTTAGATGCATGAGCTTGAAAGCTTTGATTCTGCACATAGTCTTCACCCACATAGTTCACCTCATCATACTGCTCATCTCCTTTGTTCTCAAAAAGCTTGACACTTCTCTGATTTCTCTTCAACAACTGGTTCACTTATGCTGTAAGCTCATCAATCTTCAGTGACTCAACACTGCTGACATATGTAGGCTCATCATGGTCATGGCAGCGATTCCTGGAACTTGCAGCCAAGTTCTCTATCAATTGATGTGCTCCTTCCTTGGTCCTAGTCATAAAATTACCATTTCTCGCAGCATTCAAAGTGTTCCTATAATAACGATCAACACCATCAAAGAAAATACCCAGCAAATTCTCATCAGTAAACCCATGGTGTGGACATTCCCTCTTGTACTCTTTGAACCGTTCCAATGCCTCACAAAAGGACTCCTCTGAATGTTGCTGAAACGTGAAGATCTTGTTCCTTAGACTCGCGGTCATGGTTTTAGTGTAGAAGTGGTCCAAGAACGTTGCTCTACATTGCGGCCAAGTCGTGATGGATCCAGCTGGTAACGACTTGAGCCAACGGGAAGTTTTGTCCGCGAGTGAGAAAGGGAAAAGCTTGCACTTCAAGAAATCTGGGTTCATCCCATTAGAGTTCGTCGTGGAGCAAATCTCCTCAAAGTTCTCTATATGGTCCGTCAGAATTTTAACATGCAATCCATAAAACAAATGCTGCTTAACCAGCGATATCATCTGCGGTTTGATCTTATAATCATTCTGGTCAACAGGAGGGGGAACTATAGCAGCTCGGTTCCGGTAGAAAGCATGGGGATTGTCCATATCCCCTATGGCTCGCTGCTGCTCACGCGCACGCTGTTGCATTTGAGCCATTTGTTGTTCCACCCTCCGAATAGCAGCAACTACATGACCATTTGCAGCTCGGTTGTCGGTTTCGTCGCCCATGTTGGCTGGATTCGACTTCTTGTTTGTCGATTGACTTGTTCTAGTCTTGCGAGTTCCGTGTTACTTAGAATGAAAAGGGGTTTTGGATATTTCTCCTTGTGGTTATACACCTGAAACACACCGGAAACAAATAAAAGAAAAATAAATTAGAGAAATTCTTAGACTATAAATAAAATCGAATTTCAAAGGTAACGCAATTGGTCCCCGGCAACGGCGCCAAAAACTTGATGCGAGAAGTTTTAACCCAAAATGAATCCACAAGTGCACATACAATTGCAGTAGTATAATAGGTATCGAATCCACAGAGACCAAGGTTATACTGTGAAACTATGGATTTTAAATTAAAGCTAAGATAAAATATGGTTTTGGTTGAAACTTTCGAAACAATAAAACGGCAAATAAAGGATATGAAATTCAATAAAAAAAACAAGCACTAGATCAAGGTCATTCGCCGGTGATTTCGGACTAAGGACTGAGCAACTATTCATGATTCAATTAAGTACAGTCTAGAACTCAAACATAAAAGTAATATTGCCCCACTGTCGTGATGCATCAATATCCTTGTCTAACATCCTAAATGCCTAAACTGTCGTTTGAATTCAGAGATGTAAACAAGCATTTATGAATTGGTTCAATTTGTTCACAATTGATGGTAACAATCAACTGTCGTTGGTTACACACCAATTGCTCACCAATGGTTTGTCTAGCAACCTAGAGCACCGTCGTGAATAAGTTAAACTTCAAATCATAGACTAGGTGATCAAATTAATCTATGCATTACGAATCCCAATTGATGAAGACGTATGATATTTATCCTATTTGGCTCAGTCACTAATCATCCTAAATCACCATTGAAAACCTTAATCTAGCTAAAGGACTAATCAAACATGGAGGAATCAAACACAACAAAGCAAATAAGAGAATTCATGATATGATGATAAGAGATTAGGGATTAGAATTCTTCTCAATAGGATTGTGGAATGATCCTCCAAATCTTGAATCCAAAAGCAAAAAGCAATTGATCAAAGTCTCCCAATGTGTAAAAGAGAGTCTAAAAAGAAGTCTGAAAAGTAACGTGCAAAAAGGAATTCAGAATTGGACTCTTTTAGAGGTGGCTGCCCTCTTATTTATAAGTAAAAATAGGTTAAAATCGGATCTGGGTAAGGGACCGATCGGTCTGGTTATGGGACCGGTCGGTCCTGATTCCAGCGGACCTTCGGTCTTCAAGTCTTCAGGCGGGACCAGTCGATCTGGATCGGTCGGTCACGATTCCAGGGACTCTTGGATCTTCGGGCCTCTGGCGAGGAGGTGCTCCACTTTGGGCGAACAGGTGCTCGGTATAGAGAAAATTGCATTTTTGCTCCAATTTCCTCTCTTTTGCTCCAGTGATCCCCAATAACTCCAATTCTTGCTCAAGAGTCTCCTAGAACCTGAAAAGACACAAAAGAACTAGAAAGAACCAAAAAACAATAGAAAACAATACGTAAAAAAGGCTAAAATACTAATATATCATGAAGTCGCCCAGCGTCCGGCGTCTTGCCGGCGTTGAGGCTTTATATATTTATTTATGTTTTTTTCTTTATATTTGTAGATCTCTTTAGTCATTTCTGATCTTTGATCGGATTTGTTTATTTTCCGTTTAGCGGATCTTAATTTCCGGCTTGATTGGATATGTTTTCTGACTCTGTTCGGATTTTCTTTTGTTTGTTTAAATGTCTTGTCCTTTCTTTTGTTCAAATCAGATCTAATCTGTGAGCTTGTTGCAACGGATTCATATCATTGTTCCATGATTCTCAATTAACTTTTAGCGTAAATCATTGTCTCCCTTTTAAGGGTCTTTAGAGTTAGATAATGTGTCTATTATGTTCTTGAGAGTTTTGTTATTGGGAATTTCGGAAACGATTAGATGCAAATCTTGAGAAGGCGTGTTTGCCCGGGATTTGTTCACATTTTTGAAATTTCTCTATGCTTTATCACCAATGATTTTGGTTTCTGTTCATCTTGCTCCATTAGTATTTGAGGAAGGCTTAGGTACAACGATCCTGGACAAGATCTTGAAGCTTCGTCGGAAAGAGTTAGAGCGGAGGAGGATTTTCCGACCAGAAGTTCCTTTTGATCCGGCAAAATCTCAAGCTTCTGGATTCTGGTTCTGAGTGGCCACGTGGCAAGGAGTTAGGAAGATATTAAACACGTGTCTTCGATGTGTTTTTATCTTTTCAGTAATCTGATAAGTGTAGAAAGGAAGATGTGGCTATGTTTGTTTTGTTGTACCGAATTCTCAGCCCATTAGGCTTTTAATATGATAATGTTTACCATCAAAAAAAAAGTTGCAAATAAAGCCATTTGGTGACTTGTCCCACTTGAGCCCACTATCTTATCTCTAATTTTTTTCACCACCTAATATCGGTAGTGCCGTGTCAAGACTTCTAAAGTTCTCTTTTACATTTGTTTTTTTAACAAAGTTTCAAAGAAATTGTTAAAACAAAAACAAAAAAAGTCTAAAACATTAAAAAAAAAAATTCTCTTTCTATAAATACGATAGCAAAATATGAGTAGCAAAATGTTGGTGTTTATAATAAAAAACAATAGATATAAATAAAATCATAATCAAAGACAAAAAAAACTGTTAGAAACAAAATCACATTATGAACTTGTAATTGGTTAAAAGAAAATAGTTTTCGTAAAAGGATTAATAATCAAACAAAGAAACTACACAAAAAAAATCTTTCCAAAATGAAGGACTTTGTGTTTCGATCATGGGAGGAGACAGTTTCGATACCTCATCTTAATAATTAAGACCAATATACTACAGCCACCACCACAGATTTAGGGGTCCCAAATATTATATATTAGTGTAATGACCGCAACCCAGAAATAGTGATTTTTTGGTAGTGTTGATCGACACCACTAGGAGGTGTCGATCGACACCATAATTGCAGAATTAGGTCGGTTCGATTTTAATTGTTGATTTGTTGTGTTTCAGTTAAAGAAAATCCTAGGGCTCGACTTTAAACTTGTTTTAGGTCGTTCAGCCGTGGGAGAGAAGGAGAAAAAGTGAGTCTTTGCTAGGTTTTTGACGGTTTTGAGAGAGAAAAGAGGAATCGTGTGAGTTTTTGAGAGTTTTGTTCGAGAAGAGGTGTATACTGTTGATTCTAGCGTAAATCAGAGGTTTGTTGGTGGGTTTGAGGCTGATTTCCTAGTTGTCCTCATTCTCACTCATAACCATTCGGATTTCCTTTCCGAATCCCTAAGGTGAGTGTGCGAACGTGGTTTATCCGGGATAATCAGATTTTTTTGTTGCTTGTTTGATTGATTATTGATGGAATTGTTATTGTGCTATACATTATGTTGATGTGGATTGATTTACGTGTGTTTACGTACTGTTGATCGGGTCAAATGATCGCTCGACGACCAAAATCGAGCCATGAGAGGATTCGGCTCGATTCTACGTTCTGAGGTTGAGTGTCGATCGACACCTAGTGGTAGTGCCGATCGAAACCCTTGCTGATCGTGTTGATGGACACGGTGGTGGTGTGTCGATTAACACTGTCTACTGTTTTGTGGTTCGTGTGTTCGTTTGTGGTATTGTGTACATTGTGAATTGCTAGGTGATTGTGATGTAGCTTAGCATTCGTTATTCTGTGTGTATAACCGGTAGACGAGATGACCGTCTCACTAAGTATTTATGAAATACTTACGCATCTCTTTTTCCCATGTGATGCAGGTACAAATAAACTGTGATCGTGGAATCAAGGCAATGAGAGAGGATGATTATGATTTCTATTTATGCTTTGTTATTTGAGTTAGAACTTGGTGTTTAGGTTGCTAGCTTAAGATTATTATGGAATTCAAATTGTTGTTAAATTATCTGGTTTAATTATTTATGTGATTTATGGATTATTTGGTTAGTTCCGGTTTAAGTGTTTAATTATTTTTGTTGGTTATTGTTTGGTTTGTTGTTTGAATTAATCGTTGAGAATTAGTATTTATGGAAAACTTAATTCAGATTAATTATTTTATAAAAAAACGGTTTGGTTGTCTCAATTTGATATCAGAGCCCTTACGGTTTTAGGGCGGTTAGAAATTGTTGATTTGAGACTGTAACATCCCGAATCCAAATTGTGCGTTTTGGTTTGGGGTGTCGATAGACACCAGGGGGTGTGTCGATCGACACCAGTATTGCATGTTTGTTTCGGTTTGATTCTAATCGTCCGGTTTAGGTGCAGACCCTAGGACACGATATAAAGTTTGTGAGAGATTTGTGTGAGTTTGCTTGTTCTTAAGCTTGATTACTAACTTATAGAGCGAGGTTTGATATCGCGTTGTGTTTCTTCGCGTTTGTTAGAGAAAATCAGAGGATTCGTGTCATTTCTGAGTCTGATTTCGTGTCTCTCTCCGATCATTCCTTTTCAATCCGTATTCGAGGTGAATGCGTGATCGTAGTTATGGGAATAGATTGTTAGGTTATCGACTGATTGAATTGTGATGGAATTGTTTTGGTTTTGAATATTGTTTTGTGATTTCCGTGTGATTATCGTGTTGTTTCTTCGTAAATTTGACTTGTAAGATGAAATGGAATCGAGTCGCTTGAGGATTTGGCTCGATTCAGGTTTTTGCAAGAAGTGTCGATCGACACCTAGTGGTAGTGTCGATCGACAGTCAACACCCACTTCTGTTTTGCGATAATTGAGTTTGTGAAAAGTGTGTCGATCGACACTTGGTGGTGGTATCGATCGACACCCTGTTGTAATTTCTGTTTTTTCGTATTGGAGTGTCGATCGACACCATGCTGGTGTGTCGTTCGACACCATGCTGGTGTGTCGTTCAACACCACCTGTTGCATTGTTGAATTTGTCGTTTGTTCTTATTGCGGTAATTTGAACATTGTTAATTGGTGGTTGTTGCATAGTTTGACATTCTTTCTCTTATTATGTAACCGGTAGACGGAATGACCATCTCAATGAGTATTTTTGATAATATTCACGCAACTCGTTTTTCCATGTGTTGCAGGTAAAGATAAAGTATTATCGTGGAATCAAGGCGATGAGAGAGGATGATAGATTTATTTATGTGATGCATTTTTGTAGAACCGGATGTTAGGTTGCTAGAAATGCTTGTTTGATTATTAGATTTATTGGATGATTGGAATTGCTTGTTTTCCGCTGTCATTGGTATTTGTTGCATTAGTCGTTGAGGGTTTAGTATTTATGGGAATACTAAATCCGGGTTAATTATTTAAAAAAAGAGAGCTGGTTGTTTCACAGACTATGAGATTGAATTAATTAGGAGTGATTAGTCAATTCTCTGAATTAGAGTCTTACATAATCCTCTCGAGCCTTCAATGAGATTCCACGGTATGTGTTTTTTTGGTATCTTAGTTTGTATTTTTGGGAAATGCAGAGTGATAGATACTGAAGCTAGAGGTCATGGTAGAGGTAGAGGCCGTGGTAGGGGCTAAGGTTGGGGGTGCGTGATTGAGTCTTCTGATAGTGTGGCAGTGAGTGCGACGCTTTATCAGGCTTCTGAGATGCCGACGTATCAGGTGGTGTCTGTGAGTGAAACCTGTACAAGTGTCAGCGTGAGTGTTGTCAGTGTCGGGGTGGGTCCTAGAGGGATAGGTGCTGCGACAGGTCCGGGTGCGGGCGCTGCTACAGGAGGAGCTTAGTGTCCAGATGATCGTCTGGCGCTGATGCTAGCTTTGATATCATAGTGGTTACCGGGTGCAGTGTCAGTGCAGGCTCTAGTGGTGCCCCCAATGGCAGAAGTGCAACAGAGGGCTGTGGTTATTGAGCATCGTTCGTAATTTTCGCTCGATCAGCTATCCTGTAGAGTATCATGCAGAGCTAGAATTGCATTACCTCGATGGTGATGCCTATCTCTGGTGGAGAGGTGTTGAGGCTCGGAGGAGACAAGCAGTGTGGACCTAGGGTGAGTTCTTAGCAGAATTTAATACAAAGTTCTTCCCTCAGGAGGCAGTGGATCGTCTTGAGAAGAGATTTGTAGAGCTGGTTCAAGGAGACCGGATAGCCAGGGAGTATGATATTGAGTTGATGCGGTCCTAAAGTAGGCGATGCAGAAGAGTTTTAAATTTATAAACCCTAATTTGCAAGTGCACAATTGACAATTGTAGTACTTAGGGGTTGATCCACATGAGACTATGTTGTTACGCTATAAATCTAGCTTATCAAGCGTTCATCAATCTTCTAAGGATTTTGTAGTGTCTATGAACTCCTTATGATGGTGTTCAAGCTCATAACAAACGACATTAATGGTCTTCACCGTAAGTTGATTATCGGTTTCTAGCTCCTCCATATTTGAGTCGATCTTGTCTTGAACAATTTCAACTTTGGTTACGCCTTGAGCAGCTTGGTAGGCCTTGATAGCAACCGGCTTTAGGTTAGAATTAAGCTCATGAACATCCTCTTTAGTGGACTTAATCTTCCACTCCAAGTCATCGTACGAATCGTCGATCTTATACTTGATATTGATGATATCGGTCTTGTCTTCTTGAAGATCCCTTGTATGGATGGTTTGGACTTCTTCAAGTTGAGTACATTGAGTCTCAATTGCTTCAAATTGATTCACGACGATGGTGAATCTCTCCCTAAGAGATGAATGGTTGCTTCGATTTCGTGAAGGGTGTTTTGGGTGTTCTCCATGAACCAATGCATCATAGCTTCAAGTCGTTCTTTTTGGTGAGTTGAATTGGGGTGGTCGTGGGGTTGTGGAGGTGGATTTGGTTGCACATGATGATGATGGTCATGTCCTTGAGTCTCCCAAGATGGTTGTTATTGATACAAGTTGTGATTGTACCAAATGTTGTAAGGAAAAGGCGATTGATGGAATTCATGAGGCATAGGGATGTAATTCCCATTAGATCTCCTTCCTGGCGTCATCTTCCTAGGGTTTTTGGTGTGATGTTCCATTGATAAATCACCGAAACACACTTAAATAAAAAGAAACAAAAAAACAAAATTAGTAAAAAGAAAAAAAACGAAAAAAGAAAAATAAAAACTTAGACTTATTCTTTATCAAAAATCTATAGGTAAGCAAACTTGTCCCCGATAATGGTGCCAATAACTTGATGCGGTCCTAAAGTAGGCGATGCAAAAGAGTTTTAATTTTATAAACCCTAATCTGCAAGTGCACAGTTGACAATTGTAGTATTTAGGGGTCGATCCACAGGAGACTATGTTGTTACGCTATAAATCTATATGATGCAGAATCAGTTAAGAGAAAATATATTTGGTTTTGGGTTTTTAATGAAACATAAAAAGAAATAAAATAAAGGGATAGATAAATCAAAACACGCAAGATAAAAGCAATTAAAAAGAACTAATGCAACATGCTCTACACCGGTTTTTGAAGAGATGCAACTAGTGTTCTAGAACTCAAATCACTATAGTAGAATCATTCCACTTTCATGGCTCTGAAACCTATAACTCAAATCCTAATATATTTGGCTTTCGTGTGGTATTACAAGGTGAATTACGCTGTAAGATTGAGATTCGATTGTTCATTAAACTCCTTAACTAACCTTTTGAATTATTAAGACGCCTAACCTATCAAATACTAGATCCGATTGGTGCAAAAGCTTTTGGAATCAGAACCAATCTAAAATCGGTCACTAGGTAGCTAATCTAGATCATGCCTTGAGTATAAATAAAGATGGAGAATAAATCTAGAAACAATCTCAATAAAGATGTAAAATATGCAACAAAAGAGCTTTAAAATAACTTATTATCAAACATACAACTACTCTATATGTTATGAAACATGGAGCAACTAGAGAAGTTGATAAAACAGTAGATTCATGATAGGTATGTGCTCGACATAGGTGGATCTCTAAGCACAAAGCTTGAGAAGAACACCATGGCCTTCATCGCTCTTCTACAAAGGATAAAGATGAAGAACTAAAGTGAATAACGAAAATACATGTTTATTATTGATTTGTGGTGTCTAGGGCTGCTCTCCTCTCTCAAGAGGCTAAAATAAAGTATATAGGTGTAGGAAGAGGTTCTAGGTCGGCAAAGGCTCTAGGGTATCAGTTTGGGCAAAAACGTATTTTTATCGATAAGTGCGCATAAGTGGCCACGACACCGATCGGTTACACCGGTCATGTGGATTGGTCTGGGGTCTGGCTCAAAATCATCTAATTGTGCTTGAATTCATTTAAATGAGCCGGCCCATGGGTTGGTTCGGTGCTTAGGCCCATCTTTGACTTAATTCTTCTTCTGGCATAATGACATGTCTTCAGTAAAACTTGAATAACATCCCCACTACAACTCCATTTGATATAATTCCAACTCCATTGGAAAGCTGACTCAAAGGGATATCTCTGTATGAAATTTCATTGCCGTCCGAGTTGATTTGGTCCTCCGTCCGTGGCTAAACTTCGGATGGGTAACTTCTGTCCATATTGGAAAATTGTGAAATCTTCAACTTTGAGAACTTGGATTGGCTCTTTTGACCTTGATAAGTTGTTGTAGGATAAATAATACTCATTTTGCTCCTTTTTACTCCATTTTTGATGATTTGACCTATATGACTCTTAAAACCCAAATATACGAGAGAACTACCTCTTTTGGTAGAAAAGCTTATTGAATAGTATATAAAATAGATAGAAATAATTAGTAAAAGTGGTAAAATACCTGGTATATCATGAGTTTAGCATTCTCTTGGTCTATGATGCTGGGAGTCGCCTCCGCGATGTGCATCGCCGGGGCGAGCTGGAAAACATGAAGGCGGTGCGCTTCTTAAGGTTGTCGATACAACTGACTGATAATCTTTTGATGTATAAGTTGTAGTAAATGTCATTAAAAATAAATTAAATTTAAAACTAGTAATAATTATATTTTAAAATAAATTAAATGAAACAAAAATAACTCAAATATTGTAAACTAAGATATAAATTACTTTTACATAAAATAGTAACAAGAAAACTAATTGGATAGATTTCTAATCATATTGACAATCTCATATCTTCTGTTATTTATATATTTTCCATCAACAATTAAAACTATAGGAACAACTTTGGTTGAATCATTCAAATAAAACTTATAAATGCTTTTATGAAAATATTTTACTGAATAAAAAACTTAAAAGGATATAACTCAAATTTGTAAATCAACAATAACACATCATAACTCAAACTTAAATTATTTGATTGGATCGAGAAAAGCCTAATGAATTGACATTTCCCTACAAATCTAATTTAATTCATTTTGACACCATTTAATTGTTGACAAAAAAAAAACATTTTTTAAGTAACTATGAGTTACAATTATAACTTAATATTAACTCATGGTAACTCATGTTACCAATCATACCCTATATGGTTGTTATGTTGGAAATAAGCAATTGATATTGGTTATGAGTCTTTCGAGAACAACTTTCTACTTCGCACCCTATTCAGATTTGGATTGCCAAAGACTAGAGATACCATGTATACTAAAAACATTTGTGTGATTTTCTGTCGCATGAAATGATAAGAATTCAGCCAACAAGAAAGAAGATTTGTTTGGGCATTGCTAAAAGACTAGCATATTCGTAGCATGAGTCATTACACCGAATACGACCAAAATCGAGGCTTTACAACACTAATCAAGAAAATTTGATTTAATATGAAACGGAAAGCGATCAGGGTATTGGTCTTCATACTCTGGACGTAGAAAAAAACATTCATTATCTAGAGGAAATCCTATCGAACAAAGTTTATTAGAGTACAAGGATTTATGCTGAGATCTTAATAAGATCAACGCATAACTTCTAGCAGTGACTTCCAAATTAGTGAGTAAGGCACTAGAGATTGTTCGCATAATCGAAGAAACTGATAGAACCATGTTTCCACCAAAATTTACAAACTCAGACATTAGAGATACGAAAAACTGATATTATTTTTACTTATGAAGTAAACTCATAGTCAAAATATTTCATGATTACATCTCGTAATGTGATAGCTCACATTAATTTGAGCGATGGCGAGAAAGACATTTACTTTTATCGATGTTTCATCGAGACACTTAGTTAATGTTATTTATGTTTATTGTTATTTATAATTATTGGAGACTAAAATTAAATTTGAAACATAAATAAATAAAGAAAAGTAGTAAATACAAGACTATGAAATATTTTATTAAAATAAAAATATAGAAAGACGAAATAAAAGTAGATGTGTAAAGACACAGATGTGTGTTGGAAGATAACAAAAAAAATGTTAGTTAAAAAGTGTTCGAAGAGAACTTGACTAATTTTCCAAAACTTATATGCACAAGACTAAACTAATTTAAAAAAAAAAAACCTTAATTCACTTTTGAAATCAATTAGTTTCCAATTTTTTATAAAAAAATATAAGACATGTTTTATTTGTTCCGGGTTATCATGTTAAAAGTTGATGTAATTTTTTTCACCATGCAAGCTTCATATGTGAAATGAGAGAGATAGGGATATTCATGTATGCTTTGATGCAGTCAATGTCAACATTAAAGCATATTGGAAATGTCTTTATGAGACTTTAATATGGAAAAGACTTTCTGAGAGATAAAGGATCCTAAGAGCATCGACAACGATAGCTCTTAACATAATTTTAAAGCAGATCTTAAGTAAAAAAAATTAAAGAAAAAACTGATTAATAATGAAATTGTTAAGATCTGTTCTTATTTTGGAACTTTTAGATCTGCTCTTAACCTGTTCTAGGAAAATTTAATATAAAAAATTGTTAAGATCACAAAATTAATAACACTTTAAGATCTACCGTTGTGGATGCTCTAAGAAGGTTTCACGTGAGATTCATAATTTACTTTGGTTTACCATAAGACAATTAGCGATTCGTTGCTTTTCATATAAAAAAACATATTCGACAATATTTATGTTAATATCGTTTGATGTAAGACTCTAAATCTAATTCATTGAATTGACTAATAACTCCTAATTAATTCAATTAGCCGGTTGAACTAAATCCGGGTTAATTATTTTTTAAACAAATGAGCTGGTTGAATAAATTAGGAGTGATTAGTCAATTATGTGAATTAGAGTCTTACATCATCTTCTCGAGCATTCAATGAGACTCCACGGTATGTGTTGTTTGACTTCTATTTTTTTGTGATTTCAAGTATCTTAGTCTGTATTTTGGAAAATATAGAGTGAAGGATACTGAAGCTAGAGGTTGTGGTAGAAGTAGAGGCCGTGGTAGAGGTCGTGGTAGGGGCCGAGGTCGGAGGTGCGTGATTGAGTCTTCTGATAGTGTGGCAGTGAGTGCGGCGCACAGTGTGATGCATTAGCAGGCTTCTTAAACGCCGACGCATTATGTGATGTCCGTCAGTAAGACCAGTACAAGTGTCAGCGTGAGTGATGTCGGTGTCGGGGTGGTTCCTAGAGGGACAGGTGATGCGACAGGTCCGGGTGCGGGCACTACTGCAAGAGGAGCTTAGTGTCCAGATGAACGTCTGGCGCAGATGCTAGCTTTGATATTAGAGCGGCTACCGGGTGCAGTGCCAGTGCAGGCTCTAGTAGTGCCCACAGTGGCAGAGGTGTAGCAGAGGGTTGCGGTTGCTGAGCATCGTTCGTCCTATCTACAGATGATGGGACAGATGCAGAGGCTTAGTACTATATTCTTCTCGGGCGGTGTTGGGCCTGAGGGAGCAGATAAGTGGCGCATGAGGATTGAGCATAATTTTTACTCGATCAAATGTCCAGTATAGTATCAGGTAGAGCTGGCAATGTATTACCTTGATGGTAATGCGAATCTGTGGTGGAGAGGTGTTGAGGCTCGGAGGAGGCAAGTAGTATGGACATGGGGTGAGTTCTTAGCAGAGTTTAATGCTAAGTTCTTCTCTTAAAAGGCAGTGGATCGTCTTGACACGAGATTTGTAGAGCTGGTTCAAGGACATCGGACAGTCAGGGACTATGATGTTGAGTTCAGCAGGCTCTTGGTCTATGCGGGGAGAGGCATGGAGGACTAGGAGACGCAAATGAAGAGGTTTCTGAGGGGACTTCGAGCTGATTTGAGGATGCGGTGCAGAGTGTCCAATTTTGCCTTAATAGCGGAGTTGGTCGAGACGACAGCGTCGATAGAGGATGATTTGAGGGAGCAATCTGCAGTGGTTGTTTCTCCAATGGTTGCTACTCTTCAGCAAAGGAGGAAGCATCATGGTGGTTCTGGTTATAGTAAGGGCGGTAAGTTTTCTTTGGGTCAGAAGAGGAAGTGGGAGGATGGAGCATTGTGTGGCGAATTGACCTAGGAGAAAGGTGCTTTGTGATACTCGAGTTTGTTTCCATTGTGGGGAACCAGGGCATGTCAGGCCCAAGTGTTCCAAGTTGCAGCATATGGCAGTGGCAGCAATGCAGCCAGTAATGTAGTTAGCGGCAGTGCAGCCGTTAACTCAAATTACAACGGCATCGCGTGTGTACACATCGGTGGAGACAGGCCAGCAGAGTGCCAGGCCGATCACATGTAAATTTTAGATTTAAACTTATTAAATTTTGTTGTTGTAGAGTTTTGTTTGTTTGGTTTCTGTTATTCCTATGATAAATATTATGTTTCTTAGCACATGAGGTTTGTGCAGGGACCTTGTTAGTCAGAGGTTTTGAGTCCCACGTTTTGTTTAATTATGGAGCATCAAATTACTTCATTACTCCGGAGTATGCCGAGAGCAGTGGCATTCGGAGCGAGGCTGGTAAGCCAGTGAGCATGGTCAAGGTGGCTGGAGGAGGAATTCTAGCTACACTTGGTCGAGCGAGGGGCATTGATGTGCAGATTGCTGGCGAGTCTATGCCAGCAGATTTGGTGACTAGTCCGGTAGAGCTGTATGATGTCATCTTGGGGATGGCCTGGCTAGAGCAGTACATGGTTCACTTAGATTGTCATCGAGGTCGCGTAGTGTTTGAGCTCGAGGGAGGGAGGTTGGTTTTCCAGGAAGTAAGCCCACTTCGGGGGGTCTCGTGAACTCTGCTATTCAGGTGATGATTGAGCGGGGTTGCGAGGCATATCTGGTGATGATTGTAATGCTGAAGTTTGTAGGTAAGGTTGCGGTGAGGGATATCAGGGTTGTTCGGGACTTTGAGGATGTCTTTTGGTCGTTGAAAGGATTACCGCTGTTTCGGTCTGATCATTTCACAATTGAACTTAAGCCCGGGACATCACCTATATCTAAGGCACCTTACAGGATTACTCCCGCAGAGTTAGCAGAGCTAAAGAAGTAGCTTGAGGATTTATTGAGTAAGGCATTTATTCGACGAGTAATTCACCGTGGGGAGCGCCAGTGTTTTTCGTGAAGAAGATAGGAGTTTCTGGTTGTGTATTGATTACCAGGGACTTAACCGAGTCACTCTAAGGAACAAGTACCCTCTCCCGAGGATTGATGAGTTGTTGGATTAGTTGAGGGGTGCTACCTAGTTCTCCAAGATACACTTGGCAGGGGATACCATCAGATTCCGATTGATGAGGTAGACGTTCGTAAAATGGCTAGTGATGCCGTTGGGTTGATGAATGCACCAGCAGCGTTCATGCATTTGATGAACGGAGTGTTTCAAGAGTATCTGGATGTGTTTGTGATCATCTTCATTGATGATATCCTGGTGTATTCGAAGAGTCATGAGGAGCAGAAGATGAATCTGAGGTTGGTTATAGAGAAGCTTCGGGACCAGAAGCTGTTTGCTAAGCTGAGTAAGTGTAGCTTCTAGCGGCAAGAGATAAGTTTTCTCGGTCATATTGTGTCTGCAGAGGGAGTTTCTTTGAATCCGGCAAAGATTGAGGCTATCTGAGATTGGCTTAGACCGAGTAACACCACCAAGATCAGTAGTTTTCTTGGGTTGGCAGGATATTATAGGAGGTTCGTCAAGAGTTTTGCGAGTATGGCCCAGTTGATGACGAAGATGACATGGAAGGATGCTCCTTTTGTCTGGTCCTCATGAGTGCGAGGATAGCTTTGTGAAGCTGAAGGAGATGCTGATGAGTATAGTTATATTGGCGTTGCCCGAGGCAGGTAAGCCTTTTGCAGTATACATGGATGTTTTAGGTATTGGTTTGGGTTGTGTGTTGATGCAGGAGAGCAAGATGATTGCGTATGCTTCGAGGCAGTTGAGGGGTAGTAAGCGCAATTATCCTGCCCATGATCATGAGTTGGGTGCAATAGTGTCCACCTTGAAGATTTATAGGTCTTATCTTCATAGCGGGAGAGTGTGGATATTCACGGATCACAATAATTTGCAGTATATTTTTACTCAGCCATTGTTCAATGTAAGGCAGAGGCGCTAGGTAGAGTTATAGGCTGATTATGATCTGGATATTATTTACCATCCGGGTAAGGCCAACCTTGTGGCAGATGCTCTGAGTTGATGGAGGGTTGATTCCGCCCGGGAGCAGGATGTGGAAACGTTAGTGAGCGAGATTAGCACTTTGTGTTTATGTGTTATTTCATAGAAGCCTTTGGGCTTAGAGGCAGCTGATCAGACAGATCTTTTGAGTAGGATTCGAGTGGGTAAAGAGAGTGATTAGGGTTTGATTGATGCATCGAGGATAGTTGGCTCTATTTATCAGGTCTCTTCGAATGGGATAATTCTTTTGGGTAGGCGAGTTTATATGCCTAAGGATGAGCATGCGAGCAAGTTCTCGATTCATATGAGAGCGACTAAGATGTATCGTAATCTCAAACAGTACTATCACTAGGTCGGGATGAAGAGAGATGTGGCTAGTTTGGTTGCAGCTTGCGATACATGCCAGCTAGTGATGGCTGAGCATCAGGTTCCAAATGGTTTTCTACAGAGTTTACACATTATGGAGTAGAAATGGGATATGATCATGATAGATTTTGTGGTGGGATTGCCTAACTCGTGAACTTTTGATGCTATCTGGGTGATTGTGGATCTTCTAACCAAGTCAGCACATTTTTTGGTTATTAGGAAGATCGATAGAGCTGCGGTTTTGGCTAAGAAATCTGTGAGGGAGATTATGAGGCTGCATGGAGTGTCATCCAGTATCGAGTCAGGCAAGGATCCTAAGTTCATGTCTGAGTTTTAGAGGGTGTTTCATGACGAGATGGGCACTAAGGTGCATATGAGTACAGCCTATCATCCTTAAACGGATGGGCAGTCTGAGAGGATGATTCAGACATTGGAGGATTTGCTAAGGATGTGTGTGCTGGCTGAGTTTGCTTATAATAACAACTTTCAGGCGAGTATTGGTATGGCTCTTTATGAGGCATTGTATGGTAGGCCGTGTCAGACAACATTATGCTAGACCCAAGTGGCGGAGCAGAGCATTTTTAGTGCGAGTTTTGTTCACGAATTGACGAAAAAGATCTGTGTTTTGAAGTTGAACGTGAAGAAAGCTCAGGATTGGCAGAGGAGTTATGCGGATAAGAGGCAAAAAGAGTTGGAGTTCGATGTCGGAGGTAGAGTATTTTGGAAAATGGCCATATTGCGAGGTCATAACAGATCGATTTCAAAGAATAAGCTGAGTCTGAGATTTATGGGTTCGTTTCCGGTAGTGGAGCGAGTTGGACATGTGGCTTACCTGTTAGAGTTACCTCCAATTATGAAGGAATTTCATAATGTTTTTCATGTGTCGATGTTGAGGATGTGCCTGCATAAGTTGGAGGAAGTTGTGGCCAAGATTTCGGAGGATCTTCAGCCTGATTTGTCTTTAGCGATGAGACCCGTGAGGATTCTCGAGAGGAGAGTCAAAATGTTGTGCCAAAAGAAGATACCGTTGTTGAAACTTGTGTGGGACTGTAGCCGTTTTGAGGAGGAGACTTGGGAGCCAGAGTCAAAGATAAAGTTAAAGTTCAGGATGTGGTTCGACAAGCAGATCGCATTTTTAGCTTTACTTTTCTTTGTGGTTCTAGTTTCAGTTGTTTTAGCGTGGTGCTATATTGTTTTTTGTTTCATGTATTTTCGTTTGTGTTGTAACGATTTATAAATTTTTGGAGATTTATAAGATGGAGTTTTTTATATTTCTGTGTTATTATAAGTTGAGTGGTGCATCTTATATGTGTTTGTTTAGAATTGACTAGTGGTTGGTCATGTTTGTGTTGATATTCCGGTTGGAAATATCGTGTTTAGGCCACAAGAGGTAGTTCTAGTCGAGAGATGTTTATAAACGTTTTAGAATTTACTACTCTAGGAGCGTGGTATCCCTGAATAACTCATTTTTGTAGATGGTGTTCTCATGTATACTTTTGGAGATGGTTTTCTCTTGTATATTGTATTGGGATGGTGTTCCCAGTATGAGTGTTGGTCCCTATGTACCGATTGCTCAAAGGATGTATTCCTGCGAGTGAGGGGGGTGTTATAATTAGTTAAGAGTAATAAATGTGTGGAAACGTAGTCATAATCATGAGACTGGATATGAGCCTCTGAGATCATGGTGTGGGTCTCGAGTGGTGCTGGCCTATGGGCAGGAGTTTTGGTCTGTGTTAGACGGTTTTTGCGGATTCGAGGTCGAATCCAAGGATAGTGGGGGAGAGTTGTAATGACTGCAACCTAGAAATAATGATTTTTGGGTAGTGTCGATCGACACAACTAAGAGGTGTCGATCGACACAACTAAGAGGTGTCGATCAACCACATAATTGCAGAATCGGGTCAGTTCGATTTTAATTGTTGATTTTTTTGCGTTTTGGTTAAAGGAAACCCTATGGCTCGACTTTAACTTGTTTTAGGTCGTTCAGCCGTGGGAGAGAAGGAGAAGAACTAAGTGTTTGCTAGGGTTTTGAGTGTTTTAAGAGAGAAAAGAGGAATCATGTGAGTTCTTGAGAGTTTTGTTCGAGAAGAGATGTTTGTTGTTGATTTTGGCTTGTATCAGAGGTTTGTTGGTGGGTTTGAGGCTGATTTCGTAGCTTTCCTCATTCTCACTCATAACCATTCAAATTTCCTTTTCGAATCCCTAAGGTGAGTGCGCGATCGTGGTTTATCTGGGATAATCGAATTGTTTTGTTGCTTGTTTGATTGATTATTGATGGAATTGTTATTGTGCCTTACATTACGTTGTTGTGGATTTATTTTCGTGTGTTTACGTACTGTTGATAAGGTCAGATGATCTCTCGACGATCGAAATCGAGCTATGTGAGGATTCGGCTCGATTCTGCGTTATGAGGTTGAGTGTCGATCTACCCTATCTACTGTTTTGTGGTTCGTGTGTTCGTTTGTGGTATTGTGTACATTGTGATTGCTAGTTGATTGTGATACAGCTTAGCATTTGTTATCTTGTGTGTATAATCGGTAGACGGGATGATCGTCTCACTAAGTATTTATGAAATACTAACGCATTTCTTTTTCCCATGTGATGCATGTAAAGATAAAGTGTTATCGTGGAAACAAGGCAATGAGAGAGGATGATTGGGATTTCTATTTATGCTTTGTTATTTGAGTTAGAATCTGGTGATTAGATTGTTAGCTTAAGATGATTATAGAATACACACGCCACCAAAGTTGCTTAGCATGACAAGGGAAAGAGCATCAGAGAACACAATAGGTTCATTGATCTCGGAAGAGGAAAGCTGCAATTAAAGCGGCTTTGGAGCAAGGACTTCTTTAACCAACGTTGAAGATATTACCTTGTGCATAGCTGCTCCTTCAAGTAGAATACTCCTTATTCCCTATATCACCTTTACTAAAAACCTGTGAAGGATTTGGGAGGAAAAAACAACTCCATAAAGGAGGAATCATGGCATTGAAAGTCTAAATGAACCAGATTTATCGGGAGGATGCAAAGAACTAGATATTTCTTCACAACAATTTGCCTCAAAAGGAGGATAGTTAACAACCAATCAATTATCATCATAGAGAACCTGGAAAAGAACCTGCATACTACATTAAGAGTGAGCACATAAGCGACAATGGTACCACCAAAGGGCACATGAGAAACCGAACTACTCGGGCCTAACAGACAATATAATGAAACTGACCAGACCAGAATCACATACTCCACGAACATTTGTACAAACAAAAGCACACCAATGAAGCATCACTCAAATTAGCGACTCGGCAACAGATCCAAGCGAATCACGATCTAGATCTAGGTCAGGCGGAGGTTCTGGAGGAATTGGACGAACCGGAGGGTCAGGTATGTGAGAGGCGCCAGGGCTTAGCTCTGGAGATACTTTATATAGTATCTCGAATACTTTTAATGATTTGAGTTTAAACAAAGATAGCTTCTAATGTCAAATATCGATTTATAATCGATGCTTAAGACGTTGGTAAAAATCATGTTGGCTAATAATTTTGTTTTTAATCGGAAATATTTTTTAAGGTAAATAGTTGATACTTTCTTTTTTGGCCATTTGAATTATGCAGTATTGTGACGACTAAAAAAAAGAATTATGCAGTATTGTAATTAGTTGAATTAATTTAAAAATACATTTTATTTATGTGGAAATGCTCCATCCGTTTTAAATTATTTGTCGTTTAAGGCTTTTTCATACAAACGTTTTTAAAAAATTAAATTTTATGTTTTACCCTAAATTAATAAAACATATTGTTTGGTATGAGTAATTAATATGCTACAAAAAATAGAGATATAAACAGCAAAATTGGTCAAAAACATGTATCAAAAATAAACAAACGACAAGTAATATGAAACAAAAATATAACTCTAAAACGACAAGTGTTATGTATCAGGTAGAGTAATATTTACGTGGGTTTTAAGTATGTGTGTAACATCCTTAAACATCAAATAATATGATATAAATGAAATATTAATTACATCGATTTTCGACAAACTAAATAGGAATTTTTTCACACAAATTAAGAAATAATTAATTGTATTTAGGTCTAAATCCACCTAAACATTTCACCATAAAAATGAAACAATGATTGTTTTATAAATTCAAATATTCTCATTTAATATTTTTTGAAGTTATAAATTTATCAATATTAATTAAGAAAAAATTATATATAAAACAAATGAATCTTTGTGAAACAATAAAAAAAGGCTAGAGCATCAAATTAACAAAGGAAGTACATAATTTGAAGGTTTTAAAAAAGAAAAGTCACATTCATATGAAAATTTAATGATTCGACTATTAAACCCGTTTTTGACGAAATGGTTTTAGACCATTTTCCGGTGTGTTTTCTTATGGAGACGTCTATCCAAATGACCGGTTTAATGGGCACGATAGAATTGTCGCCGCATGTAGTGTATTTACTTGTAAAAATCGTAGTTAGTTTGAATGAGAAATGGAGGGCTAAAGTGGGTCACATGAAAAGCCATAAAACTTTAAAATTTGGCTATGTACAAAAACTAGCAAATGTCCCAAATTTGAAATATGGATTAAAATCTTATCATATTATTAAATTGGAGAATCAATATATTTTGATATATTAGAGAAAGGAGATACTCGGACAGAACTTTGGTTTTGGGGTTCGAGATTTGGCAAATGAGCCAATGGATCAAAGATTAGTTATTAGTGTAAATTATTTTTGAATGAAGTGTTGTGTAAATCAACAAATATCTCCTTTATATTGGATGGATTATTAATATTAGGAATTAAGTAAAAATTCAAGAGTGATTTGTTTTTGTAACTTACATAATATTAAAGTCACGTTCAAATATGTATTGATGAGATTTGTGGGAGTTGAAACATGAACAATTAGATTTGTCAAGGGTTTTGAAGGAAAAAATATTTATAGGTTAAACTACGAACGGAAAGCTTTAAGAATCGTAAATCGTAAATCGTAAAAGAACTGTTTGCGGAAAGCATTCTTCGTATTAAGTTACGGATCCCTTTCTCAAGGGTGATACAAGAGTATATATATTAGTTTCAGTCGGCTAAGCCCATTACAAAGAATAAAAGGAGAATTTCCTAAGTCGCAAGGGTTTTCCTTTTGTCAAAGTCGGCCAATGATACATGGGCTCCGTTTTCTGGGCTTGTAAGATGTTTGACTTGTCTCTACGGCCCAAATCCATCTGGCCGCTAACTTGTCATGCCGTCGGCTCCATCTCACCAAAGATTGATACGGCAAAGTAGAAGATCGTTTCATTGGTTCGTATACGGAACAATTTGCGTATGGATTGCTAAACAGAACCATCACCCAACTCGGCAAGACAGTGAACTCGGTAAAATATGAGATCGGCAAGACTGGTCCACTCGGCAGAAAACTGGTCAACTCGGCAACACAAAGTTGACGAGACAGTTTTTGACTAGACATGATTCGTCATGCGACAGTAGCTGCAAACAGTTTACGGAACAGTTTGGGAACCACGACAACTGCCAACTTGGTGAAACCAAGTCGGCACCGGCGAAGTCGACAAAGCAAAATCGGTGAGGTAAAATCGGCAGTGGTGAAGTTGGCAAACAGTTCTTTGCCTGGAAGTGATTCGCTACGCGATAGTAGTCGCAGACAGTTATGAAACAGTTCACGACACACGATATGACATGCAAACTAACTAGACACTAATTGGTAAGGGCATTTCTAACCATTGTCTTAGGGAGAGGGGATTTCGACCCTAACAGTTAGCCCCCCAGCTCGGTACTATGATAATAGTAGCGTAGTGATAAATGTCATGTACGAGGACAATGGTTAGAAATTTACCGTAAAGGCGTCCTTGTGTGTTTTGCCAGCTTTTCTGATGAAGAATTGATAAAGCGTTGAGTTGTTCTCCGTTCTAACAGATGAATGTTTATGCAGTATTGCTGAATTAATAACAATGGAATTTCTGAAAAATATACCAGTTTGTTACGTTTTCCGAGGTAAAAAGATGGAGTTTGTTTTCCATTATAAATATCCTCATTTCATCTCTTCCTTTCAAACTCAACTCTCCACCATCTCTCTAGAAAGGTACTGTCTCGCTGGCTTATCTTGTTTTTTTTTTCTTTTTGCGTATGTCGATGTCGGCGTCGAGGTTGCGCCGAGTTCATGTGTTGCGTAGTTCGGAATGAGATTGTGCCGAGTTCGAAACGAATTATGTGCCGACTTTGTGCTAACGTTGGTGCCGACTTCGTGCTAACGAGGTGCCGACTTCGAACCCAACTCGTGCCGAGTTGGTGTGCTAAGTTGGGGTCGCGTATGATTCGGGCCGAGTTTTTGTCGACTCCGCGTTCGTCGTTGTGCCGACTTCACGTCATCGTGATGCCGAGTTCGGCGTCAAATTCGCGCCAAGTTGATTTTAGGCCGAATTGATGTTACACCGAGTTTGAGCAAGATTTCGTGCCGAGTCTAGCACCAATTCTGTTTGTACTCATATGAAATTCTCAATTGCCTTGTGTAATAACTCTACGAATTCTTACAAAGTTTTTCCTTGATTCCGAATCGACCGAAACTTGTTCCGCAGAACTCGTTCTTGTATGGCATGTTTGAGTGATGCTGAAATTGCGAAAATATTAGAGGAGATGACTTGCGAACTTCCTTACGATCCTCGCGATGTCGAGCCCACACTTGATGAATGGGTTAACTTGTCAGGATAAGAACGAATTTGTAGAGGCGAGATACGATCTCTATCCTTAATTCTGAAAACGCCACGTAGTATGATAGTTGCATGACGTTCCGAATCCCAGGATACAACTACAATCGATTCTATTTTGCACCATTCAACAATAGAACCACACAAACGCTAGATTTTGTGTTATAATAAAATAAAAGAGATTTGTGAGAGATGTTGTTGTTCATATTATGATCTCATTATTCGTTTGATTTTCATGAGAAAAGAAATGGTTTGTTTTATAAACAAGACCTCACGTACGCTTACATAACGTATAATCAAGTGTAGTAAAGTAAAGCAATGACTAGAGAAGTTATGAAAATTAATCTCATAATAATTTCATAATAAAACGTGATTGACTAAAGAATTCAATAAGTTTTTATTTCTCTTTTATAATTAATTGAAGGAGATATTTTAGATTTTAACATTTCTATAATCTAAAAAGAATTTAGTCTAAAAACTAATCTTTTATCCATTGGCCTTTTTGCCAAATCTCTAAACCCAAAACCAATTGGTATGAGCATCTCATTTTTCTAATATACCAAAATATATATTAGTTCTCCACTTTAATAATAAGATAGGATTTTAATCCATACTTCCAATGTGATAAAAAAAGCTAGACAAGCTTTTTCAAATCATCCACTTTAGACCCCCATTTCTAATTCAAACTAACTCCGATTTTGACAAGTACATACACTACATGCGGCGACGATTCCATCGTGCCCAAAAAACTTGTCATTCTAATGAACGCCTCCATCAGAAAACTAACCGTAAACCATTTGTTAAAAACGAGTTCCAACAATCCCCCACATGAATAGAAATGACTCTAGACACATGACTCGATAAAACGGACTTTTGAGAGTATAAACGAAAAATCCACTGCATAGTGAGTTGGTAGCGTTTTTCAGCTTTGAACCAATCATTGTTAATAGCTATCAGGTTTACTCGACCAGGAGGTGATCATGATGTCTTGAACCACCCAGGCTTTGATGTAAACCTAGACAACAGCCATAACACAGCTTCATTTTCTCACAGAACTAGGTTCTCTATTGTGTTCTGAACGTTCCTGATATCATGAGTGAACTTGGAGAATATAGCATTCCCTTTATTCTCCTAAAAACGGCTCCATTTCACACTCACTAGGTGATTTGCCATTCGCTTTGTTTAAAGGAGAATCATGTAATACTCCACTTATATCTGGACTCAAATCATTAAAAACAAAATATTTTTCACAAATTTAAAATGTAAATGTAAATTTATTTCAAATCATTATATCTCAAACTATGGACTCAAATCTTCTAAATTTTAAAAACAAGCATAGCAATAAGATTCGATGTTAGGGAAACGACTAATGGAAGGATGCATCCTGCATTGAATATCAAGCAAGTGCTTCTTTTGACCAATCAAGACTAATCTCTCAAACAAGCTTCTCCCGAATTTCGCGTTCTCACAATGTCCGCTACAAACCATTGCCGGTAACTGAAACTCGTCACCTATTAAAACAGCATCACCTTTGAGTTGCAATGCAGCCACTGATTCACATTCTTTTAGTTGAGCCACTTCGCGTCTACCACAAGCATTTCTATAGCTCCTGTCCTTTCGGGTTTTCATTGCCGCTGCGCCCGAGGCAGTACATAATATACTCCTAGCTTTTTGCAAACAGAATTTCCCTATATCTCTGTCTTTAAGAAAAGTTGTAGGAAGCGAACGTAGAGCTTTAACGCTATTAGCCGCGAGGACATTATGAAACCAATCGAAAATGTATCTTCCGTTCTTGAATTTATCGGTGAATGCATTCTCCTGCAAATAATATTTAACATGTTTCAAGAAATCGCGTGCTGTGATCAACCTCTTTACATCAACAGCCGAAAGTAGAGCCTTGGGTAGATTTGTGTACAAATCAACCATATCTAGCTCATGTTGTATATGGAGCTCATTGAATCTAGAAGTCACAAACTCTCCTAAAGTAAGAATGTTTATAACTTCTTCCTCTTTCTTCTTCTTTTCTTCCAAGATGGCTACGTATTTCCGGTACTTAGCTTCAGTGTTTTCAAGAAGATCTATAACTGACTCCAATCTCTCCTTCCATCCACATAACGGTGAGACCAATTGACGAAGCTTAGCAATACGGTGATCAAGAAACACGTTGCGAAGATCATCATTATCATCAATCCCCATTCTTATTCTGTTCCCAGATAAAACTATGTCCCCAAGTCCATAAGTGTGATGCTCCGAAGAATCAAGAACTAGACGCACCAGCCTCGATATCACCTCCACAACTGCCGTGTTCGTCAAGGCACACACTAATGTTTTGCAGTTTAACTCTGAAAGGGCAAAAAGAAGCGTTGCAACAGTCTTTATTATACCAGTACCATGAGGACCCCAAATCAGTTTCACTCTAGTATTGTTGACCGTATGATTCCTTGCAGCGATGCAGCTGAAAATCGTACTTTGTTCAGTAGAGCTTCTTGAGACGGATTCATGTTCGAGGAACGGATTATGATCGAATTTATATAGTCTCTGATGACAATTTTTATCCAGAATTTATTCCAAAAACTTTTAACATTAGTGATAAAGTTATACTTTTTGATGAAATAACAAAGTACATGGTGCTAAATTCCAAAAGGAAAGAGTTATTTGTACTAGGAGGATAAGCAAACTTTAGCTTCCCTGGCTCATTTTTTCACTACAAAATGGCAACAGATAAAACGGTCTAGAATTGTTCAAATAAGCAAGACGCAAAAGAGACAGAGACACTTGGTTTAGAAAGGGGCAAAGGAAACAAAAAGTTTGTTTGGAAATCTACAACATAGTTTTAAGAAAGAAACACTTAAGATTCATTCAAAGATTTTTGGAGTTGGATGTTGAAGTTGAAACCATCCTTTTAATCGTCCGCACTTTCCTCAGCTTCCATTGTCTCCTGCAAAACAAAAAACCCGAGAATACGATTGGAACTTTTTTTATATGAAACTTCTAAATTTCAAAAAGATTCATCAAAAAAGCTTTTACTTGATTGGTTTTGGAGTCACAGTTTCCTCCGCAACACTCAACAACGCAAAAGAAACGTCGCTTATAATGTCATTCTTTGAGAAAGACTTGACCGGCCATCTCATCGGTACAACTGAATTTCTGCATCAATTCAAAAACAACAACAATCACAAATATTTCTCATATTTCTGCCTAATCATAACCACAAAAACTCACCCTTGCAAGCAAATGTATCTGCACTGTTCTATCTTGCTTTTCGTGTATCGCTTGTAATATTTCTCCATAAGTTTTTCGGCAATAGAAACATCAGAAGATGGCAAGACGTGCCAAATCTTCAAAACTTGGACATTGTGATTCTCTTTCTTGATAATGTCTATTGCCCAAATGAGGCTTAGGTCATCATCGATCTCGTGTTGTCTAAACAGATTCTCAGTCTCAACAATCCCAACGCCTTTCGATAACTTTTCCAAAATGCACATAACTCTTTTGTTAATTTCAGAGTCTACAATCGTCTCTAGAGATTTCAAGAATTCATTGGTAAGCAAAACCTGTAGTAAGAGAACAAGATCTCAGAGAAGCAAGAATAATAATAGATAAGCACAGTCAATGGCGGAGGTAGAATTTTGTTTCACCGGGGTCATAATTTAGTTTTTATATGAAAAAAAATCAAATGTAACATGAGCCCAAATTTTTAAGTATTTGTATTTTATTTTGTAACATAGACCTAAATTAGTTTTGCATGGGGTCAAAAATATTTCCATTGTAGGGTCAATATAGTGGCTTTTAAAGACACTTATTATTAGGGCTGGGCGTTCGGGTACCCGATTGGGTTCGGGTCGGGTATTTCGGGTATCGGGTACCCGAGGTTTAGGGATATGATACCCGATCGGGTATTACATATATTTAGGTCGGATTCGGTTCGGGTTCAGGCGAGTTTGGGTATGCCCGAACTATATCCGAAATAGCTTCTTTTTTTTTGGTCGAAACCCGAAATAGCATTGTAATCAACAAAAAAACATACTTAAAAATGAACATATGAAGTGTAACGGAACAATGCTCAATCAAGTCAAGAAATCGAAGCTACATATGAATGAATAAGTTATAATTCTTAAGAAAAATGTGAAAACAGTGAAGTGTAAAGGAACTGTAACTGTTCAACGATTTTACCAGAATCATCTCCAAATTTTAAAAATCTAAACAATTCACTCTGGGTTATTAAAAAAAAAAAAACTTTTCAATTTCAATAAGAAATTGAATTGAGTTTGTCATACAGTATTATTAATACTGACCAATTAATCAATGACATCCAACCCTAATCACTAATGTGTGTGTAAAAAAAAAAAAAAAAAATCGGGTATCGGGTACGGGTAACCGAACCTTAAGAAATTGAAACCCGATCGGGTATTTTCACATTCAAGATCGGGTTCGGGTTCGGGTTTTTCGGGTCGGGTTCGGATAAAACGCTCAGCCCTACTTATTATATATTTTAAAATTCATATGGGTCACTTGACCCCCTAAAAACAAGCTGCCTCCGCCACTGAGCACAGTTGAATTATATTAAACCGTACCTTCCATATCGAGTTTTCAAAGGAAATAAGCTTATTATTTTGAAGCTTATCAAGATCATCAAGTGCTGTTGTTGATCTTTCAATACACTTAGCTAATGATTCATCATCTTCAGCATCATGGAAACAGTTTCGTTTCTTCGCATCATCTACTAACTGCCTCCAAACTGATTTATTATTCGTTAAAGTCGCCTCATTTCCAAGAATCCATAAGCAATATCTTGATACACGTTTTGGTATCACCTATGACCGACGTAGCAAAGGGATTTCCAAATTAGAATAGTTAATTTCCTTTTTTATATTAGAGATGAGTTTTGGGTGTTTTTCCTTTTCAATCTCAGTTTACTTATGTACGTTGGCCTATAAAAGGGTCTTTTGATGATGAATAAGAATTATCTTCCAAGAATTAACCTTAATCTCAAAGAGAGACTAGGGTTAAGAGAAAGCTTTGCAAAACTCTTTCTTGTTCTTACATTGTTAATCACGGCTCCGGTTACGAGATCGAAAGCTAAGTTACTGGATCGTATCAATTTGGTATCAGAGCCAAACGATTCAATGGGAGATCAAAATAATGTGTTGACACAACTCGCTCTCTTAATGGAGACGATGAACAACATCGGAGAAGACGTAAGATCCCTTAAAGGAGATGTACGATCTCTTAAGGAAACAGTGGCAGAACACGGAGCTACACTTGAAACACTACCATCAAGCTGTGTCAAGGAACATACTCCGAATAAAGGACAAACCACAAGGGGAGTGTTAAAATCAGGACCGTCTCTGAAACTTACGACCGAGGAGCTTTCTGAAGAAGCGGTATTAAGTGGGATCAAGGGTAGTAAAGGGTTGACATCACAATCAAGAGGAGCATGTACGAGTATTACACCGGCTGGAGATGGCAACATGATAAGAGGTGATCACAAATTTACCTCTTCTGGTGGACCATGGCCAACACGAGCTGTGGGGCGAGAACACGGTCACCGAAAAACAGATAGCGGCGGGGATTGGCGCGTGCGACCGATCGGACTAGAACCGAAAAATATACGACATGGTTACTCTCATGATGATTTCAGAATTCATGAGAGGTTTGTTGATCTTGTCGATGATGATGGTGGACGACGCGGCTTAACCCGATTCAGCGTCCCACCGGCAAAGATGGAATTTCCATCTTACGATGGAACCACAAACGCGATGGAATGGCTGCAGAAGTGTGATGATTATTTTGCAGATCAAGGAGTCTTTGATGATGATGCTAAAGTACGTCAAGCGACATTCGTACTAACGGGTCAAGCATATCATTGGAATAATAATCTCCGACGATTAATAACTCACCGACTAGGGTGGATGGAATTCAAGAAAATTTGCAAAAGTCGGTTTGGGAAAGCTGACAAGGTTAATCCGGTGGGGGAGTTATGCAATGAATGGTGAGCAAACTGAGACGACATTGGGTCTTGCTAGATACGGGTAGCACTCATAACTTTATTAAGAGTAGTATGGCTGAGACACTTGGGGTCCCAGTCAACCGCAAGCCGGGGCTTTTTGTTGCACTAGCCGATGGTGGAAAATTTCCTATTGATGGCTTTTGCAAGGGATTGAATTTGTGTGTTCAGGGACACAAATTTAAGGCAGATTGTTTTGTAATTCCATTGAAGGGTTTTGATGTTGTTCTAGGGATTCGCTGGTCAAATTCACTTGGTCGAGTAGTGTGGGATGGACCATGCAAGACCGTGGAATTTCAACAAGGTCCAACTATTATCATATGGCATGGTGAAGCTACTTCAAGAAATAAAGAAAACGTTTCTTTACATACGATTAGTGATAATTGTGGACTCTTAGAGAGTTGGTTTGACAAGGATGATGAAGTGTTTACGATACCAGGAAGTTTTGGTTCTACGTCTTTGATTTGTGACATAGAACATAAGGCATCTTACTCCTTACACCAACAAGAATCAACTGATAGAATTAACGTTTTGCTCCGACGATTTCAGACGTGTTTTCAAAACCAAAAGGGCTTCCTCCACAATGAATATGTGATCATCGAATCAGGTTATTACACGGAGCTAATCCTGTCGCAGTTCGACCTTATCGCTATCCTCATCTTCTTAAAAATGAAATTGAGCGACAATGTGCAGAGATGTTACGGAATGGTATTATTCGGCCAAGCACATCTCCAATCTCTTCGCCGGTGCTTTTAGTAAAAAACCCGGATAATACATGGCGGTTCTGCATCGATTACCGAGAGTTGAATAAGATCACTATCAAAGATAAATTTCCTATTCCGGTGGTGGACGAGTTACTAGATGAGTTGCATGGTGCTCGGTTTTTTACAAAACTCGACCTTACTTCAGGGTATCATCAAGTTCGTATGTGTGAACAAGATGTAGAGAAGACCGCTTTCCGAACACATCATGGTTATTATGAGTTTTTGGTGATGTCGTTCAGTCTGTCAAATGCACCATCCACGTTTCGGAGCCTTATGAACTGAGTCTTTCAAGAGATGTTACGGAAATTTGTGTTAGTTTTTTTGACGATATTTTGATCTATAGTGGAACGTGGGAGGATCATTTGCAGCACGTGCGATGCGTGTTGGAGCTGCTGCGAGATCATAAATTCTTACTCAAACAGTCTAAGTGCTCTTTTGCTCAAGAAGAAGTTGGTTATCTTGGACATGTGATTTCTCACAAGGGTGTCAACGTTGATCCATCTAAAATAACGACCATTACCGAGTGGCCTCGTCCAGCATCAGTACGCGGTGTTCGGGGGTTTCTAGGGCTCTCAGGTTATTATCGCAAATTTATACAAGGTTATGGCATAATCGCAGCTCCATTAACCAACTCCTTAAAAAGACCGGATTCGCTTGGACTTATGAGGCAGAGAGAGCTTTCCAAGCTTTGAAAAAGTCACTTTCAGAATCACCGGTGTTAGCACTTCCGAATTTTACTCAAGAATTTGTTGTTGAATGTGACGCATCCGGAAGTGGAATTGGTGCTGTCCTTCAATAATGTGATCACCCTATCGCTTTCTTTAGTAGGAAATTGGCCGACAGACACATTAAACTTGCGGCATATGAAAGAGAGTTGATTGGTTTGGCGAAAGCAGTACTCCATTGGAGACCATACTTGTGGGGAAGAAGATTCAGTATACGCACCGACCACTATAGCCTTAAATTCTTACTGGAACAACGATTATCCACGTCTCCGCAAGTCCACTTGATAAGTAAGTTATTGGGATTTGATTTTGGGGTTGAATTTCGGTCAGGAGTAACAAACAAGGTGGTTGATCCTCTATCGCGACAAGGTGACAATACGGCCGAAGAAACTTGTGTGCTTCATGCCTTAACCACTAACAACAAAGGGATTTTAGCTCGTCTTAGAATTGAGGTGAACACTAATGTTTTCCTCTCTGCATTACGCGATAGAATTTTACGGGGCGAGGAATCCACTTTGTGGGAAGCTCGTGATGGGCTAATTTTCCGTAAGGGACTTGCTTATCTCAACACCGACTCTGTTCTTGTACATGAAATTGTTGCAGGATTTCATAATTTTGGCCATGAAGGTATACAGAAAACTATGGACAGAATACGACGTGATTTTTATTGGCCAGGGTGGAAGAAAAAGGTGCAAGAATTTGTGGGAAATTGTCAGATTTGTCAAAAAAACAAGTGGGAGACACTTCAGCCAGCGGGTTTAATGCAACCATTACCGGTTCCTACAAAGATTTGGTCTGATATTTCAATGGATTTCATTGAGGCTTTGCCAAAAGTTTCTGGAAAAACAGTGATTTTTGTCGTTGTCGACAGTTTTCAAAGTATGGCCACTTCATGGCTCTGAGTCATCCTTATTCCGCAGCTACAGTTGCGCAAGCTTTCTTTCGCGATATTGTACGCTTACACGGAATCCCAAAGACGATCGTCTCTGACCGCGATAAAGTCTTCCGTAGTATTTTTTGGCATGAGCTGTTCCGTTTGTTGGGAACAAAATTGTGCTTCACTACAGCGTATCGACCTCAATCTGACGGGCAAACCGAAGTCGTCAACAGAACTTTAGAAATGTATTTACGATGTGTGACAGGAGATACGCCTCGAAAATGGTTGGATTAGCTTCCTTGGATAGAGTATTGTTACAATACATCGTTTCATAATAGTCTCAAAACAACACCGTTTAAAGTTGTGTATGGAAGAGAACCTCCGCGTTTGTTGGATTATGCGGCTGGAAGCTCGCAGGTTGATGAAATAGATGTGGCATTGGAGAAGAGAGATGAGTTTCTCACCATGGCAAGAGAACGCTTATTGGAAGCGCAAAACCGAATGAAATCTACTTATGATACTCACCACCGTGCGGTCGAGTTTAATGTGGGAGATTGGGTGTGGTTAAAGCTTCAGCCGTATCGTCAACCAACAGTGGCGCGAAGATCATTTACAAAATCGTCTCCAAGGTTTTATGGGCCTTTTGAGATAATTGAACGCATTGGGACGGTTTCATATCTTCTACATTTACCAGAGGGAACACGCATTCATGATGTGTTCCATGTGTCCCTTCTTAAAGAATATAAAGGAGAAAAGACACAACAAGTTGTAGTTTTACCACCGGTTTTACAAGGAAAAGTGGCGCCAGCTCAACCGGTCAAGCTTCTTAAGGCAAGGTTCATCAGAGGTAAACGTCAAGTGCTTGCTCAATGGACTGCAGATGTTTCAGATGATTCTACTTGGGAGGACGCAGACAAGTTAATCGAAGCGTATCCGGAATTGGAGCTTGAGGACAAGCTCCTTGTTGAGGAGGGGAGAAATGATACACGTTTTGGTATCACCTATGACCGACGTAGCAAAGGGATTTCCAAATTAGAATAGTTAATTTCCTTTTTTATATTAGAGATGAGTTTTGGGTGTTTTTCCTTTTCAATCTCAGTTTACTTATGTACAGTTTACTTATGTACGTTGGCCTATAAAAGGGTCTTTTGATGATGAATAAGAATTATCTTCCAAGAATTAACCTTAATCTCAAAGAGAGACTAGGGTTAAGAGAAAGCTTTGCAAAACTCTTTCTTGTTCTTACATTGTTAATCACGGCTCCGGTTACGAGATCGAAAGCTAAGTTACTGGATCGTATCATATCTACACAACAAAAGTCTGATGAATCAAGAACAACAACAAAAACAATTTCACAATAATAATACACATAGAAAGTTCTAGATAGATAACCTCGCGCGTGTGAGTGCTACATTGGTTCTTTGTTGGTTAGATAGAAAACCGATTGTTCCTTTACCGTTAGACCTGACGGTTGAGATTATTATGATATCTTCTTCACCGCCTTGAAACCCATCTACGGACCTAACACTCACTGAGAATAGCTCTTCGCTATTATTATACTTTTCGCCTATCTTTTCTTGGATTGCAAACATTTGAGCCTTGTAAGGTGAAATCACACCTACACTGATTTGTTTTCGCGCCTTTCTTGAAACTGCATAATACAACAAGAATCAAACATCAAACTCTACTTTTTAAAAATGACCAGAATCAAGATCTGTTTACCTGAGTAAAGCTTTGAGACAATCTCAGCCACGACAGAGACTTCCACGGCGTTTTTTAAACTGTACCCTTGTCCAAACTGTTCTCTTCCATAAGGTACGTTGATGAAAGAGTACGGTCCATACATTTTCTCAGGAAGAAACTTTCTCTCATAACTCCTCAAATCTTACAGAAGGAGCATCCAAAATCTTCATACCGTAAAACTCTCTGTTTGGGAAAATACTAATCGATGGATGCATTCGGTATTGCATATCTAGCAATTGTTTTTTATGCCCCAACCAGACCAATCTTTCAAACAGACTCCTTCCAAGATCAGCCTCTGAAGCAATCTTGCTTTGGATCATTGCAGGCAATTGCTTCTCATCACCGATCAAAACAGCGTGTTGAAGTCCTCGAAGCTGCATAGGAATGGCTGACTCACATTCTTTTAACTGAGCAGCTTCATCGATCATTAGAAGTTGTATCGGACTACTCATATGTAATTTGGCAGAGCTTGATGCTGTGCAGAAAAGCAGAAATGAGTTTGCTAAGCATAAATCTTTAAGTCCAAGCTTTCCTATAAAATCCGGAAGTTTAATACTTTCGCAAATGGATTTCAACATCTCCACACAATCTTGCTTTCTTGTATCATTCTGAAATCGACTATCTTCTTTCTTAGTATCTTTTCGGACATATTTCAGTCTTCCATCACCATTTACCATCACATCTGAAATGGTCATATCTCTAAGGAGATCATTAGCCAAATTCATTTCTTTCGCCACTCTAAAGGAGAGCAAAGTAGTAGGTAAATGCAGGCACAAAGTTGGGAACTGAAAATGCAGATCACTTCTGAGTTTGCTAAATCTCTTCTCCACATATTCCTCAAACGAAAGACGTTCTTCCTTAACGCAATCTGTTTTTTTCATCCATATACCCTTGTTGGAATCTTTAACTTTCTCGGGACATTCCTTCTTGTCAAAGTACTGGCGATACACTTCTCTCGGATCACTGAGCAAAGAGATCATGTGCTTTGCATTTGCTCTCCAACCCGTCACAGCCTGAAAGCATTCATATAGTTTCTCAACTCAGTAATCAAGGAAAACATCGAAAAGATCTTCCTGTTCTTTGATCTTCATCCTTTCTTTGTTTCCAAACAACACAATATCTCCAAGACCATATCCATCATATCTCAATGACTCAAAGACTAATTTCACAACCCGTGAAGCAACTTCCAATACCGCTATGTGGTAGGGATCTTATCAACCTATTAAACAAAACACAAAATCCATAATAAAGCAACCAAAAACAAACTTGAAGTTATATATTAAGTTTCTAAGAAGAGTAGAAGATTACAAAACCTGTCCTCTGTAAAGATTTGAGTTAAGCACATCAAGAAGGGACCACGAGAAGACAACATCGACTAGATCTCTTCCTTTAACGATTCTCTCCTTCTTCTTGGTTTCCTTTACTCTCCACAAATGTGCCATATTTTCCAACTCTTGTCCCTCAAATCCCAAGACCTATCAATTTTATGCAACATTTATTTTATCACTTGAGAAGATGAAGTAATTCTGTCGTGAGGAGGGAGACTAGAAGTTGAGGAAGTCCAAAAGATTTGTTCTTTTCTTGTTCCTCGGAAAGGAAAACCAAAACTATAACCAAAACCGCATACTTTTACATTAAAATATTCAAACGTAGTACAACTTCTAACTAGGACTTTACGCATTCTCAACTATGTAAATATATATATTCTGAGATATTCTTTGAGATTTTTCTTTCTAAATTCAAATAAGAATCTCCAATTCATATCTATTTAGCCTTAAAATAAGCACGGTAGTAAATCTGTAAATTCAGAAGTCCTTACTATTTTAAATTTGTAGATGTGATTTTTTTTTTAATGTCATTTGTTTTTTTAATACCATAAACATGGTTGGAATAAGTACGACATCAGAGTGTAGATGTGATTAGAAATCATAAAAAATAAATTGTAGGAGATCAACTTTAAATTACGACTTGATTCACCTTTCTGAGTCTTTCCACTTTCGTAACTAATTAAGCTCCGTGTTTTCTTCGGTTCGTCTCGTAAATATTAAAGATAATTACATCTGCATTTAAAGTCATGTTTACTATCACCAAGACTTTTTACAAACCATGACTTATCGAAAATTTCTGACGTGATTGATTAGATTGACATTAGTATATGTACTTCAACTCATTTTGCTTTCTCTCGCTAATATCTACTTTTTCTTTTGATATTCGTTAGTTCTTCCTTTAGAATAAAACAATAGACTTTGCCTTCTAATGGTGATGCTTATTTGAGAGATGCAAAGCAAAAAATTATGCGGTGCGGTACGGTATAATTGCGGATCATCCGGAAAAATGTATTTGTGGAATAAGTGCGGTTTTTATAAAAAAGCAGGTCACCGGTTGAACAATTCTTCTTTATTTGTCGCAGGAGCACTTGCGTTGAATTGCGACATATGATACCTCATAACTCTGTTTTGTGATGATCTATAATGAGCGAGAAATCCTTGTTTCTTTTGGTAACCAGAATCAACAAGATAATACTTTTCTGGTGGGGGCAAAGGAAACTCTAAATCGCTTTCTTGTGCTATTGCGAGTACGGTTGAGTCGTGACATGATCCTGATGCTCCATTCCAAATATATGTGGATAACATGTTCAAATCACATATGGCCATTATATTAAAGGATGCAGAATCGTGTCGACTCCAATACATTCCTTGTAATTCTGGTTTCACTTTCACACAAACATGAGTCTCATCTATAGCTCCAACGAATCCACTGAAATATGGATAATAGTTTCGATTAACTTGTAGGAGTTAAGGAATTTGGTATAATTCTTGTCTTGTTGGAGTCTTAATATAATCGCATGTAAGTAATTCAGTTGCCCTCAAAACTTCAAAAAACTTTCTATTCACAGTCTCCTGATTTCGTCCAAATCTCAAACCAACATCTCTTTGAACTTCATTGTAACTCACAAAACAAATACAAAAAAAAATCTATCGGAAACGTAAATTCTATAGATTTACACAATTATTACAATTATTTTTACAAAACCAAAACCAAAAGTTATGATATCAGGAAATTAGAGAATCATATTCTAAATTATTATTTTTTAAATATAATTAAACTAGCAAAATTTAAAATAAGAAAAGTAACTAAATTGATTTCTTAAACTTGTTGTTACTAGAAAAAACAATCACATTAGAAATCATGTAGTAATGACATACATATTGGTGATTGTATATTTATCGCGATAAAAAGTAAAATAGATAAAATTATCTTTTCTCAAGTGTAGATATATAATATGATTTTTTAAAACGTACTACAAAACCAAACACAAACTGCACGAAATGTTAAAAATATAAGTGACAAATGTTTTAAGTAAAACAATTAAATTACAATATAAAATACATTTACGGCAAAACCCGCACGTATTGCATTCAATGATAGATGTAATATGATTCAAGTTAAAAGTAAAAAGTGTTCATCACGAATATGGAGGAAGAAGTATATGTCTTGAATCTAACTGGATCAAAGTTAATTATCTGTAGTAAAATCATCTTTGTAATAATTCTCAATAATTGTAATAAATAATAAATCCGAACGATTAAAATTTCTTTTTTAAGTATCATACTATTTATGGAAAATAAAAACTTTTTTAAAAACATAATCGGGGCTTTTGATTTGAGAAAGTAATAACAAAAGTTTTACATAAAACAAAAACAAAATCACAAGACCTCTGCTAACCAGAAAACATGAAATATAGTGGTAGGTAAATATCGATTATATTCGATTTCCACAAAAGGGGAGTCTTAGTGGACTTTAAATGTCAAGTATGTGGTTTTGAAAGTAAGTCTATTAACCATGTGATATTCTCTTGTTCATATTTATATGATAACATTGCAATGTATCCCAACTTCTCTTTCATATATAATTCCTATAAAAATAGTTTGATTTCGTTAAACCTTAAACGCCTTATTCCAGGGTTAAGTTTGAGATACCAGAAAAAATATGAATTGTTGGTTATTTGAAGGGGAGTTGTTCTTGGCTAATGAAGTGGTGGGAAAGGCTTGTGATGAAAAAGATCAGTGGTATGCAGCTCAAGTTATTGAGGTGAATATTGATGTTTTTCATTTTGAGGAGTTATTGGTGTCTAAAAAAAATCATATAGGCTTCTTGATCTTAAGGTTAAATGTAATGTTTGAATGTCATGGTCTAAGAAGAATCATATGGTAAGTGCTTTATTGGTTCTAAGAGATGGTAGGGGTTTTGTTCTTCACAACCGAAGATGTGTTGGTAATATGTCAAGTTTTGATGTGTGTTGGTAAGATGTGCTGGTTAGATGCTAAGCTAATAACCTTTATGTGGGTTGTGGAACTATTCATAGGGTTAAATCATGTGATTTTTGCCACTGAATTTCCAGAAATGGTAGGTGCAGCTGAGAGGCCAAGGCATCGCCTAATTTTAGTTTTTCATGCAACTGAAACTGCAAATGCTCTAGAAAACAATATTAGTTGGAAGGTGATTAAAACATAGAGAAACAACAAAAGGGCATTGTCTATTTCTCAAAGCATAACAAAGGATTGGAGATTATAATCTGTAGCAATTGAATATCCAGCTTGGCTAGAAGAATTTATTATGATTGAGAGTTCCACATCCTTTTTTTTTTGCTGTAAAATAAAATTCAAAACAACGAAAAACAAATGAAAAAAGTATATTCCATAAAAAAAATATATAAATTAAAATGAAAAAAACATCTAAAACATCAAATAATTAGAAGAGAAAATTACACTTTCTACCATTCGTAGAAAAAAACTATTTAAAAATGTCCAGTATTCTAAAAAGCGCTAGGCGGAGAAGGAGGGCCTAGATCCTAACCGTATATGTGGGAGTATAGGCGGGGTCTAGGCGGATAATTATTTTTAGGAATATATACCTATAAAAATGAATGAATATATATATATATATATATATATTGCAACGAATAAAACATGAATATATATTATACACTTAGAAATTAGAAAGTAAAAATGTACTCCATAATATTAAATTTCATAAATTCTTATGTAAAAATATGCGTAGTTTTAAATATACATATGATCCCAAAATATAAATTTAAAAATAGTCTTATATAAAAACATATACATATACAATCTCTAAACTTATTTTTAATAGAATTCAATTAATAGGTTTGATCTTTAGAGGCTAAAAATAAATATTGCTTATGATAAACATTTTTAGTTTACAATATAATAAAAAAAAATTATGATTCAAAATTTTTTTTTTGATATGGCCGCGTAATGTCTGTCTAGACCGCTTAAACGTCTCCTAGACCCCGTAAACATCCGCATAAACCGTATAAACACCCGTATTTTTAAGAATCTGCGTAAATCACAGAATAGCATAAAATTAGTACGCCGTGTCATTACATCAAGGTATAAAATCACAGAATGACCGCATTTTAGAACACTGAAAATACCACAAACTAAAACTTCTTTCATTTTAACCTGATTTTATCATTATGCCCCTCATTATCTTCCATCTACTGACTCACTCACGTGTCTTCTTTCTTTATCTCCTTCACCTTCTCTCTCTTTTCATTTAATATTTTTTAAGTTTGGAACTTTCTCTATCTTTTTAATTCTCTAATAAAAATCTTCAATATTCTCAACTGAATAAATATAACAAACAATCTAATAGATAAGTAATGTAAAGGAGACATGATTTAATTAACAAAACAAAATATAATAAGGTGTCCAAGTGACAGACAAGTATCCCAAACATATGTTTTACATATTAGACAAAACTTAATGGACAACACAGAATATAAGAAGATATATATGTGACAGAGAAATTATCCCAAACATATGTATAGATAGGAAACACAATTTAGTTGACAGCACATAATAGAAGAAGATGTCCATGCGACGGACAAGTTATCATAGAAGTATGCATATGCGTTATACGTGGACAATAAAAATACGTTTTTGTGGTGGACAACAAAAACCTTTAACTTGCATAAAAAAAAATATGAAAATTTTTTGTTTGGTTAAATGAAATTAAAAAAAAAGAATAAAAAGAGAAAGAAGAAACGAGGAAAGAGAAAAAAAAAAAAAGTCAGATATCAACTCTTTCTCATGTCACTCTCACCTTGTCACAGACGAAAAACATGGCCCACCTTCGTCTACCTAACCAAAAATAAGATCATTAATCCAATGTCATTTTCATTCAGCCGAAAAAGTGAACTGTAGTATTTTTTGAAAGCTCATTTGTCAAGTCGTATTTCGTGAAAGTGGATTTCTAAGAAATTGTATTTATTTGATAATCCCTAATTAGAAACAAGGAAATATTTAATTCTTTGTTCCTACATTCTCAAAAAAAAATGGGCACTTTAAGTCTTTAACAAAAGTTTTCTGTCAACAACTGTAGGAGCTGGATTTCACCATTAGAAATCGACTAGATTATATTCGATATTGGGCCTCATGTCCAGAACCGCGATAAATTTGAATAAAGGCCAGCAAATCCTTCGAATTTACTGGGCTTAAATAACCAACCCATCAACCGCCCGAGCTGAAGATTCCTTAACAGTTCAACTCAGCAAGGAAAGACCAAGTCAGCGCCGCTCAACATATCAACATAAGATCCCAACATTTCCGGAGGGTGTATCAGAACGTGCCCGAGATCCCAAGCCACGAGGAGATATTTACGAAGTTGAACCGTTCAGCTTAGAGGAGTATAAATAGCTAGCTCTAGAGCCCAAATGACTAACTTTTTCCTTCCGTTTACACACAATCACACTTTAGCTCATCACACTTGTTATAACTAAAGCTTCTTTGTATACTTGATCATTCATCAATATAAATCTATTTTTTGTTATCTTGGTCTCGAGTTTAGTTAGATTTATCAACATTTCATAGGACTAATGTTTTTTTCCTTAATTTACATATAAATTCTTAGTGCGGAATCTAGCTTCCACATTTGGCGCCGACTAAGAAGAAGAAATATAATCGTCATTCACAGAAATCTGACCATGAACCTACCTCGACGGGAATAGATACCACTAACGCTCAAGAGTCAACCCAGATCAACAACTCACAGATTGTTATTCTAGAAACACAAGACAACCACCATTCAAACAACCACCAAAACAACAAAAAAAAAAGAAAAAAACAAGTTCTAGGGAAGAAGAACTTACATCTTTAAAGGTTGTTGCCAGCCCAGCGTAGCTGTCCAGAAAGGAGAGATCCTCAGCTGCAGGAAGCACACAGTTCGCAGAATTAAAACTACGAAGCCAAGAGATCAAACCCGCAACATTTAACGAAGGAAGAAGAGCTGACGGTCTAGCAACTCTAGCATTAACCAAGTCCCGCTGAGGAGAATCACCTCGAAATCGAGGCTGATTCTCCTCAACCGCAACCACTAAAAGAGGAGGCAACTCAATAGTGACATCTGCTGAATACCCTCAGGAGGGTTGGACGACTCAGTAGCTCCCACCGCTGGCCTGACTTCTGTATGACGATGGGAGTTAGATGGAAGTTGGAGTTTGCCTCCTCTAGATTCGTCCAACGAGAGGTTGGGCTCCTCATGTTCGCCTCCCGCGGGCTCAACTCTAGCCTATTTAAAGGAGTCAAGCAGGGACTGAGAAGAGCCCTCACCAACCGGACCAACCACGGGGAGCTCCTCCACAATGGGACTCTTCCCCATAACCTTGTATACCGCTGCCAAGGTCCCCTCAATGTCTGGTGCGACACTTTCTCCCATCCTAGCAGATGTCGAAGAAGAAGAAGGTGACAACTACCCGTAAAGCTGAGGTGACCTCCCCTAGGCCTATCTCATGCCCTCGACCGGGGCTCTCAGTCCTCACAACCTGCCTGAGGTCCTTCATAACAAAGGCTCTATAGAACGAGCCGAAGAGTCAGAAGACTCGTCATGGACTACAACCAGGAGATTTTTCAAACCCAGAGTATTGGGAGGAATCGTACGCCGAACCGATGAGTTACGCGATCGGATCCTGCGTGCAACCGGAGGAATAACAGGAGCGGCGACCATAACAAGACGCACATTAATCCCAGCTGCCCGCGCAAGTAGAGGAGGAAGTAGTAGAAGATTCCCCGTATCAATTTGAGGCATTGTCGAAACAACGGGTTCTGCAAGCACTACTTGCCATTGTCTCTGACCATGACGATAATAGGCCAGTAAAATCTGATTATAATCGAAGGAGGCCCAATGTACCCTCTCCCTGCAGAGAAATTATAGCTTAGAGTTGACAACGATGGAGGCAGGCTAGGCGTATAGTTAACATAAAATCAAACAAGCATTATAGGTCAAAAGAGAACTGCTTATTAACCTGCTCAACAGTAGTATCGATAGGAAGCACTTACGAGGTGGTTCGGTAAAAACCTTTGGGATTCGAATAAATTCCATCATAGAAGACATCTATGCCTCACTTATCTTAAAAAGAAGAATTTTTTGTGCCCATCAGTGTCCTTTGAGGTTTTGTTCGTGGCGAGTCGTCGGTGGGGGCAAGGAGCAAGGTAGACTTTGCCCCGCAGAGTAAGGTGGCCGCAGTTGCAAGCTTGGTAGAACTCTAAGAATTTATTGGGGCTCAGGTCCATGGCATCCTCATAGCTTCTGACGAATAAGCCGATAGCATGGCAAAGAAAGTTGAAAGCCGTTTGGAGAAAAGCTATTCTCAGGGTTTTGAGAAGACTAATGAGAAAGAAAGGAATTGGAAATATCAGAAGTCTGGAAGTATGCTAGGTACGCGCAGCACCACCCCTTCTCGACTGTTTTTGGAGTACACCTCCTTGTTGGCATCCGAAGATCAACTGAAGATGGAACTAAACTGCCAACCTGTAGAGCGACGAGCTCTCCAGCCTTGATTATCGACGGATCATATGGACCGTAGTACACTGGTTCTTGTTTTTCAGCCATATATGTATGTAAAGGTCAGAATAAAAATGGAATCAAGTGTATAGTAAGAGAGAAGAGATCTGCGAAAGAGAAGTAAATTGAAGAGTTTGTAGAGATGATGGTCTAACTAATGAAAGAGAAGGTGAAAATATATTTGCGAGATAAGAACAAATAAAAAGTACCTTCGACTGGTGGACCCTACTAGGAGTTGAATCGCTAGCAGCGCTGCACACGATTCCTCACTCGCGCCTCTGAGATTTAACCTTTGTCATTCTAGCCGTTGGATGCAAAGAAGCGGATCTCCAGGCCGTACGATCAAAAGATTCGGTGAAAATTGTCATGATTTCACCTAGGGAAGGCCTTCTTAAACGTATCAGAAGAAGTAACTGCCCATTAATCTTCATCACTCGAGCACTTAATGGGTTGGGGGGGGGGGCAACTGTTGGAGCTGGATTTCACCATTAGAAATCCGTCCCAAGCCTAAATATAATAAGATTGGATTATATTCGATATTGTGCCTCAGGCCAAGAACCGCGCTAAACTTGAATAAAGGCCAACAGAACCTTCAAATTTGCTGTGCATAAATAACTAACCCATTGTGGGAGCTGGATTCCTACAATTGAATTTGTCGGGTTTACGGTGAGCTACAAAACTTCTAAGTTAGGAATCACAAGAACAAAAATGGAGAATAAAGAGTTTTATTTGATGTGTTTGCTGTAAAAGTACAAGGGTTTTTGCTATAGACTTCGTCATCTTTCTTAATGAGGATGATACAATAGTTTATATACTAAACTAAGTAAGGTAGGGTTTTTGCGTGAGCCGCACTCCTGAAGTCGGCTGGCCCATTAATGGTTCGGCCCACCTGTGGCTCAGGTCGGCCCAATTGAATGGGCTCCGCCGAATTGGGCCGGTTGAATCCCTTTAGCTTTTAAATCAGTTCGTCCGGTTTAGTTTGGTATCGCCGACGGTTCACGGGTCTCCCAACCGGCCGGTACATCCTAGACTTTCGGTAGAGTTCTTCCTTATCCAGACTTAGCCATTTTCTTATGTTGATCTTCAAGGGGTGGAAATCGACCCCTACAGTTAGCCCCCCAACTTGGATATATCAGTAATCGTGAAGCTAAGATATTGGTGAAAGTCTAATATCAGACAGATGAAATTGATCCAACTGTCTTTGGAATAGCTTGTTGTCAATGATGAAAACGTATAAGTGTGTGAACGAGTCTCGGTAAAAACCTTGTCTAGAAAACCTGGTGGGAAAAACCCGATAAAGGAAAAGAGCACAAGTCACACACTTGTTCTAGTCGCCAGCGTTGCCGAGTTCCCATGCCTAGTTTCTGATTTGGTCAGTTTCGTTAACATATTCTTTGAGCCGTTTGGTGTAATGAAAATCGTTGCATTGCGGCGCGGCTCGAATATAAGTGTTGATCAAAAAGGTTTAAGCTGATAACGGTGTTGCTGTTAACGGTGTCGCCGTTAGTTGGATTGATTTTTCTTGTTCCATAATATGGCCGAGCCATTAATCCGTGGTGTTTTCGTAAGGAATACTGTGAAAATTATTGAGCTGTTCAGGATATTGCCATTACTAAGCTTCAATCCATGGCGTCGCCGATGATTTTGTGCCGGCGACAATGGGTTCGCCGCGCTGCCGTGTCGTCAAGTGATTTGGCGGGTTAGCTTGGTTGTTGGAAGACAGTCTGCGAGCCGTGTCACAGTGATTTTGTTATGTTGAATGGTTGCACTGTGATTTCGTTATGTTGAAAGTTGCACCATGATTTCGTTATAATGAACGGTTGCACCGTCATTTTGATATGTTTCGATTCTTTGAGTGCGAGTGATTTTGTTCTAGCGACACCGATTGAGAATTGGTTTTTCCGTAAGTACATGAGAATTCCGAGCCATCCACGGTTCATCACTCGAGCCGTGGGTTTGGTCCGAGAGGTAGATCGGTTTAGGCGTCATTGCTACTCCGACCTATTAAGCTTCTCGAGTTGGGACCCGAGCCATTGTTTTGAGATTTGTAATGGTGAAACATCGTTTGAGATTCATAACGGCGAGCCATTGTGAACAGTAGGTGTATTTGGCCGCCGGCCACTTGGCCTCCGATTAAGTCCAATTGTATTATGAACCGAGCCGTCTCACCGTTGTAACCCGAGCTGGTGTTGTACCACCGACCCGAGCCGCTGTTGTTATGATTTGCGATTCGCCGGTGAAGGACAATTTTACGGCCAACCCGAGCCATCGCCGACTTGTTTGAACATGAGCCATCGTTCCTAGATCGGGGACTTCAAGGTTTAAACGTGAACCATCGTTGAATCCTGTTCTGTTGACATAGTTTTGTTGTGCTAGGAGAATCGTAGTTAATGGCGAGCTGTTCAAAGCAAATCCTCAACATCGGCGATGTTGATTTGTCACTCGTGTTGTTTGGTTTGTCTTGCGTCAACGTTGGCAAGGTTGACTCTGACGATGCCGCCGACAATGCCGCATCTTCGCTGCTGCTTCGCCGTTCTTTTTCTTCGAAAACGAGTTATGTATTCTTGTAAACGAACAGTTTTCCCCGGAGACTTCGGAAATGAGAAGACAAGGCGTCATCGCTAGTGATGTACCGCACCGGGCTGCAGAAGAGAAGGCGTCAGCGCTAGTGAAGTACCGTGCCGGACTGCCGAAGAAATAAAGTGTCGGGCTGCCGAGGAGAGAAGGCGTCGGCGCTATTAAAGTACCGTGCCAAACTGCCAAAGAGAGAAGGCGTCGGTGCAACCAAAGTACCGCGCCGAGCTGCCAAAGAGAAAAGGCGTCGGCGCTACCAAAGTACCGCGCCGAGCTGCCGAAGAGAGAAAGCGTCGGCGATACCGAAGTACCATGCCGGGCTGCCGAAGAGAGAAAGCGTCGGCGATACGGAAGTACCGTGTCGGGCTACCGAAGAGAGAAGGCATCGGTGCTACCAAAGTACCGCGCCGAGCTGCCGAAGAAAGAAAGCGTCGGCGCTGCCAAAGTACCGCGTTGAGCTACCAATGAGAGAAAGCGTCGGCGTTACCAAAGTATCGCGCCAGGCTGCCGAAGAGACAAGGCGTCGATGCTACCAAAGTACCGCACCGAGCTGCCGAAGGGAGAAAGCGTCGGCGCTACCGAAGTACCGTGCCGGGCTGTCGATGAGATAAGGCATCGGGCTGCCGAGGAGAGAAGGCGTCGGTGCTACCAAAGTACTATGCCGAGCTGCCGAAGGGAGAAAGCGTCGGCGCTACCGAAGTACCGTGCCGGACTGTCGATGAGACAAGGCGTCGGGCTGCCGAGGAGAGAAAGGGTCAGCGCTACCGAAGTACAGCACCTAGCTGCCGAAGAGAGAAGGCGTCGGTGCTACCAAAGTACCGCGCCGGGCTGCCGAAGAGAGAAAGCGTCGGCGTTACCAAAGCATCGTGCCGAACTGCCGAAGAGACAAGGTGTCGGTGCTACCAAAGTATCGCGCCGAGGTGCTAAAGGGAAAAAGCGTCGGCGCTACCGAAGTACCGTGCCGGGCTGTCGATGAGACAAGGCTTCGAGCTACCGAGGAGAGAAGGCGTCGGTGCTACCGAAGTACAGCGCCTAGCTACCGAAAAGAGAAGGCGTCGGCGCCACCAAAGTACCGCACCGGGTTGCCGAAGAGACAAGGCGTCGGTGCTACCAAAGTACTGCGCCGAGCTGCCGAAGTGAGAAAGCGTTGGTGCTACCGAAGAGAAAAGGCGTCGGCGCTACCAAAGTACCGCGCCGAGCTGCCGGGTGAGCCAACACTTAGCTTAGAAAACTGTTTGCAGGCAAGCCGACACTTAGTTTAGAAAAAACAGTTTGCAGGGGAGCCGACACTTAGCTTAGAAAACCGTTTGCAGGGGAGCAAACACTTAGTTTAGAAAACAGTTCGCAGGGGAGCCGACACTTAGCTTAGAAAACAGTTTGCAGTGGAGTTGACACTTAGCTTAGAATTCGGGCAAGCGACACAAGTAAACGGCAAATTTGGTTACTCTCCAAAATGGTTCACTTACAAAAACCGTGGCTCATTTTGGAGAAGGCATGAGATTCGGGAAATGGTTCGTTCGCATGGAACGTGGCTCATTTCTGCAAATCTCCAGAGAAAGTGGTTCGCTTTATAGAAAGCGTGGCACACTTTCTAGAACGATGAGACAATGGCATGCAGTTTATAGATTGGGTTAACCGATGGCGTCGTCGTTGGTGTTATGCCCTTCCAGAGTTGACGATGATGTTTGTGGTTCATGCCATTCCGTTCACGGACAGTGCTCCTTTTGTTGACTCGCTGAGGCGTTGGCTTATTTTGGAGAAGGCACGAGATTCGGGAAACGGTTCGTTCGTATAGAACGTAGCTCGTTTCTGTAAATATCTAAAGAAAGTGGTTCGCTTAAAGGAAGTGTGGCACACTCTCTGGAACGATGAGACAATGGCTCGCCGTTTATAGATCGGGTTAACCGATGGTGTCATGCTCCTCCAGAGTCATCGATGATGTTGGTGATTTGTGCCGTTTTGTTCGCGGATAGTGCTTCTTTTGTTGGCTCCCGGTTCGATTTTACCACCAGAGGTGGCGTGAGGAGTAGTTGTAGACGACGAAAGCAAGGCGGCTCCTGTTTCGGTTTTACTGCCAGAGTTAGGCAAAACGGTAACCGATGGCGGCGGCGTGGAAAGTAACCGATGGCGGCGAATCTGTCAGACTTGTTACCCCAGATCTGGATCTTTTAACAAAAGAGGTGGATCCCATCCTATCGTTATGTCTAGTTGTTCCTGATCTGTCGGGGGTGTCTCCTTTCGTCGGGTCACTGAGTTGGCTCGCTGGATGTACCGCTGATTTTCAGTGCGCCGACGGGCGTTGAAGTGAGGCTCGCCAGGATCACGCGAGCTGCGGGTTATCGAATTGTGAGTTAGTCGTCTTGGTGGATCTAGATTCGTTTGTGGTAGTTTGAGTATCGGTTGCCCTAGATCCACCGTTTGCTCCAGATCTGTTGGGAGCTGTCTGGTCCTTATCGTTCTACCCGGTTGACCCATATTCGTTGGGAGGCGTCTCCTTTGGTTCGGCGCTGCCGACTGCCGTTCTGAATGGTTGACCCAGATCCTTTGTTAGGCGTTTCGTTGGGTCGTTTCGCTGTTGCCGGTCATCTTCTCGGACTTTGCTTGCGATTTCTTCATGTATGAAGCTTTTGGCTCCCCTCCTTCTAGCGCCAAATTGTGGGAGCTGGATTCCTCCAATTGAATTTATCGGGTTTACGGTGAGCTACAAAACTTCTAAGTTAGGAATCACAAGAACAAAGATGGAGAAGAAAGAGTTTTATTTGATGTGTTTGCTGTAAAAGTACAAGGGTTTTTGCTATAGATTTTGTCATCTTTCTTAATGAGGATGATACAATAGTTTATATACTAGACTAAGTCGGCTAGGGTTTTTGCGTGAGCCGCACTCCTGAAGTTGGCTGGCCCGTTAATGGTTCGGCCTACTTGTGGCTCAGCTCGGCCAATTGAATGGGTTGCGCCGAATTGGGCCGGTTGAATCCTCTTAGCTTTTAAACCAGTTCGCCCCGTTTAGTTCGGTATCGCCGACGGTTCACGGGTCTCCCAACCGGCTGGTGCATCCTAGACTTTCGGTAAAGCTTTTCCTTATCCAGACTTAGCCATTTTCTTCTGTTGATCTTCAAGGGGTGGTAATCGACCCCTACACCCATCAACCGCCGGAACTGAAGATTTTCTAACCGTTCAACTCAGCAAGGAGAGATTAAGTCAAAGTCGCTCAACGTATTAATAGAAGATTCTGACATTTCTGGAGGGTGTATCAGAACGTGGCCGAGATCTCTGGCAACGAGGAGAGATTTACGGAGCTGAACCGTTTAGCTCAGAGGAGTATAAATAGCTAGCTCTAGAGCCGAAATGTCTAACTTTTTCCTTACGTTTACCCTCAATCACACTTTAGCTCATCACACTTGTTCTAGCTAAAGTTTTTTTTGTATACTTGATCATTTATCAATATAAATCTATTTTTCGTATCTTTGTCTCGAGTGTAGTTAGATTTATCAACATTTTTTAGAACTAAAGTTTCTTTCCCAAATTCTCATATAGATTATTAGTGCGGAATCTAGCTTCTACAACAACAAAACTAAATATCTTGCATCAACACTAATCTAATCAATTAACAAAAAAAAAAAAAAAAACATATAATACCCTTTTTTATAATTGATCAATCCAATGATAAGCAAGCACCATGGCGGAAGCTTCTTCCATTTTCATATCGGATCAGTATGGTCAGACCATTCAAAAGCCTTAATATAATTATAGAAAAAGAAATCAATTTTGCCGACTCAAACAATAGTTTTATATTGTTGTCAGTCAACGTTCCTCATAGACGACACGACAATCTAAGCGAGTGACCGAAAAAAAGATTCAGAAATCAGAAGCCCAGACTCGGTTCTTGTTCAAATCATCCATGGCGATCGCCGAATTTCTGCCTAAAGAGTACGGATATGTTGTTTTAGTCCTCGTCTTCTACTGTTTCCTCAACCTTTGGATGGGCGCTCAAGTCGGTGCTGCTCGCAAAAGGTATTCGCTTTTCTCGATCCGAGACCGATCTACATCTCAAAAAATTGATCTAAAACATGTTTTGTCTCTCGTTACAGTGTTTTTTAATACTGGCAGAGTTTGATCTCACTCTATCCAATTTTGTCTTGAGTTTCTTAGAATATGGATTTTGTAGGTTCGATTTCATATGAGTAGCATTTTCTTTTATATGGAGGATTCTGATGTGTTGTTTAAATTTAGGAAATCTTTCTATTGATCGTTATAATCCTTTCATTCAGGTATAACGTACCGTATCCAACTCTCTATGCTATAGAATCAGAGAACAAAGATGCTAAACTCTTCAACTGCGTTCAGGTTTAAAACAGAAACCCTTTCTTGTCCGGTCGACTTCCTTTCAAATGTTGAGCCCAACTTTTTGATTGCAGAGAGGGCATCAAAACTCTCTAGAGATGATGCCTATGTACTTTATACTGATGATCCTTGGTGGAATGCAACACCCTTGTATATGTGCTGCCTTGGGTATACTCTACAATGTTACTCGGTACTTCTACTTTAAAGGTTACTCTACTGGAGATCCCATAAAGCGCCTTACCATCGGGTTTGCTCTTGTTCCCCTTCGAATATCTTTTCGACTTGTAAACTATCTTCTGATCTTTGTAATCTCTATGTTGCAGGAAATATGGTTTCTTGGGATTGCTAGGTTTGATGATCTGTACCATCTCGTTTGGTGTCACTCTGATCCGTGGTTGAGCTAGTCTTTTTGTAAGGTTTGTTCGTGGACTTTAGATCCGTTCCTTTGTAAGTTGTCCACAAAGTTGTGTAGTAATCGTGTGTTTGTCACTTTGTTGGTTGCTTAATCTTTTTTTATGTTGTAATAATCATGTAGAACAATTAATCACTCTTATGTGGTAAACATAATAATAGTCATGCCAAGTTCTCTGTTCAATTCACTCCTGAATAGCTTCTCTTATTGTTTTACTTTTTAACTAATTTCACATTCAACATACATCTGAGAATTTTATTTATCATCATTTGAAAAGTGATTTTTTTTTTTTTTTTTTGTAAATGCGAGTTTGACAAATCTACATCTGTTAATAATAGAAATCCTAGAAAAAATCATTGGTTTTGTGATTTCGAAATTAACCTTTTTGTAGCTATTAGTATATTCTATGGTTGCGTCTTCTGGATAAACCATTTTATGGTTATTTCAAAGGTTGTCTTGTAAATATAAGATTGTATCTTTTTGTGAGTATTTGTTTCCAAACGGACTAACTCTGTTTCTGTTCAGTTAATCAATTTAACGTCGTGTCCAAATAGGTTCAATCAACAAAGGTTAAGGATTTTTAAAAAAAATCAACAAAAACTGGGAATTCAAATGGTTATGACCAAAGTTTTTTTTTTTTGTCAACCGAATATCGAATCAGGAAATAGCCTTTTAAGTTGGTTGCCTAACTTGGAGGAAAATTGCTTACAATAAGAATTCAAAAGCACAGAACGAGTAGAGCAAGCCAAAAAGGCCGCCTGTAAATTAATTGAACGGGATTTATGTGATAAGAAAAAATTGGCCATTTAATTAATTGAACGGGATTTCTTTGATAAGAAAAAATTGGCCATTTGTTTTGTCAGGTTTCGAACCTTGGCTAATAGAGTTGAGAACGCATGCCAGTCTTCTCGTCGGTCTCAAACAAGACACTCTATTTCACGCTCTATATAACATGATAAGTTAGGTATTTAATTGACCGAAATTTGAAAGTAGGAGATTTAATAACCATTTTGCCATTTTCAAAATAAAGGTTTGTCTCTTATTTCACTGAAAAATAAATTTTTTTGAGATATGCCGTTTTCAAGTCCCACTTTGTAAAAATATCATGGTTTAAAAATATTTATATAAGTGCCATTTTTTTTAGATTTTGCATATTTCGAGATTAACTTACATAAATATATTTTATACATATACATTCACATAATAAAATAAAACTAAATTTTATTGACCAAAGAATTTCCTCAAATAAATAATTTAACATCATCTTATTAAAAAACCGGAGTATATACATCAACCAATGTGAACAATGCTATTAACTATTCAATTTATTGTTTTCAAAATTTGATTCAAACCAAACCATTCCTTTGCAGAATTAATTGTGTCTTAGATTTGATTACAAATTGAATCCCTAGAAAGAAAACCAATTGATGGGGTGAATTGTTTTGATGATAAATGTAATTTGTATATAAATTGTAGCTAATATAGAAAGCCAAAACACCTCTACATTTGTCTATGATGCTGACAAACATTAGACTTACCACTACTGGGCACTTATTAATGATTTTACGCAACTGAATGATTACATTGTGTCCACTACTTCTACATTATCAATCAATGTTGGTTTTTGAGTTTAATGCTATAAAAGACAGCTCGAGTTTCTTCTCTCTTATTGACCTATTATGAACTCTTTCTTGGCGATGGACACTACACTGTGAGTCTTCACTTTGCTGAGATCATTTTCACCAATGATATCACATTTTCAAGTCTTTGCAAGCGTGTGTTTGATATTTATGTTCATGTATATTTCCTTTATATTTGTTTTTGGTTGGCTTATGGCACAAACGAGTTAAGGCATTTCTTAGAATTAACGTCATATATCAAAGATTTTTTAAAATTTTGTATTATTACGTAATTTGTTGTAATTTTTATTTTTATTTTAACATCCCAAATGAAAAACTAATAATAATACTCTTACAATTTGTTTTTTGAAAAGTTGCACTGAAAAAATAAGTGAATCTAAGTATGTTTCAAAAACTTTAATTAATTAGAACTAGTTTATATTAAAATATTTTTAGTTTCTCCAGGTATAATTTAAATTAATAATACATTTTAGTTCATATACAATGACAATTATGAGCATTAACAAACAATTATAATTACTATCCAAATAATGATTTAATTCTGTATTTTTATTTAATTAAAATAACACAAAATTTAACATCACTTATTTAAAACTGATATTCTAGTATCATTAACGAAAACAAATGATACAAAACAGTTTGTGTTGGAGCTAGATTTCACCACTTGAAATCCAACCCATTAAGCTTAGAATATAATCAGACTCGATTTTATTCAGAATTGGGCCTAAGGCCCAACGTTGCATTGCCAATATTAAAAGACCAGTGCGCCCTTCGGCAGCGCTGAACTTCGTTGAGCAGTTCGTTGACCGCCGAGATAAGAGGAACTGCTGACCAAGAAGCCCAGCGACGCCAGGACTAAGTCAGCGCCGCTCAACGGTTAACGAAGAGATCCCGATATTCCCGGAGGATACACCGGAACGTGTCCGAGATCTCCGGCGACGAGGAGGGATTCGCGGAGCTGAACCGTTCAGCTCGAGGAAGTATAAATAGCTAATTCTAGAGCCAAAATGGCTAACTTTTTCCATACGTGGATACTCAATCACACTTTAGCTCATCAACTCTTGTCTTAGCTAAAGTTCTTTGTATACTTACACCGAATATCAATATTAATCCATTTTCCGTTATCTTGGTCTCAATCCTTGTTAGATCTATAAACTTTCTTAGGACTAAAGTTTCTTTCCCGAATTTACATATAAATTCTTAGTGCGGAATCCAGCTCCCACATTTGGCGCCGACTAAGGGGAAGAAATACAATCGTCATACACAAAGATCTAACCTCAAATCCACCGCAGCGGAAATGGATACCACCAACGCTCAAGAGTCAGCCCAGGTCACCAATCCACAGATCGTTGATCTAGAAACAAGAGATGTATCGAGGTCATGACTGACAACTAACACGGATCTGATCAAAACCAGGTCGTGGTCAATGACCAGATTGAAACAAATCAAACCAGGCGTTTGCGGTTAACAATAGCCCCGCGAGTGCACAAACTACGGACCCAAAATTGGAGCCCCTGAGGTTGTCCAACAACAGAGCAACCCACAGAAGAAACGGCCAAGACATCGAGCTACAATGCCAAGAGAGAAAGCGACTAACACCAAACCAAATTATTGACCTAAATCCCAATTGAAAAGGTAGAGGACCGAAAGATCGAGACTCAAGCAGCGAAAATGAAATCATTAAAGCCACCAGAGATCTTAGCAGTCAGCGACCCAAACAACCACCTCATACTAGCCGGAGAGGACAAAGGCGAATCAAGACAATAGAGCAGCCGTCCTCGAAGCGACAAACACTGTCAGAGAAAAGCCCAACCACCGGAGAGAAGAGCAAGGGAGGTGGATCCACCAGGCGGAGCCTGATAGAGATCAAGAACCAATGGTGGTGAAGAAACCAAACACCATGAAGCAGACATCGCTCCACCTCTGATATGGCTTCTCCGTCGTCGGAATTTCGAAGGAGGAGATGGATCCACAGAGTAAATCCACGCTGTTCGACAATCGCGAGGTTGGTGGCAGGAGCTACTAATCTCCAGTGATGATATTCGCCGTCGACAGCGAGAAACCACCGCAGGAGAAGCCTGAACACCAAGACGAGGCCGTCACGCTCAGCGTATCTCCGACCACTCGCCTAGAAACAGATCAAATCGAGCCAATCAAAGAGGCTTAGCCGCCGAAGGGAGACCCAATTGAAAGCAAAGAGAGCCCTTTCACGGTACCGGTCGAAACCGGAGACCGGAGAGGCGAGACGATGAGATCGAAGGAGTGAAGTTTGGTGCTTGTTTGGGAGAAAAGATCGCAGGGCGTCAATTTCACGCGCTCGAGGAAAGGTCTATCTTGTATTTTGACAATCCTATTTATATTATAAGAGTCAATTCTCGAACGCTTATCTCGTCTGGATGATAATAACCCAAAATTCATGTCTCAGCTAGCATATAATACTTGTATCAAAGCCGAACATCTCGAAAAACCTCGAGATGGAATTTTTTTTTAACAACACAATACAATTTCCATAACTTTAGTTATTTTATATGGAAATGACTTCATGTAAATTATGTTATAAACTAAAGGAAATTTTATCAACGAAACGTGCATATTTTCACTATAAATCCAAACAAGTTTTAGCTTTTTTTTTAACAAAAAAAAAACCAGTTTTATGTTATAAACTAAAGGAAATTTTATCGACGAAACGTGCATATTTTCACTATAAATCCAAACAAGTTTTAGCATTTTTAAAACAAAAAAAAAAACCAGTTTTAGCTAAATTTCAAGTTATGAACCCCACAAAATTAAATATCACTATGACACTATCCATGGGTTTCATTGCCTTGGCCCTTGGGTACACTCTTTTCCTATTGGTTCTCTCCTTTTTAGAAGGGTTAATTTTTGCGATAAGCAAAATATTCGAGAGCGTAAAAAGTTGTTTGTGGGGTCTTTTTCAACTTATGTCCAACTCTCCTATTAGTATGATATTGTCTGCTTTGGGCCCAAAACGCAAAGCCCGCACGGATTTATCTTTGGGTTCCTTCCCAAAAAGCCTCATACTAATTTAGTTCGACACTACTTATATACTAGACTATTTTTGTCTAATCTTCGGATGTGTGACTTGATTTGTAATCCCAACAAATCTCCCCTCAAACCAAGGACCACATAAACCCGTGTATCCTCTCCTCCTGCGATACCTTGGCACCCTTCTTGCACCGCCGTAATCTCCAATGGAACCCGCCGCCTAACCTTCGCATAGTCAGGAAGACTTTCGACACAAGGCACCGGCACCCCTTAATCGCGAGGTCACCTTGAGAGTTCTCCTCCCACACCCACTTTTCCAGGTCCACCTTTCCGGAACCTAGGCTCTGATACCAATTGTGGGGTCTTTTTCAACTCATGTCCAACTCTCCTATTAGTATGATATTGTCCGCTTTGGGCCCAAGAGGCAAAGCCCGCACGGATTTATCTTTGGGTTCCTTCCCAAAATACCTCATACTAATTACACAATTTATATATTAGACTATTTTTGTCTAATCTTCGGATGTGGGACTTTGATTTGTAATCCCAACATTGTTCAATAAGTTTCTAAAAAAAAAAAGTAAAAAGTTGTTCAACTAGTAAAGAACTAAAGATTCATTTTAAATTGCAAATAAAGAGAGACTCAAGCCACTTTGTGACTAGTCTCACATGAGTCCACTATCTTATCTCTAACTCTTTTTTAACACATACTATCGTGTATATTCTCTTATAGACAACTTGATCCCCAGTCCCCACTATCACCTAATGATTGATCCCTTTTTCCATAACACGTGATCTACGAGTTTCCAAAATCAACTTCTTTTTTTTTTATAACTTTTTCCAAAATCAACATCATGTGCATATTTATAGTTTCTATTTAAATCAACTTCATGTGCAAATCAATCGGGAATTAACTGAAATGGGTTTTGCTTATTGTGTTTTTTTAAGGGGAAAATTAGATTTTTAGGTCAAAAAATTTAAGATTTGGTGATCTACATCTTTATTTTTCTTTGTTGGTGACATACACTTTAGTTGAAATTAAAATCCTCAAATACCCTTTAAATTCATTAATTGAATGATTTGTTTCCAAAATATTAGTTTTTTTCCTTGATTGTAAGATTGTATTCTGATTTTAATTTAGAATTATTTCAATTGTACTATGAAAATTAATTTATTTGTTAATACCATTAATTGAATTTTTTTGAAATTTCTATCAAAATAATATATAAATATATAAAAATAATTTTTGAAATATTTAAATATTTTCTTTCCTTAATTTTCGGAAAATATATTTAATCATTTTCAAAAAATATATTGAATATTTGATTTCCTTAACTGAAATATTTGATTTCCTACATTTTTGGAATTTGAAAAATAATTTTAGAATTGGTATTCTAAATTTTCCAGAATATAGAACAAACTGAAGAATACATATTCTACATATTCTACATTTTGTAGAACGTAGAGTAAAGTAAAGATTACGTATTCTGAAATTTGATTCTAAAAATTTTAGAATATTAGTGGCTCTCTAAATTTTTAGAACATAGACCAATGTGCAGATGATGTATTCTGAAAATTTCTCTTAAATCGTTTAGAATGTGCATGTGCTCTAAATTTTTAGAACGAAGAACAAATTTTAAAATACATATTCTAAAAGTTTTAGAACATGTACAATCGATAGATTACATTTTCTAAATTTTTAGGAACATGTATTGCCAGAAGAATGTACATTATGTACAAATAGATTAAATTTAAAAATCCAAATTTTAATTTAATGGTTAGAAATTAAAATTTTCACCTTTGATAAAAAAGTCTTATTATTTCATTTTTTACATGTTTGAAAAAAACATTTGAAAAAACTAATTATTTATATAAAAATGGTAATTGTGGAAAAAATTAGCAATGTCAAATAAAGGTGTATATGACCAAATTTAGATTTACAAAACCTTTTAAATCAATTTTCCCTTTTTTAAGTCCTATTTTTGGTATAAGATTTATAACATGTCATTTAGAGTGAGTTTTTTTCTTTATTCATCTCGAATATTTTTAAAACTGATATCGTGAGTTTAAACAAAGATAGCTTCTAATGTCAAATAACGATCTATAATCGATGATGTGATTTTAAGACGTTGGCTAATAATTTTGGTAAAACTCATGTTGGCTAATAATTTTGTTTTTAATCGAAAATAATTTTTAAGGTAAATATTTGATACTTTCATTTTTTATAGCCATTTGGATTATGCAATATTGTAATTAGTTGAATTAGTTTTAAAATAATTTTTATTTATGTGAAATTACTCCATCCGATTTAAATTACTCGTTGTTAAGGTTGTTTCACACAAACCAAAAAAATAATTAAATTTTATGTTTTACCCTAAATTAATACAATATGTTTTTGATATCAGTAATTAATATGCTAAAAACAGAGATAAAAATAGAAAATTTGGTCATAAACATGCATCAAAAATATAAAACAATATGTAATATAAAACAAAAATTTAACTCTAAAATAATAAGTGGTATGAAACAGATGGAGTAATATTTATGTGGGTTATTAATATGTGTATAACCAATGCCGTGCCTACGGTATTAGGACGCCAAGGTTAGTAATATTGGTAAAATGCTAAGATTTAATTTAAGAGGAAATAGATATATTGGTATTTGACTTGTTATACAAATTTCTTCTTAAATATTTTTGAATTATTTTATCATAAAATAAATGAAAATTCTGAAAATAGTAGAAAGGTTATAAATCTATATAATACGAAGAAGAAGCTTCTAACATTTCATAAAAATATAAATTAATGTCTAAAATAAAAAAGGAAAATAGATATGTTGTGACACCCCGATTTCAGGGCATATGCGATATATGCGGAGAGGCTTAAAGAATTAATTGGCTACCTATATCAACAAAGTGCACTTATTTTTTCGGTCACATGTCTTGAGAGAACTCAAGAGTTAAGCGTGCTTGAGCTGGAGTAGTTTCAAGATGGGTGACCTACTGGGAAGTCATTTCCAGTACCGTGTGAGTGAGATCAAAACACGAGGAAAGATCGCGTGGTGATTTGCAGGATCAGAAAACATGACTTTAGAGCTTCTCGGACTAACGCACCGACCATCGGAGAGTGTGGGCCCACGGGCCAAGAGTGAACGTGGAGCCCATGGATAGGGCAGTCGGGGCGTTACATATGTTGCTTTGATTAGTGAGAATTTGCATGATATGTCACTCTTGGCATGCCACTTTACAGTTACGCCATCGTTTGAAAATCTTTGCAAGCGTACCATCTTTTTTTAACTTAATTTTTTAAATATTTTTTTAGGCTATAGTTTTTTGGGGTAGAGTTTAAGGTTTGAGTTTTGAGAGAGAGAAAACAAAATTAATGATTTTGTCTTTTTATAAAATGTGGCATGTTTGCAATAAATTTTGGTATATTTGAAAAAAAATATTTTCAAATTTGACATGTTTGTAATTCCCCCTTGATTAGTTACAAATGTATTATATTATTATTTTACTCATGTGTCAATTTATAAATTCGTGGCCCCAAATTGTTACCAATTGAAAATGGACTTTTGGCGAATGTCTAAACATTTGAATGGTAGACACTCTGTAGATAACATCCTTAAAAATCAAATAATATGATACAAAAGAAATATTAATTTCATCAATTCCAACAAACTAAATAAGAAGTTTTTCACAAAAATTAAAAAATATTATAAATGCACTTAAACGTTTCACCATAAAAATGAACCAATGATTATTTTATAAATTCAAGTATTCCCATTTACTATTTCTTGATGTTAAAATTTTATCAATATTAATTAATAAAAATATATAAAAAATTGAAATATGAATTTTTGTGAAACAATAAAAAAAGCTAGAACATCAAATTAACAAAGGAAATACATAATTTGAAGGTTTTAAAAAAGAAAAGTCACATTCATATCAAAATTTAATGATTCAATAAGTATATATTTTTATATTTATTGTCTTCCTTTAAAAAAAAATAGCACACACAAACTTTGCCATATTAGGACTTTAATTAAGACATCGGGCATGACCACATCATTATAACGATTACATTATTCTCACTCCGTTTCTTAAAAAATGATGTTTTGGATTTTTTTGTTGATCAACAAAAATTAATGTTTTAGGTTTTAAATGCATTTTTTGATAATTAATGTGAACAAATTGTAAACTTTAAAAATATTAACTAAAAGTATTTAAAATTTTGAGTTACTATTGGTTATAGAAAAGTAATTAGTGTTAAAAAGTAATAATACATTCATTGCTTATAATTTTTTTTTGGTCGACAATTATTTACAATTTATTATTTCTTAATTTGTATAAACAAACCAAAACATCATTATTTACGAAACAAAAGAAGTATAATTTTAATATTGTAATAACTACTAAGTGCTTTAATTATCCCACCGTTACCGAGTGAATTATGAACCACCACACATTCCACATGCATCTGATTAATATAAAATTGAGTAGTGTTTAGTTAGAGAGAAGGCACATTTTGCCAATAGCTTCTAAGCAAGTGGTTTACCATTTCTACTTAGCTTCCTTAAGACAATGACATTCGACCATAATCTGAAGTTAGAAATATGTATAAAATGACGATATAATAATATAAATATCTCAAAATTATTTTTGAGAAAATAAACTGATCGAATTTATCAGGATCCATTAATAGTATATATTAAAGTTAATAATTTAAACACTCTTATTCACATGGGTTGGATCAACCACCCATTTTAAAAAAAATATCTCTATTCATGCATGATAGACAATGCGTAGACATTGACATCAAATTTGTAACGGAATGAGCTGTTTACTATAATAATCACAAAATTTATAATATAGGGCATAAAGTATCAAAAAAGGAAAAAACATGTTTGTTGATCACAGAATAAAACAAAAATCTCGAGGGGTATAAATGTCATTTAACCTCATAAGCAAAAAACCTTTCTCCCACTATAAAATGACCATCCGCTTTTGACGAATCGACCTCGTTGATATAACCAAATCACTTTCCTTCTTCGTTTTCACCTTTATTTCCTCTTCATGTTTTTCGTCTTCTAAAAAAAAAAAAAAAAAAGTATATTCCGATCAGAAGAAAAAAAATGCACCGATCACGGAATTGCAAGATCTCCGGGAACGACGCCATTCTTTCTTGTCGTCTATCGATTTCTAATCTCAAAGTCTTATTCGTTTTTGAATCCTTGCTATTGAATAATTCCATCACGCGATTTTCCGATGAGCTGGTCCGATAAGCTTCGTCGCTTCTCCTCCTCCGATTTCTACAGATTTTCAAATTTCTTCTTAATAAAATTTGTTCACGAATTTCGAAATTTTCTCTGTTTGTTTCCTCGATTTGGTCCTATAATTTTCAATGAATAAGAAGATTTCCTTTCCCTATGATCTTCCTGAAGGTAATCGCGACTATTCCTTTATTGATATCATGCATTGAAATTTCGAATGTCTACATTTGAATAAAATTGGATTGATCCGCAAATAATTTTCTTCTGGATTTGTATGTGTTGAGTCCGTCTATGTTTTTGCAATTATTGGGGAAATCTCTGATACAGGAATAAAGAAATCTGATTCTGATTTGTAATGGATTCATATAAAATCTAATGGAATATATATGATGTGTTTAGAATTATGCAATTTTAACATGTCTCAAAACCTTGAATCAGGCAAAATATCTGCGCTAATCCAGAATCAGAACAATGTGCAGCCTTCTGTAATTGTAATTGGTAGTGGTATATCAGGTCTTGCTGCTGCTAGGAATCTTTCGGAAGCATCCTTTAAGGTAACTTGTTTTTGTTGTATCATGTAACTTTTTTAGGTGTACATTCTGTATATGATGATTTATATTGTTTGGTTTGTTTGTGTAGGTGACTGTTCTCGAATCACGCGATAGGATTGGTGGTCGTATCCATACGGATTATTCATTTGGCTGTCCAGTTGATATGGGAGCTTCATGGTGAGTTCTGATCAACTTAATTGTTTGTTCCTTTGTCAAATGTTATTATTGTTTTGATGTTTTGGAGAAGTAGGCAACATCATCAGCCTCTGTTTATTGGAGATTCAGATGAATGATTTGTAATTATGTAAAGTTATACTACGGAGAATGTAATTATGAGTTTCTAACCGTTAATCGAACTTTGTCTAGGTTACATGGAGTCTCCAACGAGAACCCCTTGGCTCCCATTATACGCCGTCTAGGATTGACTTTATACCGAACTAGTGGGGATGACTCCATCTTGTATGATCATGATCTGGAAAGGTAACCCTTTCCTGCCTTTACATTTCTGTATTTTTATATGATAGACCATGGGGTAGATATCTCTTGTTTAATGCTAAGATTTACACCAATAGTGTGGTCTCTCCTAGATCTTATGGTTTTGGTTTATTCTTCTAAATGTAATAGATGGACTCAATCTGTCACCTGAACTAAGTTATATATTTGTCTCACTAGTGCTCTACTTTAACAAGTTAGATAATTGTTTTAAAATTGAATGTGCTTGAAAGCAGGGAAAAGTGCTAGGCTGATTTTTAAAGCTGTACGCATTTACAAGGGTCGTTGAAACAAAACAAAAAATATTTACAAGGAGAATTTGGCTTCTTTTTCAGTTACGGACTCTATGACATGCATGGGAATAAAATTCCGCCGCAGTTGGTCACTGAAGTTGGAGATGCATTTAAGAGAATTCTCGAAGAGGTAATCTTTGCATTTGCTAGATTAAATTTTCCAGTTAGTTTGTCATGAGAAGTTGCTCATGCTTACTTGTTGATTCCAGACGGAGAAAATAAGGGATGAAACTGCCAACGACATGTCAGTTCTTCAAGGAATATACATTGTATTGGAAAGAAATCCAGAACTAAGGTACAGTAAAAAATTGAGTGAGTAACAGTAAGACTTTACGAATTTATATTTGTTATAATCTCTGTTGTTTTCTTGTATTATCTAGGCAACAAGGGATGGCATACGAAGTTTTACAGTGGTACATATGTAGGATGGAGGCGTGGTTTGCTGTAGATGCGAATTTGATTTCTCTAAAATGTTGGGATCAGGCAAGTAAACTGTTCTGTATTTGGTCTCTGACCGAATTCTGTTCTGTATTTGGTCTGAGTATATATGACTCTCTTTAGGCAGTTGCGTTCTAAAGAAAAACCGCCATATATAAGACTTGGCCTGTGTTCCTTGTTGTACTAGTGATGGTTAATTAGCATAGTTTGTGAATCTGTTTTATTGGCAAAAGCAAAACACTCCAGAGGAAACCCGAAAGCTCAAAGTGGCTAAACTGTTGTGCAGGATGAATGCCTATCAGGTGGTCATGGTCTAATGGTCCAGGGTTATGAGCCAGTGATCAGAACACTTGCAAAAGACATTAGTATTCGCTTGAACCATAGGTAATTAAAATCAACCTTGATGAGCATGTACGTTCAGCAATCTAACTTAAAAAATGTAATCACATGTGCTTGGTATTTGTTTTACACAGGGTTACTAAAGTATCGAGAACGTATAATAACAAGGTGACAGTTGCAGTCGAAGGGGGGACCAATTTTGTTGCCGATGCAGTTATTATTACGGTTCCCATCGGTGTTCTCAAGGCAAATCTGATTCAATTTGAGCCAGTGCTTCCACAATGGAAGACCTCTGCGATCTCGGATCTCGGCGTAGGCAATGAGAATAAGATTGCCCTGAGATTTGACAGAGTGTTTTGGCCCAATGTGGAGTTCTTGGGGATGGTTGCTCCGACTTCTTATGCATGTGGCTATTTTCTGAATCTTCACAAGGCAACAGGCCATCCGGTGCTTGTTTATATGGCTGCAGGGAATCTGGCTAAAGACCTGGAAAAGCTATCCAATGAAGCTACCGCAAATTTCGTGATGCTACAACTTAAGAAAATGTTTCCCGACGCACCTGACCCCGTAAGCTATCATCTTCTCCCTATCTTTATTTCATAATGCAGATGATATGTTGTTGAAATATCTTGATTGGTCGGAATGAAAACAGGCTCAATATCTAGTGTCACGGTGGGGAACAGATCCAAACACATTGGGGTGTTATGCGTATGACGTAGTTGGGATGCCAGAAGATCTGTATGCGAGGCTAGGAGAGCCTGTGGATAACATATTTTTTGGAGGAGAAGCTGTGAACGTGGAGCATCAAGGATCTGCGCACGGAGCCTTCTTAGCAGGAGTCTCGGCCTCTCAGAATTGTCAAAGGTATATCTTTGAAAGACTCGGGGCATGGGAGAAACTCAAACTTGTTTCTCTTATGAGTGATGGTGATATCCTTGAAACTGCAACTGTACCTCTCCAAATCTCCAGGATGTGATTGATTACATCTTTTTCTTTACTTTCATTAGTTTTCTAGTGTCTTTCTCTTTAAAGAATCATCCAAATTATATTTCTCCACATAAAATTGAATAAAGGAACATTTCCAAGTACCTCTGAATGTTTTCTTCTTCTTTCCCTTTGATATCTCTCTCGAGGCAGGAAATTCGAGACTTTCATCAAAAGTTTGAATTTCTTCATCTGACAACTTTAGAGAAAAATATAAGCAACCTTCACCAATATTTCTTTCCCCAATTAGTAAATCCCTCTTGGTTCCACAGCTCCGACCAACTCCTTACCGGAGCTTCGGCTCTCAGGCCATCCTCCAATAGTTATGGGAATCAAAGGCCCCTAGTTTCGCCTACACTACGGATAGGTTTGGGTTCTCATCTGTAGAAAAGGTCGGTACACCCTTACTACAAGTTGCAGTGTTCTGGATCTCGTATCCACGACTCATCTTTACTCTGTAATAGAGACCTTCAAGAAGATTACCACGCTTCGCATCACTCTTCTTCTTCAAGTTACTACGTTCTCAATACCAAACAAGAACACAGCTTATCTCAACCTTCAAGATGTCTCACTGCTACACTAGAGAGAAAAAAGGGAAATGGGTTCCATCTTCCTCAAGGACCACCGTCGCTCACCGGTCCGCATCCCGAAAACCGACAACTCTACCCTGATAAAAGAAAACTCACTCTCTATTATGGGAAGAGTTACCAATGCTACCATCCACCACCCAAGAGCAATTGTTGAGTATTTACCTCAACTATGGAATATCAAAAACAGAGTCGTAGGCAAAGCTTTGAGCCCTGAAACTTTCCAATTCAACTTTGAAACAGAGGAGGATCTTCAGTCGGTCCTACGGAGAGCCCCATACCACTTCAAGAAATGGATGCTCATCTTCCAGAGATGGGAACCCATTGTCTCACTAAGTTTCCCTTCTCAAATTACTTTTTGGGTTAAAATCTGCGGCGTATCGCGCCACTACTCATCGATTAAAGCCATTGAAACCATAGGAAAGGAATTGGGCCACGTTGAAGCCAAAGATGCAGACCAAGACTGAGTGAGAGTTTAGATCAATGGTCTTGAACCTCTACTGATGCAAATGGACATAAGGCTTCCATCTCATGATGTTACAACCGTTGAACTCGAATACGAAAGGCTTGAGAAACATTGCTTCTCTTGTTTTGCCTTATCTCATGATGAGAAAGATTGTTATGTTACCAGGAAAGGGGTGAGAGATCTGAGCCAGCTTGGCATCAATCAAAGGAGAGTGCTAAACCGCTCTGAGGTGGATAGAAGACGTCAACTGGGTAGGAGAATCAATCATGATTCCCATACTCCCACACCAAATCCCCAAGCCACCGTGAACCTCCGGGTTTCCTTACCAAATCCTCTTATGATAAAGAACACCAGAAAGTAATCCCTACACTTCCCGTGAAGGTCCTAGGAGAAGTTATTCCAGAGAACAGGGACGGAGCCACATAGAGGAGGTAAGAAGAGGCTGGCTATACCGTAAACCCTCTAATCTCACCCCGATACATAGCTCACACTCTAACACTTCAAGGAGGGTACAACCCAGGGAGATAGACTTCTCGGAGGAAAACCATAGACAGAGTCCTTTTCACAGGGAGTCCCTTAACCCTAAATCCCAAACTCGATCTAATGATACCCATACTCCCACACCAAATCCCCAAAGGGAACCCTTCTCTCCCTTGGTAGAGCCAATCAATGCTGAGATCATTACTCTCCCCAGTTCAAGACATCCAGCCTTAGAAAGGATCTCCCAACCAAGAATTCCAGCCCTACTTCATATTGAAGATGACTCACAAGAGGAGTCAGGCAGACTGCAAGATATCGAGATACAATACCTAGGAGAGGATAATCGTGTGGAGTTCTTAAGCAATAATGCTAGAAGTCTCAACAAAAATGACCCGGGTCTTGGAACATCAGGAGAGACAAGGGTCCCTGCCTCATTGAGATTAAGCCCCCCTACGAACAAGAGATTACTACGGTGAATATCACTATACCAGCCTCTGAGAGAGAAGTGGGTAAGAAGAGGACTCCTAACAAAAATAAATAAGGAGGAAGAAAGACAATAGCTAATAGTACTATTCAAGGAACCTGTTCAAAGAAAAGGAATGTAAATCGCTCTATTAATCCTTCTAAGAGGAAACCTAGAAAAGGAAAATTAGATCTCAATAGGGATATACCTGATGATAGGATGAAACAAACTCGGAGCTTCTGCCTTTCCTGGCTCCAAGAGCGATAAATGGAAGATCGAGAGTGGATTTTCGGAATCCACTAAAACCTCTTCCTTAGTGCTTTTGAACCGGAACTGTCAAAGTTTGAGAAACGACCTAACAGTTCCTCGCATCCAGGAGCTTCGACGCAACACTAATCCGGATGTTATGTTTCTCATGGAATCAAAAAACAAGGATGAGGTTGTTCTTAAAGAATTCGAGGGAACTGATCTTTCAAATCACTTCACTTTACCACTGCAAGGTTATAGCGGAGGACTAGCCCTCTTATGGAATAATAATGTGGATATTCCGATTTTGGGTTTTTCTCAAAATTATATTAATACTCAGATAAAAAACAAAGGCCACACAAGCTTTGTGACCTTCATTTATAGGCCACCGCAAACAGAAAATAGGCCTGCTTTTTGGGACTTGATATCCTCTATAGCAAGCACCAGAGTTTTGGATTTGTTGATAATGGGAGATCTCAACAAGATAGTGGGAGGACCAATAAGAGGAGAAGCTACTTTCATTATATTCTGCAGTTTCATATCACAATCGGGATTGTGGGAAGTCAAATACTCTGGGATCCTTTGTCATGGAGAGGTTACCGCTATACGCATTACATTCAAGCTAAGATTAGAGCGATTTCTCTCTGGCCGTAGTGAGTACTTACGGTTTGAAGGATCGGATCATTGCCCGTTGGTCACATACTCCAGTAAGAAAAAGAGAAGGAAAAAAAAACCTTTCTGATTTGACCGCACCCTATGCGATAAAGATAGTTTTTGAGCACTTATCGAGAAGATTTTGGCCTCTCCTGTTTCGAAATCAGTTACATGCAAAGTAGACTGATGCATGTCTCACATCATTGAATGGTCTCAGAAACTGAAAAAGAACAATGTCGAAGACATTAAAAAGATTCAAGAAGAACTCTCAACCGATATTCTAAATGACCCACTAATTCGGTCCCTTACTCATTCACTTGAGAACTTTTACAAGGAAGAAGAACTTTATTGGAGACAGAGAAGTCGTATACAATGGTTACAGGGAGGTGACCGTAACACATCCTTTTTTCATGCTATCACAAGAGGAAGAAGAGCAACAAATCAACTCTCGGTGATCGAAGACGAATCCAGGAATGTTTTCTTCGAGGAGGATTAAATAGCTAACACGATCTCTAATTATTATCAGAACTTGTTCCAATCCAATGGAAACTCAGAGTTTCAACTTGTGAATGAAGTCTTACAACCAATAATATCCGAGACTATGAACACAACTCTGATTTCTGTACCGGATGACGATGAGATTAGAGAAGTGGTCTTCTCAATTCACTCGGAAAAGACACCAGGACCGAACAGTTTCTCGGCGGCCTTCTACCAATCTTTTTGGGACATTATAGGTCAAGATGTATCACATGAGGACCGCAATTTCTTCGAATCAAGCTCCATAAAAAAGAGATTAAATAAAACTCATGTTTGTCTTATTCCCAAGGGCCAAGGACCAAGGAAAGTCTTTGATTACCGCCTAATCGCCCTTTGCTCAACATATTACAAGATTATTGCAAAAATCTTGACGAAAAGACTTCAACCCTTTCTAGAGGATTTGATTTCTAAACATCAATTGGCTTTTGTTCCAAAGAGAGCTATTACGGACAATGTACTCATAACTCACGAGATTCTACTTTTCCTTAAGATATCCGAAGCTCAAGTGCATTGTTTGATGGCGGTCAAGACTGATATGAGTAAGGCGTATGATAGAATTGAATGGCGATTCCTAATGACGGTGCTAAAGAGGCTAGGCTTTCATGAAAAGTGGGTAAGTTGGATAAAGGAATATGTAGGATCGGTCTCATACTCCTTTCTTTTGAATGGGATACCGAAAGGAAAAGTAATTCCATCACGGGGCATTCGGCAAGGAGACCCGCTCTCACCGTATCTCTTCATACTATGTACCGAGGTTTTATCCAGATTATGTACTCAAGGAAAAACCAAAGGGCTTCTTCCCGGTATGAAAGTAGCAAGAGGTTGCACACCCATAAATCACTTGTTATTCGCCGATGATACCATGTTTTCACTAAAACAAATACGAGATGTTGCAGTGCATTAGAGTCAATCTTGAAGAAATATGAGCTTGTATCGGGGCAGAAGATAAACCTATGCAAATCAGCCGTAACTTTCTCCAATAAAACCCTATTGGAAATCAAAGAATGTGTCAAGCGAAAACTTTGCATAAGAACCGAAGGTGGAATGGGCAAATACTTAGGTTTACCTGAGCATTTTGGGAGGAAAAAGAAAGATATATTCATCAGAATAGTAGATAAAATACGACAAAGAGCAATGAGTTGGTTTTCCCGGTTCCTTTCCATGGCCGGTAAACAAGTCTTTCTCAAATTGGTACTCACTTTTCTACCGTCTTACGCCATGTCTTGTTTAAAAATTCCTACTTCGCTTTGCAAACGGATTCAATCCGTTCTTACTCGGTTTTGGTGGGATGACAAACCGGACAAGAATAAGATTAGTTGGGTATCATGGGATAAACTCACACTTCCCACTTTTGAGGGAGGACTTGGTTTCTGTGAGATTGAAGAGTTTAATGCCTCCCTCTTAGCTAAGATCGAATGGATATTACATGAACAACCAGAGTCACTTTTGGCAACGATGCTTAAAGGAAAGTACTACCCAACAACAACTTTCTTGAATAGTGTTAAGAAATCAAACTTTTCCCATGGTTGGAATGGTATTTTGGCAGGAAGAGATGTGCTTATGAAGGGAATGGGCTGGATCATTAGCAATGGAACAGAGACCAATATTTGGAATGATCCCTGATTGTCTATGGAAAGCCCCCTCCGGCCGTATGGACCTCCACCTCTGGCCTCTCTCTCACTAAAAGTAGCAGATCTCATCAATACTACTTCGAGAACTTGGAATGTTGCAGCCATTCAAAGACACCTACCTCATTATGAGAATTTTATTACAAAAATTGTGTTGAGTTCCTTTCCTATGGAAAACACAATTGTTTGGTTACCTGGTAAGTCAGGCTCTTACTCGACTAAATCGGGATACGCTTTAGCAAAACTGAATCAAGCACCTCGGGAAATAGAGGCTTTTGATTAGAAAAGTTGTATTTGGAAGGTTCAAGTGAACTCAAAGATGAAATTATTCCTTTGGAGATTGAAAAGCAGGGCTCTGCCTTTAGGGAAAAATCTGATCAAGAGAGGCATTCTGGAGGCAATCAGATGTAAACGCTGTTCAGAGATTGAAGGTGAGCTTCACGTGTTTATATAGTGTCTCTTTACAACTAATGTGTGGAAGCTGGCTCCAGTTCTTCATAAACAGTACTCAACACCAACTTCAACTTTGAACTAATTACTTTCCGATGCTCATCGTCAGGTTGTGCTTTATACCCATGGCTCTTATGGCAGCTTTGGAAGTCGAGAAACTTACTCATCTTTGAGGATTGTCACTTCTCTGCGAAAGAGATATTGTTGAAAGCCATAGTAGAAGCTAAGCTATGGCAATCGGCATAGGTGGAGTGTCCCAAACCGCAACTCCCATGGAAGAACTCTATTGTGTCCAGGTTTGAGCCACACAGAACTCATTGCTTCGTAGACGCATCATGGATCACAACATCACTGGACTATGGGATTTGCATATGCTTCATGGACTCATGTAAGAAGATTAAAAGTCAATACTATATTTCTTGAAAGCAAGTACCTTCGGCTCTTGTGTCAGAAGCCTTTGCGATTAAAGCTGCCCTAATTACAGCTCACAATGCCGGGTTTCGAACTCTTACATGTTTTTCGGAGTCGCTCTCTCTTGTCATGCTAATTAACTCGAAGGGCGTGGTTAACGAGCTGAAGACTATACTCTACGACATTAGTCGTATTTGTGTAGGTTTTGACCTATTATCTCTTATTTTCATTCCGTGATCAGAGAATACCCTTGCCGATGAATTTACTAACGCTGGTCTTGTATCTCTTAACTCTTTTCCAACCATTGATGGCTAAAACATCAATTTAAGGTTTGGTTTGAGCAAAAAAAAAAAAGAATATTACAAGTAGAAAAAGTTGTCGATAGTATCTCTTTGGTATCGAACTCCTCTCTTATACTCTATATGCGAGTTCAACTGCATCATCAATCTTCGGGCGAGCGTGGTCCATAGAACAGACTTGTCACTTTTTTAATTTTTAAAAAGTAATATTATTGCTTATAGCTGGTACATTGTATCAATTCTTCAATTGTAAAGCCATGCACGGAGGCTAAAATAACTAAACATGTTCTCTTGCTCAATTTTCCACACGTATGTCCAATTTTATTTTCTGCAAAGTTATATTGTTACTAGGTTAACACCCGCGAACCAAAAATCACATTTTTGGTGTGTGCGTCGATCGACGCAAGGGGTCTGTCGATCAACGCAAGCCTTTTCGGGTCAGAATTGGTTTAATTTTAATCGTTCGATTTTGAGCGGTTTAGGTTATGGAAACCCTAGGTCGTGAATATAAACACGATTAACCGTGTTATGATCAGAAAAAGAGAGAATTGGTCAGTTTTGAGAGGATTTGAGAGAAATATGTGAATTGTGGTCAAAACGATTGATACGAAGCTTAGAGAGCGAGGATCGTGTTGGTGGTGAGTCCTTAGTGAAGAGGTGACAAAAATCAGACTTTTGAGGTGTTGGTTCTATGATTTTCGTGGCTTTTCATCATCATATACCAAATTTATCCAAATTTCTAAGGTGAGTGCGCGACCATGACTTATCTGGGTAAATAGAATGTTAGAATCGTTGATTTTTGTCTATGGATTTGTTGGATGATGAGCTTGTTATATTGTCTCTGTGATTTTGTGGTTTTTAGTCTGTTTTATTGATGTGTGCTTGCAGGTTTCGACTCATAATGCGAATGGAAATCGAACCAGAGAGGAGAAGGTTCGATTTCACGATTCTGCAGTCTGCGTCGATCGAGTGATTTTCGTGAATTTTATTTTTATGTTATGTATCGAATTTGTTGATTTTAATCGTTAATTGAATTGTCGTTCTATTATGCATGTGTGTATAGTCGCTAGATGAAATGACCGTCTCACTGATTATTTGTGATAATACTCACGTATCTCTTTTATCCATGTGATGCAGGTATAGAAAAAGTATGATCGTGGAATTATGGCGATGAGTTATGTGTTTTATTTATTGAATCGTTTATAATTTGATTTAGGTTGCTGGTTTTTTTGGAATTGATGAGTTGGTTTATTGTGATTTATTGGATTTAGTTTCGGTTAAAATTGGTTTTGTTGATTTCTCCTGGATTTGTGTGTGATTGCTGGTTAAATTACCTGAGTTGAAAATTAAATATTTATGAGAATATTTAATTCAGATTTTATTGTTTTTTAAAAAAGGGCCTGGGTTGTTTCACTAGGCCCCTTAATATTTATGCACCACACTAGTTGGTACATAATACCAAAGAACTAGAATCGAAATTAACACAATTTACCTTATAAAATCCCCTATATATTATTAGAGAGGTGATTTCTTTTAAGAATCCTACATGTCATCCTCTCTTTCAGTCACATAATTTTAATATGATATAACATTCACTAAAATGTGACATGGCAAAAATCATAGTTATACTGGGCTAAATCCCCTATGTATTTTAATCTAACTAATATGATTAGTGGGTTATCCCCTTTATATTATTAGAGAAGTGATTTCTAAGAAGAATCTTACATGTCATCCTCTCATTCACTCTCATAATTTTAATAGGACATGAAATTCGCTAAAATGTGACATGACAAAAATCATAGTTATAGTGGGCTAAATCCCCTATGCATTTTAATCTAATTTATATGATTAGTGGGCTAATTTGACTACCCAAAATAATGATTTTATTTTCTATTTATTTTATTTTTTGGATCTTCATTTTCATTATCGTTTGATGTTTCTATGTTTTGCAATTTCGTAATTTTCCATTATTTTTTTAGCCTTCTTTTTTACGGTCGAATAAAGTTTGACAATTTCATTTCATAATATGTTTCTTTGACCACATACTTTGAAAAATCATATTATCATTTGTTATATTTCTATTTTCACTAAATTATGGTTACAAGTAAAATTTAAAACCAAGCCATGAAAAACTATATTTTTACTTGATTAATAAGCTAAATGAAGTAATTTATAATAATATACTAACACAACCAACACATCATCAATCATTAATAAGAATAACAAAGTATATAATTACAATTATTCCCTTACAAATTTGATTAATAAGCTAGAGATTAACAATCACTCCCTTATAAATTCTAATATAACTACCTTTCCGAACAAAGAAAAATGGTGTCATCAGTTACAATTACAAAATACAAGTCGATTTTGATTCAGCCTTTCCACGTTCATCCTTTAAAGGTTAGTAAATCATTTAACTCTCATAACATGAATTTGCAACTATTAATTATTTCAGTTTGATGATCAATATATTTTTTCTTATAAGAACAAAAGAGATGAAATGGAGAAATACATCATCAAACAAAGAAAATTTCAATCCGATACCTCCATTGCGAAAATGTATGTACATGGTTTGGCCGTCTATAAATGATTATAAGGAAATCCGGGTCCGAAAGAAATCAAAATCTTATAAGCGCATGTTTTCGAAAACATACAAGATTTATCAAAAAAAAAAATTATATAGAATGTTAAAAACGATTATGTACAATTGAAAATATACATAACGAAGAGTTGTGAACTATATGTATAGGACTTTTGAAAACATTTTTCTATAATTTGTAAAAGTAAATAGGAATCTAAATTTACTAACAGATTTAGTTAACCGAAACTAGAGAGAAATTGTAATGCTTATAAGATTTAAACGAAACTAAAATTCTAATCAAACACCATTGGTAATGTTTAACTATGAAAGAACGGGTTTCTAATTACTTTAATACTTATAAAATTAAAGAATAGTTTATCCGCGTATTACGCGGGGAGTCATCTAGTAAATACATAGAGAAGAAGTCACATAGGTCTTCTTCATCCTCAAATGTTCCAAGTACTTTTTGCATTATCTCTTCCAGTACCCAAAGTCATTACGATTTGATAAGAACCGTTCTAGAACTTAAATCACGAGTAAATAATTATCCTTCTTCCGTAACACCACTTACTATGTTCACAACTCCTCCAATTAATCAAGTAGTTACAACCATTAACTATCCTAGTTTAATATGTTCACGAAGTTTCATAGTTCTAATTCTGTGTGCTTTAATTCTCTGTTCACAAATCTCCATAAGTGAACTCGTGCATGCTATAGTGTTTTCCTTATCCAGATTAGTTCAAGTCATTTAGAAACACTTAGAGCAGTAGCTAGATTGTCAATCAAGCAAAGCAATAAACATAAATTTAGAAGATGGACCATAAGATAAACCATAGAATTTCAATAATCAGACATGCATAATCATGAAATGATTGAAAAACCTAGAACCTGACAAGTTAACTACTTATAGATAGTAAAGTAGGAAAACATTAATAAGGGACGATAGAAAGTATCATAGATAGATCGTATTACAAGTGTGAGATCTTATGTCTCTTAAAATCGAAACTATGAAAGAGATATATGAAAACGTGAGATCTTATGGCAATGGCATCCCCAAATCCGCATATCGACGATAACGGCGAGCTCCATTTTTACGACGCTCAGATCTGTTTCGTTTCTCTCTACTCGAAGCCATTTTGACAAGAAGCGAAGCAAAACTTCAATCGGACAATGTGAGTTGAGACGAGAAAAATGGTTTTAAGTTGGACAAGAGAAGGAGCCCAGTTCAACTTTCCGACTAATGTTGTTTTGGTAATGGTACTAGTTAAGATTATTACATCGAGCTGTTATACACCTCTGATAGCATTGCGATTGGGAAGTCCTTTTGGAAGCTAAGAGCTTTTCATGTTCGTGCATTATGTAATGTCTCAAGATTAGTCTCAGAGGCTTTCAGCTTCTCCTTCAGCAATTTGGTCTCGGCAATGGCTCTGTCGAGACGTGCTCCCACTGCATTCGAAGCCGGAACAGCTTGGTCCCTCTCGTACTCAAGAGCGTTGATCAGATCCTTGAAGTCCTCGATCTGCTGTTGCTGCACCGCGGCCATGTTCTCCCAGTGCCTAGCTCTCACTGCCTCGGCAAACAAGAGCTTTTCGTTTGGATTAAATTTACGGCAAAAGAGAAACTTCGGTAAAAAATTGTCTAATACTGGACAAAGTAGCAACGCATTGGACCACTACTAGAATCTTCATAAGGTTCTTCTAGTCTGCTAGTATCGACCGTGAGTACCAGTCTAGGGTCGTGACCGATAGTAGCTTCAATCCTGCGCTTGTTTCAGCATCGAGGCAAAATGACCAATCTTTGGTAAATCAAGTAGCATTGTTAGGGCATCCGCATTGGTAACACTCAAATGTCCTAAAATTTAATATAATTAATTCTAAAAAGTTTTTAGACACTCGTGCGAGTGTCACCAATGCGGATGTCCAATATTGGATAATTTTTCCGGTTTTAGACACTCAAGGATCCTAAATTTAATATCCTTAATTTTAAAAAGTTTTTAAACACTTATCACAGTGTCTCCATTATAAATGCTCTTAGTACTTCTTTTTCTCCTTTTTGCATGCATACTTTCTTAATGTTTGAGCTTATCAAGACTAAAAAACTACATATACAAGGAAACTACCTCTTTTGGTAGAAAAGAACAATAAAACCCATAGATAAATATAGTAAAATCCATATGAAAATTAGTACAGTACAAAGTATGTTATAAATTTCCTATAATCAAGTGATAAAACAGAAAACATGAAATAATTAATAGATATAAACGTATATTTAGAAGTTCATCGATTAAAATTAACTTAAAGCTTGGAACTAATGCGATCAACATCACGTGATTCACGTCCCTCAATTTTTTTGGAACCGACATCGCCCCCATCGACTACCAAACCTTTAGCTATGTCTCTCAGCTTAGGCTTAAGGATCTTTCCGTTCCCGTTCTTTGGCAGTTCTTCCACGAACACTACCTTCCTCGGACACATAAAATGTGGCATATTCTCACGACAATACTCAATTAAATCTCCTTCCCCTCTTACCAATTCCTCTCCACGATCTTGTAAAATAACAAACGCACATGGAGTTTCACCCCATAGAGGGTGAGGCATGGCCACGACCGCAACCTCTATAACTTTCGGGTGCTCGTAAAGAACTTTCTCGACCTCAATACTGCTGATGTTCTCACCTCCCGAGATTATGATATCCTTCGATCGATCTTTGATCTCTATGTGTCCATCTGGATGAATCACACCTATATCTCCCGTGTTGAGCCATCCGTGTTTAAACGCTTCAGACGTTGCTTTGGGATTCTTTAGATACCCTTTCATTATACTGTTTCCTTTAACAACGATCTCTCCAGTGGTCTTCCCGTCGCGTGGTACACTCATCTGAGTTTTCGTGTCCTTCACGTCAACATCAGCTAGGATTATGTTCCTTACACCTTGCCTTGCTTTCAGCTGCATTTGTTGATGCTCTGGTAGTCTGTTTAAATTTTATATTAAGATAATCATATTCATCTTAATAATATCAACATGTAAACATAGAATAGGGATTATTACTTGTTCCACTCTTCATGCCACTCACAAAAGAGCACAGGACCAGAGGCTTCCGTTAGACCATAGCCATGCATCACCTGGAACCCAAACTGTTGCACCTTCTCAAGAAGCACAGCAGGTGGGGCTGAACCGCCGGTCAGCACTTTAACATGTCGGGGCTTATGTGATTGGTTGGTTGGAACTCCTTCGAGGAGAATTCTAAAGACCGTAGGAACACATGACATGTGCGTCACGCCATGCAAATCTATGTTTTTGTAGATCTCTGGGGCTGTCACGTGTCTGATGCAGACGTTCGTGCCCCCACGCGCAGCCACGGACCACATGTGCGTCCACCCATTGGCATGAAACATAGGCAGGGTCCAAAGGTAGACCGGTAAAATTCCCATTTCCCAACCCATAATTGAGCTCAAGGCGGATAAGTAGGCTCCTCTGTGGCTAATCACCACACCTTTTGGTTCGGCCGTGGTTCCAGAAGTGTAGTTCAAAGAGATAGCGTCATGCTCGTTCTGGATATCGAACATAGTGTTGGGCGAGGAGAGTGTAGGATCTCCTCTAAGTATGAGACCCTCGTAGTCTAACTCTTTGGAGGAAGGCTTTCTAGTGGAACCGATCTCATCAATGAATATGATTATTGGGTGAGATTTTGAGTCGTCAAATGGTAGGAGACGGAGGACTTCCCGGGTCAAAGGAACGAACTCATGGTCGACAAATAAGATCTTGGGCTGGGCGTGTCGGAGGATGCTGGATATGGTTTTGGCGTCCAGACGGGTGTTAATAGGGTTCAGTACGGCTCCAGTCATGGGAACACCGAAATGCATCTCGTACATGGCAGGTACGTTTGGGGCCAAAATCGAGACCTAACACACAGATATATCAGATACGTTAGATAGGAATGAATGTTTAAGTTCGGTCAAACTCAAAATGACCATTCTAAAGAAAAGAAAAAATCATGCATGTGGTTTAGATGCTCTGATTATGCCATCACTATATTCTCCGAATGGGTAACCCGGAAATGCATTTATTGACCCTTTTTGAAAAGATATCATTATCATAAGAGCATGTTCATTGGTCACCCCTTGGGGTTTAATGTGGTGTTCTTATAATATAAAATTATTAAAATGGTTGTAAAAGGAATAAATAGAGTGTTTTTGTGGGGTATATTGAAATATAAAATTAATAAAATTTGAGTAAAGAGAGTAAATAGTGTCTAAAAGGAAGAGAGAGTGTCTAAAATTAGATATTTTGGAGAGAATGTAAATATAAAATTAATAAAAGTTGAGTAAAATGATGAAAGAGAAGATATAAAGTTGAGTAAAAGGAAAAGAGAATGTGTGTTTTAATAATTTTATATTATAAAAACACCACATAAGACCCAAAAGGGTTAGCAATGCACATGGCCTAAGTGGTATTATTTAAGCCTACCGAACTTGCCCATCTAAACCTAACACATGAGTTTCGAAAGTATTTTAGTCTATTTTACTCTACTACACGAATTATATTAGTATATCAGTACATGAATTTCGAAAGTATTTTAGTCTATTTTACTCTAATTTGTACATGTTATTTATAAGCAATTAAATCATTTGATATAAATGTTTAGAGATGTCCATGATAATTGGTGGATAAAATAATTTCTTACTTGTACTTGGTAGTAACATTTTTTCAAACGTACTTAAACCTATACAGCATTTGATAAAGTACATAAAGCAACAAGAATTAAAAAGGCAAAAAAACCAATAGTCCTAAACGAATTCGTTAATGATTTAGTCCGGCACATGAAAGAGAAAGGAAAAGAAAAAGTCTTACAACGTCGTTTCTGGTGATGTTAAGAGAAAGGAGAGACGCTGCGAGACGACAACAGCGGTCATAAGTCTGAGGCCAAGTGAAATGGGTTTGTCCATAAATGATAGAAGTTCGATTTGGATAACACTCCGAAGCTCTCTTCAAGAACGTTATGGGCGTTAGAGGAACGTTGTTTGCTTCACATAACGCCAAATTATCCATCTTCTATGTGTGTGTGAGGGGAATAGGGATATGCCAATCCGTAGTATATATAGAAGATTGTGAGAGGCCTCAAAATTATATATTTAAATGAGAACTTTAAACCAATCAAAATATGAATGATACTATGTGAGTTTCTGGTTCTACAAGCTCTCATTTAAGATCTAGTCTCTTTCCTCCTTTTTTAATTTATTTCATTTTTTTAAAGGGATGTTTTCTCAACTACACCCTTATTTGTGGTCAAATGCAAAACTACACCCCTCTTTCTTTTTCCTCTATTTTTGAATCTTTGCCATTTAAGTGTCCATATATTTGCAAAAATGTCATTACGTAGACTTCCATTGTTGTTATAAAGACTTCCAAATAAAGATAAAAAGTCTCAACAATCCCAAAGCAATCAACTTATTTACAAAAATATCATCTTCATCAATTTTCCAACCACCATGAACAATCAATTTCGAGCTTTTAATGGCTCAACAACTGATTTTCGAGCTTTTAGTGGTTTGATTTAATCCTTATAACCTCTTTCTTTTCTTATCCTCTACAATTTCATCCATAAATCTAGCTAACTTTTGTTTTAAAAATAATTTATCAAAACGGGTTGATTTCTCGCAAATCTTGCTTTACGACACCAAGGATTATTCAATATCAGTTAGATTTCCATGTTCCGGTGGTGGAGGAAGTGAAAAACGAGCTCAACGTATGAAAAGGTACCGAAACTTGCAAAAATCAAAATTTCAAATCTGGTTTAGACTCGTTGACTTCCAGGAAGTCTACAAGTCAACGAAGAGGTTAGATTTGGATTTGACCATTTATGCAAAAAAACCTCAAGTAGACTTCTAGGAAGTCTACATGATTCCTTTGGAAACAAAAAACCAGTGCCACGTGGATGGAGTTAGTTTTGCATTTGACCAGAGTAAGGTCAGTTTATATAAAACCGACTTCCAGGAAGTCTACATAAAAGTAAGATCAGTTTTGCATTTGCAGCAGGACATGTAGACTTCCAGGAAGTCTATACGGAAAAAGAGTTAGTTTTGCATTTGACCAAAAATCAAAACATTGACCAATATTTGCAGACTTCCAGTAAGTCTACTTTCCTGTGTAGACTTCCAGGAAGTATACTTTTAAAGTCCATAACTTTTGGTCAAATGCAAAACTAACCCCTCTTTTCGTGCAGACTTCTTGGAAGTCTGCAAAAATTTTCCAATTGCAAAACTGACCCTTGCAGACTTCCAGTAAGTCTACTTTCTTATGTAGACTTCCGCTCAGAAAAGTGAAAATCTGGTCAAATGCAAAACTGACCCATTTTTTGTGTAGACTTCTTGGTCAAATGCAAAACTAACCTTTGCAGACTTCCATGAAGTCTACATTGGATATGCCTAAAATGCAAAAGTACACCCCTGGCAGTCTACACTAAAAGTCTAAATTGGAAGTCTACGTAATAATCGAAAGTCTACAATAAACAGTGTTTTTTAAAACTTGATTATATGTCATTCTAGAAAGAGATTTCTTGTTTTTTTTGTTCTCACATGTGTGGTACATATTTCTCTATCCTCTGTATAAGTTGGACTTATTTAAGACTAATATTTATGAGGTAAATCTAATTTTTTCATTTGGTGACTAGTTAGCTCATTCAACGTAGACTTCCAGTGACTGCTCAGAAGCCTACACTAGAAGTCTGTGTAATAATCGAAAGTCTACAATACACAGTGTTTTTGAAAACTTGATTATATATCATTCTAGAAAGAGATTTCTGATTTTTTTTGTTCTCACATGTGTGGTACCTATTTATCTATCCTCTGTATAAGTTGAACTTGTTTAAGACTAATATTTCTAGGGCAAATCTAATTTTTTTCATTTGGTGACTAGTTAGGTCATTCAATGTAGACTTCCATTGACTTCTGGGAAGTCTACATTGTACAGAACTCTTAAATGCATTTTTTTAAGAATTATTCATTATTTTTGAAAAATATTTTGATTACACATGAGTCAAATAGTTATTGTGTATGGTTTGGACATGTTTAGTTATAAGGTTTGCATGTCAAACTAAATTTTATTTTTTTACCACCAATTATGTTATTTTTGTAGATTTCCAGGAAGTCTACGTTTACATTTCGATTGTTGCTAACTAAGCCTCATATGTTTTTATTTACATATGGTTGGTCAATTACCTGTTGTTTATGGAGGTTAGATTATGCAAGATGGTAGATGGCATTTTGAGGTGGATAATCATAAATGAGGGAGAATGTTTGTATTGTACAATGGTTTTACGCATAAGGAACTTGTTAAAATGGCACTAGACGGATTATAACCTACAAAAAAATGCAGAGGTGGTGGAGCTCACTTATTCATTACCTACTTCAATACTGCAATAGATGCCTCATGACACACCTCTGATGCACGTCACAAACGATAGATAAGTACAAAGTTTGATGTAGCTATGTAGAACGCATATGTTACGTCTGTGTGTCTCGAGTCGGTTTGAGATGGAAACCAGAATTACGGATCGTGATTGTGATATCAATAGAGATGAAGATACGGACGAGGATGAAGTAAACGATGAAGATGAAAATCAAAAAAACGATGAGGATGAGGATGAGTGTAATAATCAATATGGGTCTAATGTAGGTGAAATGAAAGAAGAGGATGGAGAAGATATTGATGATGATTATAGTGAGTATGGAAAAGTGAAAGACGAAGATGGAGTAGATATCTCCTTCGACGTTCAATGTAGAGATGTAAGTGGCCATTCGAGTATTTATACATGGTTCAATAAGATATTTGTGAGGCAAAGTTTTCGTAGCAAGGAGGAGCTAGTTCAAGAATTGCAATTAACTTGTGTGATGCTACGTTCCGCAGATAAGGTATTCTAGTCTACGCCAACTCTATTTGTGGCCATTTGTTGCGTGGAAGGATGCAAGTGGAGGTTAAGGGCGGCCGTAAAGAATGAAGTAAACCGGTTTTGGGTGACAAAGTATACCAATATGCATACATGTTCATGTGATGATCGAGTGGCTCACCGCAAACGTTCTACTGCCAAATACATTGGTAGACTTTTCTTAGAGCGTGTTGGAATAATTAATGGAATTACACCGGAACACGTCAAAGATTCTATAAAACAAATGTTTAGCATGAATTTGGATTATACTACTTCATATAGGGCATTAGTTCATGCGCGTGAATTGGTGAGGGGAACAGCGGAATATGGATATGAGAGTCTCTCATCATACCTCCATCAAATCAAAGAAGCGAATCCGGGAACAATAACCGCTCTTGAAGTCGATCAACAAAACCACTTTAAGTATCTTTTCATAGCGTTTGGAGCCTCAATTGAGGGTTTTAAGTATCATCAACGTACAATTGTTGTTGACGGGACACATTTAAGTGGGAAGTACGAGGGAGTTTTGTTAGTTACATGTGCGAAAGACGCTAATTTATAGATTTTTCCTTTGACTTTTGGAATTGTCAACATTGAGAATAATGCTTCGTGGGAGTGGCTTTTTACTTAATTGAGTGATTGTGTGGTGGGTGGATGCCCATTGGTGATCGTTTCAGATAGTGCAGAGTCGATAAAGAATGTGTGTGAGAAGGTTTTTCCGTGGACAACACGTGGTTTTTGTAATTATCACCTTTAATCCAATATAGTGAACCTTCATAGGGGGAAAGATCTCATATACTTGGTGAAAGGGACTGCGTATGCATATACGGCGGAAGATTATGACCGATATATGGACGCGATACGCACCATAAAGCCTGAACTCGCAACATACTTGGAGAACTCTGATCCAAAGTTGTGATCAAGGGTGCACTACGTCGGATTGGGGTACAACATCAAGACGAGTAACATGGTCGAATCTATCAATGCGGCATTTAAGGTAACTCAAGGATTTCCAATAGCATTTCTTTTTGAATTTATACGATCCAAACTAGGAAGATGGTTTTACAAAAGGCGAGAGGATGCGTTGAGTCTACCAACAGGCTATAGCCAAGGTGTTGAATACTTGTTGACTATATGTGAGCATTACACGTCTTCCATGACAACATAACGCATTAATCACGAGAAATTCTAAGTGAAGGGAGGAAACCGTAATTTCATGGTTGGTTTAGGGCAAGGTACATGTACATGTGGTGTCTTTCAAACAGAGAATATACCTTGCTCACACGCTTACGCAGCTTTAATCAAGTGCCGTCAAGATGTGCGGTTATTTGTTCTTGTTACGAGAGAGAGTATTTACATGCGACGTACGTCGGAAGCATTTTGCGTAGAAACGACACCGTCCAATGTCCCAAACAGAAGGTATCATGCTAACCTCCTGAAATTGGTCCTAAACGAGGTCGGAAGAAGAAGTCGAGATGGCAAATTTGGCTTCAAATCGCAAAGAAGAAACAGACGAAATCGCGGAAGATGAACCCCACGTACAATTGTACGAAGTGCAAATAACCAGATCATACTAAACCAAATTGTGTACTTTAATCCTCCAGTTGTGTAAGGTAGACTTCGGTTGTAGACTTCTTAGTTAGTAGATTTGTATTTTGTTATTAACATGTTCAAACTTGTGTTCAAATTTAAGTTATTATCATTTCCAAACTTAAATTATTATAATGTTCCACTCTGTGTTCAAACTTGTGCAAAAAAAAAAAAAAAACAAGTGTTCTAACCTAGGTTATTATCATATTCAAACGTGTTAAAAAAAAAAAAATTCACTTCAATTGGAACAAAGGTCAAGTATCTCTAACATGTAAGTATGAGTGCGTATTTAACCATTACTCTATTGTAACTTAGTCATTCAGTTTGACAATCACATGTAAGTCTACAAGGACAATAAAGTGTAGACTTCCTGTGTAGACTTCTTGTTTAGACTTCCTATGTAGATTTTTTGCTAACTTTTTAAGCTAATTTTTTTGTGTTTTCCTCTGTAGTAGACTTCTCTTTTAGTCTTTGGTTGTAGGCTGGTTTTTAACCGTGGTACTAAAAGTCGATGTGCATGGTTATATGGTTAATATGAGTGTGATCATTACCAAAAGAAAAACATTTTGGATTATTTTAGCAAATGAGTCTTCACAAAAAATGATTAAGACAGAAAAAAACAACAAGATCTGAAAACAACATAAACACTTTGGATCATTTATCTATTCTTCGACCTCACTCCATTGCATATTGCTCCTTCCAACTTTATGCAGTTTCATCGAACTTGGCCTTGTCAGTCTGGTAAATTTCGGCTACATCAGCCGATAAAGGATTTTCCAAGTTTGGTGAAGACAAGAGGTCGAGAATTTTCATCAAAACTATGGACGTGTGGTACCCAGGAGACGAGGCTATGTCTCTCAATATGTCATAGTCAATGGCTCCTCTCGCACTGACATTGGGGTGGAAGATTTTGGTTTTGAAAACCACCTGTAGCGCCTTCATTAGATATTGAATGGGAAATCTGATGGTAATCCAATAAAATCCTCCCTCATATGGAGTCCCCAAGGGTCCATTGATAGGAACTTCCAAATGGTAATATGTATCATGAATGACCATATTAGCAATTCATAAACAATACGACATGGAAACCAGCAATAATGAACATAAATAATTACCGTCCTCGATGATCTTCATCATAGGGAAGTCTTTCTTCAACTCCTTCATCTCACGGTGAATTCGTGCGACCCTAAAAGTCATCGTGACAAAGTTTGGGAGTGACAAAGTTTGGGAGATGCAAGGAAGAAGATGTAGAGAAGAAAGAGACTCTGATAAAGATGTAGAGACGAAAGAGACGTATATATAGATGTAGATATGAAGAGACGTGATCTATAGATGTAGAGACGAAGAGAAAGTGAGAACATGAAACATCAATTCGGATTTATTTCCCAATTCAGACTTGGTTAGGGATTTAAAGGACTTCGATGGTAGTGAAGTCTACAATAGTCATTTCCTGTAGACTTCACAGAGCCTATGTAGTTAATCTTTATGATGTTATCAATAAGATTTGTGTCAGGTAAACTTATGTAGTAGACTTTATATCATAGACTGCTTTTGTTGACTTCGAGTAGTACACTTGTAGAAAAAAAAATTAAGAAAATTAAGTAACCCAACATAAAACTGACATCATCCGTAACCCGAATCTGACCCGATAGACCAACATCATCCGTAAACCGAATCCGACACGACAGATATGAGATCTGTTTTGACGGGCAAAGTCCCCAATTTTGAAAATTAAGAACCCTAAATCTGCGATTTTTGTAATTGAACGAAATTGAGCGGCACAAAACATTGAAATCATGAGCAAGTTTATGAATTCTCTTCTTCATCGTCATGTGGCTATCCAAGAGGAAGGGGAAGAATTGTTGGGGTTCCGAAGAAATGTTTGTGTGAGAGCTCGATTTTGGGTTTAATCTCAAAATCAGATCAAAATCTGTATAGGTGTTACTTTTGTTGTGGTTTTGTTGCGAGCCAGAAGGTAACATGAACAAATTCAATGTCTTTATTCTTGTTTTCAATTTTGCATTAGACACGTTGAATTTTTGATTTCAGGGAAATTTTTGAGTTTTAGCTTATGAATGATGATTACACCTTCAAGTGGGTTGATGAGGCTCTGTTAAATGAGATTGAGGTTGTGCAGTTTAAAAATGAAAGACTTGAGTAAGACCTTAGTGAGATCAAAGCCGATAGAGAAGAAATTGAGAAAATGGTGTCTGATAAGGTTTTAATGAGGGTTAAGAAGAAGATATTGGAGAAGGTAGAAGCTAGTTTGGTGGAATCATCAGGTAGCAAGAAGAAAATGATGATTCTTGCTGTGATTGGGTGTTTGGTCATCTTTGGCTTTGGTAAACTAGTTGGTTGAAAATGGTGTTGGTTTATGTTGATCCCTTTGTTGTTTTCATGTTATTGTTTGTTGTTCCAGTTGGTGTAGTTGAGAAAATATCCATATTAAGTTATGGAAATAAAAGTCTACAATAGAAGTCTACAAGAGAAGTCTACATATGAACTTCACAAAAGAACACAAGTACTAACTGATCCTAAAAAATAATGGATATGTGTTTGTCTTACATCTATAAAATATATGTAAGAATACTAAATATTTTTTACGGGACAACAAAAAATAAGATTTAGTGGACCTTTACGGTCTCTCCTCGTATAAATCCAAGTTGTCTCAACATCATTTCTCTGTGCCATCTTGCTTTGTCTCGTACCATATATCGGCCGCAAGCTTATCCTAGCAGCCTGGACGTCCATGTCTGCCATTACGCTAAATGGAAAGCCTAGAGCATGACATTCAATAAATTTAGAAGCATACAGGCCACAACTTGGTCCATCATTCTGTTGTGGTAATTGGTCCCGCTCGATCGTATATGGTTGTCGATCCCACAAAGTGCCTATACTGTACAACACAAAATTCCCGAATAAGATAAGGCACCATCACGGTGTAACATCCGCAAACCAAATTGTTGAGTTTGGTGCGGGGTGTCGATCGACACCATGGAGGAGTGTCGATCGACACCATTGTTGCAGAACCGGTTTTGGTTTGATTTAATTGTGCGGTTTGACTCGGTTTGAGGATTTAACCCTATGGCTTGCGTATATAAGTCCTTTGGGATTTGTGGCTGCGTGAGACAGAAGAAAAGAGGAGTTCTTGTGAGTTTATGAGAGAGAGAAAGAGTTTTGTGAGAGGATTGAGAAGAAGGAGAAGACAGATTCGTCCGTCTTGGTGGAGACGAGGAACGGTTGATCATATCGTGCCTGAGATAGGAAGATTGAAGAGGAATGTGGTTGTGTCTAGATCCGAAGGAGAGAATGAAGAGATTTTTTTGGCTACCGCCGTTTGAGAGAGTGAGAGGGGTTTCATTAACAAAATTATGGTATTTTCTGTAAATTTGGTTTATATAAGGAGGCAAAAATATCCGGTTAGGTTAATAATTTTTCGGTTTAAGTAGACTTCCAATGGAAGTCTACGAAACCCTATACTCTAATGAAACCCTAATCGCAATGGAAGTCTACAATACAAACACTAAATATAATTGAAGTCTGCATTGGAAGTCTACATATGTGAAATATACTTCAATGGAAGTCTACATTTCAAAAGCTAAATCGACTATTTTCTTATGATTATTATAACTGTTAATTATATATATTATAAATCATCCAAACATTTAATATATTCATAATTTTACAAATTTGTGCAAATTTGACATTTAAAATCTTGTAATTATAAACTTTAAATGTAACCCTAAAGGTAAAAACATGTTTTCGAATCGTAATGTCAATCCATTTCAATATTTTTAACTCATAAATCCATAAACTAATGTGAGTGACATACATGACTCATAATATTAAAGATTTTACATCCCCTCATAGCCAGCTCAACTTTTCATAATCAAACCCTACATTGAAACATCTAGTAAGTTGTTCTTTTTTAAACCGTATATCATATAACACAAATCTCTAAAACCTAAATTTATTACAATCATATTATCATAAAGACTATACATACATAATACAGAACAATAACTACTACCATGTTTTCATATTGTCACATGACTTCTAAATGTAATGTGATGAAATATAGCATTTGATATCTAGAATAGTATGTAGTTCATTTATTCATTTTCAATCTAATTTGTCTTTTTTTTTTTTACTTTGTCCTAATTTGGTGAACTTTTTTAAAGAACATCACAATTGCTTTAAGTTTAATTATCAATAAAAAATTTTGGTCAAATTATTTTTTATGCATTTATAGATTTAAATTTACTAAATAATTACGATGTAGTCTTCCAAATTTTGTTGTAGAGTTCCGATTCATTTTCATTTTCAATTTGACCTTTTTTTTTTACTTTGTCCTAATTTGGTGAAATTTTATTTTTAAAACATCACAATTTCTATTAGTTTTATTATCAATAAAATATTTTGGTCAGATTATTTTTTCATGCATTTATAGATTTAATTTTTCTAAGTAATTACGATGTAGACTTCTAAACTTTGTTTTATGTAGACTTCAGGTGTATATCTACAACGTAGACTTCTAACTTTCCATGTAGACTTCCAAAAGGATAGAACAGTCTTTCCGGCTGCAGTTTTATTTTTTGTTCATTAAGTCTCTCAATGTAATTTCACTACCCCCTTTAGGTTAGTTTTGCAAGTTTTCACATAAAGGGTGTAGTTTTGCATTAAAAATTAAAAAATGGTATATTCCATTCAAATCTCACTTTTTAAAATACCGTTGGACATGGTGAAACAACCAAGCTTTTTTTTTTTACTAAACAATTCTAATGCGGAAAACATAATCAAATAAACCAATATAATACTCCAATAAATCCATAAAATAAATAAAACCTTTAACAAGAATTAAATTCAAATACCAAATTCAGGAATGATCAATAAATAATCTAGCAACATAAACATCCGGTTTACTAGACTAACAACAACAACATGAAACCTTATCATCCTCTCCCTAAGGCCTCGATTCCGCGATCACATTTTTCTTTTACCTGCAACACATGGAAATAAGAGTTGCGTCAGTATTTCATAAATACTTAGTGACTTGCTCATCCCGCCTACCGGCGTAACAAGCAGGCTCAGATAAATGATCAAACAAAATCAACCAAACCAAACCAAGACAAATCAAGAATCAACAATTCCCGAGACAGATCAACTCGTGTCGCTCGACACGCCTCTGTGTTGCACCGAAATCGTGAAAATCCTCACGTTACACGAATCCGGCGAACATGAGTCGCTTCACTGCAGTATAAACATGACATATACGAGTATCCAATCAACAAACATCACAGAAATCATCATCAAACAATCCACAATACCAATAAAATCACAAAACAACACCGAATATCCTCATTGCCTAGGAACCGCGGCCACAACTCACCTTGGCTTATTAGGAATGAAAAGGATTCGGATTTGGAACGAAGGAACTACGTGATTCTGCCCCTCTAGACTCGAAAACCGCATGATCACCCGATGAACACGAGAGAACCGGAACCTAACGCCTCTAACACGCTAAGGAGAGGTTTTAGATTGATTTATTTGCAACAATCGAATCCAAATACCCTAAACTCACAATTCCCCTCTCAAAGTCTCCTCTTTTTCTCTGTTTTCGACGGCTAGCAGAACTGCACGGAGCACTAGGCACTTATATACGATAACCCGAGCCAAAACCGCGATTAAAATCTAATTAATCCGATTCAGAAAAGAACTTGTCGAGCGACACCAAAACTGTGTCGATCGACACCAACAAAAAACCATCGTGTCGCTCGACACGACCACCAGAACACCGATTTCTGGTTTGCGAATGTTACACATGGCCTAAAGCTTTGATTGGAAACCTAGTGAGTGCGGATTTAAAAGCGTTTCTTAGAGTTCCGCACATGCAACCACCAATCACAAAAAAGTATGCAAATTTGCGTTTTTTAAAAAAATATGAAAACAAAACCGCAAACAGTTTTCGAGGCAGAGAATTACACATAAAACAGAAAAACGCACTTTAGTTTTGTACTGGGTGTAAAACCCAGCGGTCCATTGATAAATCCGCAAATCCAATAGTTGCATTTTTTAATAATAAATGTTTTCCTTTTTTAATTTCTTTTCTGGTCGAAATTTCTTTTCCTATAAACCCTATCATACCAATGACACATTTCCCCTACAGTTCAAACATACTACTTTAGATCTCTCGACCAGAACAACAACCATATATCTTTTTTTTTTTCTTCTTCAAGTATTAATCATCTTTTTAAGGTAAATATTTGATAAATAAATTACTTTATAGATTACTTTAATAAATAAGTTTACTAATATAATAACTAGATAGATAACTTTACAAAAAAATTGAAAATGTAATTAACCTTTAACACATAATAATGAAATTATAATTATAATTTATTATTAAATCAATTATTTTCATTTAAATAAAAAAAATAAAGAAAAAAATACCGGAAATTTTGATAGTTACAAAAATGTGTGTTTATGTGCTGTCATTTTTTTCAAAACTAAAAAACTAAAAATTTATGTATATGATTAAATTTCATTGCTACTACAAACAAAATTATTAATGGAAAATGTTCATCTAAAATTTTAAATATATATATATATATATGTTTATATAGCAAATTAAATTTATTATACCCGCACCTCATTTATATTAATCACCAATCAAACATTGTTTCGTCCCGCTTTTTTTACATAAACCGTACTCATTCCGCAAACCGCACAATCCGCAGTTGTATCGTATCGCATCGCACAAATTTTTGATCCGCACCGCTCTATTTAATGTCACCATTCGGAGCCTAAATGAACCACCTTTAAAGTAATTATATATCTTCTGCCAAACAAGATAATGCGATTACTTCACATGTTACGAGTGAGTTGGTGGACATTCCATATTCTGAATCTGCCTATGTAACAAGACTGGGGATATCCAACTATGCGCACTCGAATTCAAATCATGTTTATTAAATATCTAACATACAATGATATCCGTGACCGTGAGTTTTCTTTGAATAATGAAAGTGCCTAAGGCTAAACCATGTTCATATTTGCATATGCTGTAACGTAAGAAAACAAAATTACACTTTGAAATACAAAATTATGTTGTATTATATAGGAAAAATCAAATAAAATTATACTACAGAGGCTGGTAATTTAGTTCTTTCCACTAATATTCTTATTATTATTATTATTTTTGAAACGTCTGAGCAAATTCATTAAATGAAACAGAGTATAGGATACAAGATTGAAACTGAAAAACAAAAACACCATCTTAAAAACACATATAGCAACATCGACACCCAATGACAAGGGTTAAAGATGTTAACCTCGTGCTTCGCAAACAATTCGATCATGTAACCAAGCCGGTCCTCCAAGCGTTAAATATTCTTATGTTATCATCATCTATTTTAAGTCATTCTTTGTGCTAATGGACAAAAAAAAAATTGAATGTGAGCTTGGTTCATTTGATCAATTTTAGTTTTGGACGACTAATTGTTCTAAATTCATTTATTTTTGAAGTTCAGCCATCAATGTACCAATAGATTTTGAAAGCAAAGACTACCTTTACATTTTTGTGACAAGGACACAAGTTTAGGAAACATTAGGCACGAAATGTTGGTCAAACCGTAGAGTGGCCACTCATATTCACTGTTGTCATTATGGTTCACATGCGTTTGTAATCAGAGAAAACAAATGAATGGTTAGCGCAATTACTTTGCGACCTAAAACTTTGGTTTATGATGTAGAGAAGTACCCTCTTTTCGTTTACATCTAATAACTCCATAAATTAAAGGCCAAAGTGGTATTTTTGGAATTTTCAAAAATTAATGGTATCTTTAGAAACAAAATTTCAAGGTGTGACATTTTAGGGAATTTCTCTATACTAAATTAGTTCGATGGAAAGAGGTTTGTATTTGAAGATAACGATTCCCGTACTAAATAGTTTATATGGGTAAACAAAAAACTTTTCACGCGCACACCTTTGTAAAATTAGCCAATCCCCTATATATTATTAGAGAGGTGATTATCTAAAAATGTGACATGACTTTTTTAAAATGTGACATGGATTGAAAAAAATTGTGACATGGAAAAACACTAAATGTTTATTACCTTAAGAAAATTAATTGTCACAAAAATATATTTAGAAATCTTATTTTCAAAATCTTTTAATTAAATTTCAATAATCTTAAACTTAAATATTAGAAAATAATCGAATTCTATCTGTAAAAAGTAGGTCATATAACTATAACTCTAAACAAATTTTGAAAATCTTTAACTTAAAATCTAAAAAATAATCGAATTAAAATCTATTAAAATATGTTATATAACTATAACTAGAATATAAATTTGGCCTAAAAAAAGATAGGGAAAGTTGCACTGAATGTACCCTTTTTTAATTTTTTTTTGCAAAACTACACCCCTTATGTGAAAATTTGCAAAACTAACCTAAAGAGGTAGTGAAATTACACTTAGAGCCACTACAAAAAAAGAGGTAGATTACATCATTTATATTGTATCACAAAATTAAGTGATGCAATTTTACATTACTTATTAAGAAATTGTATAAAATATTTAATTTAACATCATTGATGTTGCTATTTTCTTATTTAACATCAATTTGATAAATTTAATTCAAATGTAATGTATTTTACATCACTTGAAAAAAACTAACACATAAATATGAATTTACATCATTTAAATGATTGATATATTTACTAATCTATATTAGTATCACTTAAAAGATAATACAAAATTTACATCAATTAAGAAATGATACTAACTATTATTCAATTTTCGTTTTTCTATTTGTTTTGCATAAAAAATGTGTTTTAACATTGTCCCACATTGACAACTTAGCATGGGTATGAAAAAAAACCATTTAATAAATAGTTAACACTACTTGCAAATGCTTAAGTCCAAAACTAATATTAATTATAAACTTGACGGTTGATTTATTAAACTGTTAGGATCTTCCTACTAAATTTGGGTAGATCATTCTTTTTTTTAAATCAATTTTTGATGATTTATAAAATGATTTTAAATATAATTAAATATAAAATACAATAATAATGTTTTTTCACGTAAATCTGAACACTAAATCAAAAAACGAAAAAAATAAATAAATAATTTAACATCATTTGTTCTAATCGAAATAAATATTAGTATCATTTAAAATGATTGATGCAAAAATTTATATTAGTTTTGCAACCGATACATATATTAACATCAATAACAATAACCAATATAAATATTTACATCGCTTCCTAAAATTGATTTAAAATATTTGCATCACCATATTCAGAATCACTTTATCAAACGATGCAAAACTCATTTACATCAGTTTTAACCGATACAAACAAATAAAATAAGTGATGTTATTTGGTTTGTTTTTTGTAGTGAGCCTTAATAAACAAACAATAAAACTGTAGCCGGAATGACTGTTCTATGCTTTTGGAAGTCTACACGGAAAGTTAGAAGTATACGTTGTAGATTTACACCAGAAGTCTACATTTCGGAAGTCTACATACAACAAAATTTGGAAGTCTACATTGTAATTACTTTGTAAATTTAAATCTATAAATGCATAAAAGATAATTTGACCAAAATTTTCTATTGATAATTAAACTAAAAGAAATTGTGATGTTTTAAAAATAAAAGTTCACCAAATTAAAACAAATTATAACTTCCAAAAGGTCTAATTAGTTTGAAAATGAATGAATCGGAAGTCTACAACAATATTTGGAAGTCTACATCGTAATTATTTAGTAAATTTAAATCTATAAATGCATAAAAAGATAATTTGACCAAAATTTTGTATTGATAATTAAACTGAAAGGAATTGTGATGTTTTAAAAATAAAAGTTCACGAAATTAGGACAAAGTAAAAAAAAAAGGTGTAATTAGGTTGAAAATGAATGAATCGGAAGTCTACAACAATATTTGGAAGTCTACATCGTAATTATTTAGTAAACTTAAATTAGATTGAAAATGAATTTCACCAAATTAGGAAAACTTAAAAAAAAAGGACAAATTAGTTTGAAAATGAATGAATGAACTACATACTATTCTAGATATCAAATACTATATTTCATCACATTATATTTAGAAGTCATATGACAATGTGGGAATATGGTAGTAGTTATTGTTCTGTATTATGTATGTATAGTCTTTATGATTATATGATTGTAATGAATTTAGGTTTTAGAGATTTGTGTTATAATGAACAATTTTCTAGATGTTTGAATGTAGGGTTTGATTATGAAAAGTTGAGTTGACTATAAGGGGATGTAAAATCTTGAATATTATGAGTCATGTATATCACTGACATTAGTTTATGGATTTATGAGTTAAAAATATGGGAAATGGATTGACATTACAATTTGAAAACATGTTCTTACCTTTAGGGTTAGATTTAAAGTTCATATGTTACAAGATTTTAAATGTCAAATTTGCACAAATTTGTTAAATTGTGAATATATTAAATGTTTGGATGATTTATAATATATTTAATTAACAGTTATGAAATAATTTTAAGAAAATAGTCGATTTAGGTTTTGAAGTGTAGACTTCCATTGTAGTATATTTCACATATGTAGACTTCCAATGCAGACTTCAATTACATTTAGTGTTTGAAGTGTAGTCTTCCATTGCGATTAGGGTTTCATTTTAGAGTATATGGTTTCGTAGACTTCAAATGGAAGTCTACTTAAACCGGAAATTTATTAACCTAACCGGATGTTTTTGCCTCCATATATAAACCAGATTTACAGAAAATACCCTAATTTTGTTAATGAAACCCATATCTGTCTCCAAACGGCGGTAGCCAAAAACAATCTCTTCATTCTCTCCTTCAGATCTATACACAACCACATTCCTCTTCAATATTCCTGTCTTACTTCAATCTTTCTGTCTTATCTACCTACAAAAACGTCAACGATGCTCGTCATGCCTCTTAGCGTATATCTTCTTCACTCTTCTTCAGATCTGCTTTTAAAGAAGTACATGGATAAGATTTCGGGTCCGGTCGAGTCGTCATTAAAGGTCGTCCTCCACAATCTCCTTCTCTTAAAGTATTATCCTCCGCGGTACAGTCCGTTCCAGCTTCATCTCCTTCTCTCTTATGATATCATGGTTTTTTACTTTTAATTTTGGTTTCAATGTACAAACACGCAAGAAATCGCGAAGAAGGATGTCCCTTTCTCCTTTCTCCGTTGTACTTCTCCTTCCTCAGATCTCCCTTTCTCAATCGTCGAACAAGGTATGTCTCTGTCTTCTTTCTTGTTCTCTCCGTTCACTAAATTACCTTTTCAGACTGATTTCTCATCAAAGCTTGTTTAATTTTGTTGTGAGATTTTGAAGCTCTATCGATATCAAAGAAGCTTTGTTCTTCATCGCCGTTTCTTCGTCGCCGCCACTTATATTCCAAATCTGTAAGTCGTCGTAAGCTTTTTTCTTTCTCCGTCTTCATCTTCTTCTTTGTCCATCTTCGTCTATGATCTTCTTCATACATGTTCTTCATCTATTTTATTTTGTATATGGTTTCTTGTAGATCTGGAATATGGTCGTTAACATCTTTCCTCTATTTTCTGGACTGGTAAGGTATCAGATCTGTTCAATCTATTTTTAAATTTTGTTTCATATTTGTTTCTAATATTTTGTTGCTTAAGACACAGATCTGAGTCTGAAAAGTAAGTTTTCGTCTCTCTCTCTATTGATTGCAAACGCCTATTATTGTTGTCAGCAACTCAAGTCTACATTGTGACTTTGGCTGGAAGTCTGCATTGTAGACTTTACAGGAAGTCTATATTGTAGACTTTTGCTTGAAGTCTACATTGAAAATTTCCAGCAAAGTCTACATTGTAGACTTCTTCGTTCATTTGTCTTCTCCTGGCAACCGCCACAATCTCACAAAATGCGCAACAACAGAATCTTCTTCCGGCGTAGTTCCTTGACTCTCCTCTCAAGAATCCTCACAGGAACCGCCGAAACCGTCAAATCGAGCTGAAGATCTGCAGGAATCTCAGGCACTAGCACCTCCGACTCATGCAGGCACTTCCTCAACATCGACACATGGAAAACCTTATGAAATGCCTTCATGATCGGTGGTAACTCCAGCCAATACGCTACCGGTCCCACTCGCTTCACCACAGGAAACGAACCCATAAAACGCAGACTCAGCTTGTTTTCCGAACTGGATCTGTTAGGACCCCTCAACATAGCCATCTTGAGATACATGCAATCTCCAACCTCAAACTCAAGCTCACGCCTTCGCTTATCAGCGTAGCTCCTCTGGCGATCCTGAGCTTCCTTCATGTTCAAACTCACGACTCGGATCTTCTCCGTCTTTTCCTGAACATAGGTAGCTCCATGAATACTGCGCTCCCCCACTTGTGTCCAGCATAAAGGCGTCCTACATGGCCTCCCATACAATGCCTCAAAAGGAGCCATCCCGATACTCGCCTGAAAGCTGTTATTATACGCAAACTACAGTAAGCTGAAATGATCATACCAATGACCACCCCAATCCAGAACACACATCCTCAGCAAATCCTTCATAGTCTGAATAGTCCTCTCTGACTGCCCATTAGTCTGCGGATGATAAGTCGTACTCATATGCACCCTAGTGCCTATCTCTGCCTGAAATGCTCCCCAAAACTCAGATGCAAACCTGGGATCCCGATCAGACACAATATTGGCTGGCACTCCATGCAGCCTCACAATCACCTGCACAAACTTCTTAGCCAACTTAGCCGCTCCATCAGTCTTCTTAATGGCCAAAAAGAGTGTTGACTTAGTCAATCGATCCACAATCACCCAGATAGCATTATACGTCCGCGAATTAGGAAATCTTACTACGAAATCCATCGTAATCATATCCCACTTCCACTCAGGAATGGGCAAACTCTGCAGAAGACTACTCGGAACCTTGTGCTCAGCCTTGACCAACGAACACGAATCAAAATCGTCCCATTCGAAGAGACAATAAACTCAGAATCCTCAGCTCGCGACATACCAACCAAACTGTGATCACTCTGCTGAGCCACTCTGATCCTACTGAGAAGATATGCCTGATCGACTGCCTCCAAGCCCAAAGGCTCCTGCGAAAAGGCGCAAAGACGTAACGTGCTAATTTCGCCTACCAAATCCTCGATATCCTGCTTATGGGCTGAATCGAACCTCCGTCGACTCAAGCCATCTGCTACATGATTAGCCTTGCCCGGATTATAGGTGATCTCCCGATCATAGTCCGCCAGCAGCTCAACCCAGCGTCTCTGCCTCATATACTGAAGATTCTTGTGATCCGTAAAAATCTGCACTCTCCCTCCATAGAGATAAGACCTCCACATCTTCAGAGCGAACACTACTGCTCCCAACTCTAGATCATGCGTAGGCCGATTACGCTCTCTACCCTGCAACTGCCTCGAAGAATACGCGATAACTCGACTCTCCGGCATTAAAATACAACCCATACCAACTCCTCAAGCATCAGTATACACGGTATAAGGCTTCCCCGGCTCGGGTAATGGCAATACCGGCGTACTAGTCAACATCTCCTTGAGCTTCACAAAGCTCTCCTCGCACTCCGGCGACCAAACAAACGGAACATCCTTACTGGTCAGCCTCGTCATCGGCAGCGCCATACTCGCAAAGCCCTTAACGAATCTCTGATAATAACCTGCCAAACCCAAGAAACTCCTGATCTCGGCCGCACTGCTCGGTCTAGGCCAATCTCGAATAGCCTTAATCTTAGTCGGATCCACATAAACTCCCTCTGTAGAAACAATATGGCCAAGGAAACCCATCTCTCGCTGCCAAAAACTGCACTTGCTCAACTTAGCATACAGCTTTTGCTCGCGAAGCTTCTCAAGAACCAACAGTAAGTGAGTCTCATGCTCCTCGGGACTCCTCGAATATACCAAAAATATCATCGATGAAAATGATAATGAACACGTCCAGATACTTCTTGAACACGTCGTTCATCAATCTCATGAATGCCAAAAGGCATGACCACGAACTCAAAATGCCCTTAACGCGTCCTGAATGCCGTCTTGCGAACATCTGCCTCGTCAATCGGAATCTGATGATATCCCGAAGCCAAGTCAATCTTGGAGAACCAGGTAGTACCCCTCAGCTGATCCAGCAACTCATCTATTCTCGGAAGAGGGTACCTGTTCTTCACAGTGACTCGGTTAAGTCCCCGGTAATCGATGCACAACCGAAAACTCCCATCCTTCTTCTTCACGAACAAAACCAGTGCTCCCTACGGCGAAACACTCGGACGAATAAAACCCTTACCCAAAAGGTCCTCTAGATGCTTCTTCAGCTCCGCTAACTCTGCTGAGGCCATCCTGTAAGGAGCCTTAGATATCGGAGCTGTTCCGAGCTCCAGCTCAATCGTAAAAGGATCAGACCGAGATGGTGGTAACACTTTCAACGACCAGAAAACATCCTCGAACTCCCAAACAACTCAAATATCCTCAAAAGCAACCTTACCACTGGACTCCGCCGTCACAATCGTCGCCAAAAATTCCTTGCAACCTCGCTCTAACATCTGCTCTGCCTAAATAGCCGAGATCACAAGACTACTGAAAGTCGGTCTCAACCCCTGAAACATCAACCTCACACCATCACGCTGGAAGCTCACTCTGCGTCTGAAACAATCTAGATGAACCCGGTAAAACGATAACCAGTCCATCCCAAGAATCACATCATACAGCGCCACTGGGCTAATTACCAAGTCCGCCGGCATCAAAAGTCCTGCGATCTGAACATCCACTGCTTTAGCATGGTTCAAAGTAGCCAGGAAACCTTCTCCCGCCACTTTGACCATGCATGCACGCTCACAAGCGCTGCTCCGGATGCCACTGCTCTCGGCATGCTCCGGAGTAACGTAGCAGTGCGATGCTCCAGAATCAAACAGGACGTAGGACTCAAACCCGCCCACTAACAAGGTCCCTACACAATTCACATGCGTTGAAAACCCTGATAACCCGACCACAAATAAAATAAAAGAACCACAACAAATTCTACGACTATAAATTTACGAAGTTAAGTCTAGAATTTTACCTGTGATCTGCCCGGCGCCACCATGCTGACCAACATCTGCCGGAGGATAAACATGCAGTGCTGGACCAATCTGACCAATCGGCTGCTGCACTGCCGTAATCAGACCCAAGGGCTAAACTCGAGTTGGCTGAATCGCTGCCGTACCTGGCTGCTGCAACTGGGAATACATTGGCCTGAAATGCCCCGGCTCACCACACTGGAAGCAAACCTTAGCCCCCCGGGAGACCTTAGGACAGTTCGCCACCCGATGCTCTGAACTTCCGTACCCAAAACAACCCTGAACGTTGTGGCTACCTGAACTCGCCCTAGAAGGATCATCCCACCTCCTCTTCTGGCCCTGCGCAGGCTTACCGCCCTTGCCAGAACCAGAACCTCTATGCTGCTGCTGCTACAGCGGCTGCTACTGACTCCTCGGCTGCACGGCAAGAACCACAACAGGTTGAACGATAACCGGACCAGACTGCTCACGCTGATCCTCCTCAATAGAAGCTGCTAGCTCCATAAGATCCGCCCTTGAGACGTATATGCCACCCCTGCACTGGGTCCTGATGTTCAAACAAAATCCCTGCAACAACCTCTGAACCAGAGCCCACTCGTCATCCAAACCGTGCCCAGTATGAACAATCAGCCTGCTGAACTCGGCGTCATACTCACGCACTGACATCTCTCTCCGCGCCAAAGACATAAACCTCATCTGGAGATGAACTCGAGCATCCTAAGGGAAATACTTGGCGTTGAACTCAGCCAAGAATTTGCCCCAAGTCCACTTTGCACGCCTAGCCTCAATAGCACGCCACCAACAATGGGCATCACCACTCAGATAGTGGACAACCAACTCGACCTGATACTCGGTAGGACACCTGATCGATCTGAAGTTACACTCTAACCTCAGACGCCACTCATCAGCCGCCTCAGGACCAACTCTGCCCTCGAAGAACGGCGTAGGTATCCTCTGCATATGTCCCATCATCTCAAGATAAGACGGAACATGCGCTGCAACTGCAGCCCTCGGCTGCTCAGCAACTGCAGCCCTCTGCTGCAAACCGGCCACTGGAGGAACACCCGGAGCCTGCTCAGGAGCCACTGGTGGAAAATGTGCCAATAACTGCGTCAGCAATCCCACAATCTGGTCATCACGACCTGGAACTACAGCAGCACCCCCACCACGGCCCACTGGAACTCCCCTGCCTCTACCGGCACCGGCCAACACACTGGCACTAAGCGACTGGGACACTGACGCGGTCGCTACACACGGGGATACACTCTGCGCTGCGCTCTCTGCTGGCTCAACAACTGGTCCACGACCACGGCCCCGGCCTCCACGGCCACCAACTCTCCCACCACGGGCTACTGCTCTGCCCCCATGGGCGCCAGCTCTGCCACGACCTCTACCTCTAGTATCTATCTCACTGCAACACATATCAACAGATAAGCACTCCAGAAGTCACAAACAAAACTCACCGTGGAATCTCTTTGAAGGCTGGACAGGATGATTTCTAAGACTAAAATTGACTAAACACAAATAATCAATTTAAACACATGTTCTCAATTAATCCAACTAACGGTCCTAAAACCGTATAGGCTCTGATACCAAAATGTAACAACTCTATTTTTTTTTTTTTAATTGCGGAAATTCTCATAAAATTAAATCCATAGATATTAAAACAATAAACCAACAATTCAATTCCATTATCCAAATCCAGAATAATATTAAAATCTAGCAACCTAACCGGAAACAGGAAAACCAAACAACGGTCCTAATCATCCTCTCCCTAAAGCCATGATTCCGCGGTCACACTTGTCCTTTTCCTTTACCTCCAGAACGCGAAAAAGAGAAAGGAAAAACGAAGAACAGCAATGAACAGTGACAAACGGCGGATTCCTTCACTGGTAAACACCGGGAATCATAGCGACAACGACCCACGAACGGCAAGAGAACACGACAAATGGATCACGAAACGCCTCCGATCACTCGGAATTCTCTCAAGAACCCCTTTTTCTTTCTTTTCTTCTTCCCCCCTCAGAAACACGACGGCTCGTGCTTTTTAAACGAAACCTTAGGGTTCCTAAAACCCTAAACCGGCTAAACCACGTTCCAGAGCGATTAAAAACAAAACCAAGAAATCGCAGAACTTGGTGTCGATCGACACGCACCCTTGGTGTCGATCAGCACCCCAAACCAAAAATCAAAATTCGGTTTCGGGATGTTACACTGATGGACAAAGTTGTGGAGTGTATGCTTTCAAGTTTGTTGAATGTCATGCTCTAGGCTTTCCATTTAGCGTGATGGAAGACATGGACGTCCAGGCTGCTAGGGACAAGCTTGTGGCTGATATATGGTGCGAGACCAAGCAAGATGGCACAGAGCAACGATGTTGGGCCAACTTCGATGTATACGACCAGGGACCGTAATGGTCGAGTAAATCTTATCTCTTGTTATCCCGTAAAAAACATTTAGGATTCTTGCATATATTTTATATATGTAAGACAAACTCATATCCTTTATTTTTCGGAATCAGTTAGTACTTTTGTTCTTTTGTGAAGTTCATATGTACACTTCTCTTGTAGACTTGTACTCTACAAGTCTGTTGTACTTAGGTAGACTTCTATTGTAGACTTCTATCGTATACTACTAATGTAGACTTCTATTTCCATAACTTAATATTTGTTGCCTATTTTTAGATATCCACCAACTGGGACAACAAACAATAACATAAAACCACCAAAGGGATGAACATAAAGAAGCCAACACCAATCATGAAACACCATTTTTAACCAACTAGTTGACCAAATCCAAACATGACCAAACACCCAATGACAACAAGAATCATCATTTTCTTCTTGCTACCTGATGATTCCACCAAACTAGCTTCTACCTTCTCCAATATCTTCTTGTTAGCACTCATTAAAACCTTATCAAACACAATTTTCTCAATTTTTTCTCTCTCAGCTTTTATCTCACTAAGTTCTTTCTCAAATTTTTCATTCTTAAACTGCAGAGCCTCAATCTCGTTTAACAGAGCCTCATCAACCCACTTGAAGGTATGATCATCATTCATAATCTAAAACTCAAAAATTTCACTAAAATCAGAAATTGACTTTGTCTAATGCGAAACTGAAAAAAAAATGGCATTGAATTTGTTCGTCTTACCTTCTGGCTTGCAGCAAAACCACAATGAAAGTAACGCCTATACGGATTTTGGTCTGGTTTTGAGACTAAACCCAAAATCGAGCTCCCACACCCATAAACATTGCTCATGATTTCAGTGTTTTCTATCAGTCACTTTCCTTCAATCAAAAATCCAAGATTTGAAGTTCTTAATTTTCAAAATTGGAGATTTTAAAAGTCAAAACCGATCTCAGGTCTGTCTGGTCGGATCCAGGTTACGGATGATGTCGAATCGATGTCTGGTCGGGTTTTTTTTCCACAGGTTTACTTCTCAAAGTCTTCAATAGAAGTCAATGATAGAAGTCTATTATTGAAGTCTACGATATAAGTCTATTATTGAAGTCTACCTGACACAAGTCTTAATGGTAACATCTACACATAGGCTCCGTGAAGTACATAAAAATACGGCAGACTACGAGACCCGTAAAATTCACTACAATCGAAGTTCTTTAAATCCCCAACCAAGTCTGAATTGGGAATTAAACCAGAATTGATGCGTTATGGTCACTTTATCGACAAAGTAATGAAGAGTTATGAGTTAACACTGTTCATTTATCATTTTTTGTTATACTTTTCAAACGTCTTAATTAGTAGTTTGACTATCAAGTCACATCTCTTCGTCTCTCCATCTATATATACGTCTCTTCGACTCTAGATCATTATCCTCTTCTCTTCGTCTTAACATAACTGTTGGATTCTTCTTCTTTCATGCCTCTTCCAAACTTTGACAAGATGAGTTATAGGTTAAATCGAATTCGTCGTGAAATTAAAGTGTAACCATGCACATCGACTTTTTGTAATGATCACACTTATATTAATCTTTTGGTAATGATCACACTTATATTAACCATGTAACCATGCACATCGACTTTTTGTACCACGGCCGATGTCTACAACTGCAGGCTGTCACCGAAGTCTACAACCGAAGTCCACACGATATACTTGTCCTTAATTGAAAATACATAAATGTGATTGTCAAACTGGACGACTAAGTTACAATAGAATTATGGTTAAATAATCACAAATAATTACATGTTAGAGATACTTGACCTTGGTTCCAATTGAAGTGAAAACAAATATATATTTTTTTAAAACACAAATTTGAACATGCTAACCTAGGTTTGAAAAAAAGTCCGGACTTAAGTTAAAAAAAAAATTTCCCGAGTTTGAACACAGAGTAGGACATTATAATAACTTAGTTTCGAAATGATAAAAACTTAAGTTTGAACATAAGTTTGAACACGGGAATAACAAAAAACAAATCTACTGCATACGAAGTCTACAACTGCAGTCTACCACTGAAGTCTACAACCTAAGTCCACAGGATATACTTGTCCTTACTTGAAAATACATAAATGTTATTGTCAAACTGAACGACTAAGTTACAATAGAATAATGGATAAACACTCACACATACTTACATGTTAGAGATACTTGACCGTGGTTCTAATTGAAGTGAATTTTTTTTTTTAAAACACAATTTTGAACATGATAATAACCTAGGTTTGAACACAAGTCCGGACTTAAGTTTTAAATTTTTTTTTTTTTCACAAGTTTGAACACAAGTTTTGAACACGGTAATAACAAAACACAAATCTACTACATAAGAAGTCTACAACCAAAGTCTACAAACGAAGTCTACCTTACAGAAGTCTCTGTGAAGTACACATGAGAACAACATAAAAAGATGGCAGCATAGGAAAAAGGATTAAAGTACACAATTTTGTTGAGCATGACCTGGTTGTTTGCAGTTCGTACAATTGTATGTAGAGTTCATCTTCCACGGTTTAGTCCCTTTTTCCTTTGCGAGTTCAAGCCAACTTTGCCATCTCGACTTCTTCTTCCGACCTCGTTTAGGACCAATTTCAGGAGATTGGCATGATACCTCTTGTTTAGGACATTGGACGGCGTCGTATCTACGCAAAACGCTTCCGGCGTACGCCGCATGTAAATACTCTCTCCCGTAAGAAGGACAAATAACCGTAGACACATCATGACGGCACTCAATTAAAGATGTATAAGCGTGTGAGCAAGGTATCTTCTCTATTTGAAAGGCCCAAATCAACCATGAAATTACGGTTTCCTCCCTTCACGTAGAATTTCTCGTAATTGATGCGTTCCGTTGTCATAGAAGACGTGTAATGCACATGTATATTCAACAAGTATTCAACACCTCGGCTATAGCGTGTTGGTAGACTCAACGCATCCTCTCGCCTTTTGTAAAACCATCTTCCTTGTTTGGATCGGATAAATTCCAAAAGATATGCTATTGGAAATCCTTGAGCTACCTTAAGTATCGCATTGATAGATCCGGTCATGTTACTCATCTTGATGTTGTACCTCAATCCAACGCAGTGCACCCTAGACCACAACTTTGGATCGGCGTTCTCCAAGTATGTTGCGAGTTCCGGATTTACGGTGCATATTGGGTCCATATATCGGTCATAATCATCTAAAGTATATGCATACGCAGACCCTTTCACCAAGTATATGAGATTTTTCCCCCTATGAAGCTTCACTATATTGGATTGAAGGTGATAGTAACAAATGCCACGTGTTGCCCACGGAAAAACCTTCACACACGCATTCTTTATCGAGTCTGCCCTATCCGATACGATCACCAACGGGCATCCACCCACCACACAATCACTCAATTTAGTTAAAAAACCACTTCCACGAAGCATTATTCTCAATATCGACAATTCCAAAAGCCAAAGGAAAAATCTGAAAATTAGCGTCTTGTGCACATTCAACTAACAAAACTCCCTCATACTTCCCACTTAAATGTGTCCTGTCAACAACAATTACATGTCGAAGATACTTAAAACCCTCGATTGAGGCTCCAAACACTATGAAAAGATATTTAAACCAATTTTCTTGATCGACTTCAAGAGCGGTGATTGTTTCCGGATTCGCTTCCTTGATTTGATCGAGGTACGATGGGAGACTCTCGTATCAATATTTTGTTGTTCCCATCACCAATTCACGCGCATGAATTTATGCCTTATATGAAGTAGTATAATCCAAATTCATGCCAAACATTTGTTTCATAGAATTTTTAACCTGTTCCGGCGTAATTCCATTAATTATTCCAACACACTCTAAGAAAAGTCTTCCAATGTATTTGCGGCGAGCCACTCGATCATCATGTGAACATGTATGCACATTGATATACTTTGTCACCCAAAACCGGTTTGCTTCATTCTTTACGGCCGCCCTTAACCTCCACTTGCATCCTTCCACGCAACAAATGGCCACAAATAGAGTTGGGGTAGACTTGAATACCTTATATGAGGACCGTAGCATCACACAAGTTAATTGAAATTCTCGAACTAGCTCCTCCTTGCTACAAAAATTTTGTCTCACATATATCTTATCGGACCATGTAAAATTACTCGAATGGCCACTTACATCTCCACATTGAACGTCGAAGGAGATATCTTCTGCATCTTCGTCATTCACTTTTTCATACTCACTATAATCATCATCAATATCTTCTTCATCCTCTTCATGCACTTCACCTACATTAGACCCATGTTGATCATTACACTCATCCTCATCGTTTTCTTGATTTTCATCTTCATCGTTCACTTGATCCTCGTCCGTATCGTTATCTTCATTGATATCCCAATCACGATCCGTCATTCTGGTTTCTATATCAAACCGACTCGAGACATACAGACGTAACAGATGTGTTCTACTTGGCTCCATCAAACTTTGTACTTGTCTATCATTTGTGATATGCATCGGAGGTGTGTCATGAGGCATCTGTTGCAACATTGAAGTAGGTAGTGAATAAGTGAGCTCCACAACCTCTGCATTTTCTTGTAGGTTATAATCGTCTAGTGCCATTTTAACAAGTTCCTTATGCGTAGAACTATCGCACAATACAAAAATTCTCCCTCCTTACGATTATCCACCTCAAAATGCCACCTACCATCTTTCATAATCCAATCTCCATAAACAACAGGTAATTAAACAGTAAAAAAAACATATGAGGCTTATTTAGCAACAATCGAACAACCATCTGAATGATATATAATCAAGTTTTAAAAAACATTGTGTATTGCAGACTTCTGATTATTACACAGACTTCCAATGTAGACTTCTGAGGAGTCACTGGAAGTCTACATTGAATGAGCTAACTAGTCACCAAATTAAAAAATTAGATTTACCCCATAAATATTAGTCTTAAACAAGTCAAACTTATACAGAGGATAGAGGAATAGGTACCACACATGTGAGAAAAAAAAAAAAAATCTCTTTCTAGAATGATATATAATCAAGTTCTAAAAAACACTGTGTATTGCAGACTTCCGATTATTACATAGACTTCCAGTGTAGACTTCTGAGCAGTCACTGGAAGTCTACGTTGAATGAGCTAACTAGTCACTAATTTAAAAAATTAGATTTACCCCATAAATATTAGTCTTAGAAAAGTCAAACTTATACAGAGAAAAGAAGAATAGGTATCACACATGTGAGAACAAAAAAACAAGAAATCTCTTTCTAGAATTATATATAATCAAGTTTTAAAAAACATTGTGTATTGCAGACTTCCGATTATTACACAGACTTCCAGTGTAGACTTCTAAGCAGTCACTGGAAGTTTACGTTGAATGAGCTAACTAGTCACCAAATTAAAAAATTAGATTTGCCCCATAAATATTAGTCTTAAACAAGTCAAACTTATACAGAGGATAGAGGAATCGGTACCACACATGTGAGAACAAAAAAAACAAGAAATCTCTTTCTAGAATGACATATAATCAAGTTTTAAAAAACGTTGTGTATTGCAGACTTCTGATTATTACGTAGACTTCTAGTTTAGACTTTCAGTGTAGACTTCCAAGGGTGTAATTTTGCATTTTAGGCAAATCCGGTGTAGACTTCCTGGAAGTCTGCAAAGGTTAGTTTTGCATTTGACCAGAGGTTTGAATTTTTTTGTTGACTTCCAGGAAGTCTACACCAAAAAAATGGGTCAGTTTTGCATTTGACCAGAGTTTGACTTTTCAGTGCGGAAGTCTACACAAGAAAGTAGACTTCCTGGAAGTCTGCAAACCTGTGTGGACTTCCTGGAAGTATGCAAGGGTTAGTTTTGCAATTGCGAAATTTTTGTAGAAGTTTTGCAATTGCGAATTTTTTTGTAGAAGTTTTGCAATTGCGAAATTTTTGTAGACTTCCAGGAAGTCTGCGAAAAGAGGGGTTAGTTTTGTATTTGACCAAAAGTCTTGGACTTTAAAAGTAGACTTCCTGGAAGTCTACACAGGAAAGTAGACTTCCTGGAAGTCTGAAATCCTGTGTAGACTTCCTGGAAGTCTGTAAAAATTGGTCAATGTTTTTGATTTTTGGTCAAATGCAAAAGTAACCCTTGTAGACTTCAGGAAGTCTACTTTCCTGTGTAGACTTCCAGGAAGTCTACATGTCCTGATGCAAATGCAAAACTGACCTTACTTTTATGTAGACTTCCTGGAAGTCTGCACAAAAAAGGTCAAACCTCTGGTCAAATACAAAACTAACCATATATACGTGGCACTGGTTTTTTGTTTCCAAAAGAATCATGTAGACTTCCTGGAAGTCTACTTCAGGTTTTTTTGCAAAAATGGTCAAATACAAATCTGACCTCTTCGTTGACTTGTAGACTTCCTTGAAGTCTACGAGTCTGAGCCAAATATGAAATTTCGATTTTTGCAAGTTTTGGTACCTTTTCACACGTTGAGCTTGTTTTTAGCTTCCTCCACCACCGAAACTTGGAAATCTAACCGATGTTGAATAATCCATGGTGTCGTAAAGCAAGATTTGCGAGAAATCAACCCGTTTTGATAAATTATTTTGAAAACGAAAGTTAGCTAGATTTATGGATGAAATTGAAGAGGAGAAGAAAAGAAAGAGGTTATAAGGATTAAATCAAACCATTAAAAGCTCGAAAATCCGTTGTTGAGCCATTAAGAGCTTGAAATTGGTTGTTCATGGTGGTTGGAAAATTGATGAAGATGCATTTCTGTAAATAAGTTGATTACTTTGGGATTGTTGAGACTTTTCATCTTTATTTGGAAGTCAACATAACAACAATGGAAGTCTACGTAACGGCATTTTTGCAAATACATGGACAGTTTAATGGCAAAGATTCCAAAAAAAAAAAGGGGTGTAGTTTTGCAATTGACCACAAAAAAAGGGTATATTCATGAAACTGTCTCAAAAAGATAATGTCAAATGCATTTCTCTTTAATTATCTAAATAACTTTGGTAAGAAAATTTAGGACATTTTTCTAATACTAATGTCCTTTTAGGCAAAATCAATATCACATGGATTCTTCATTTCTTATGGTCACTTCTTTATAATATCTTTGTATATATATTTTAACAAATAAGCCGTTAATATTATATTTACTTTTAAATTTATTTGTTGAAAAAATTAGAAACATAGAAATTCTTACAATATCAAATGAGAGTCCAAAATAATTTATCACATACATGCATACTCTTGAAAATTGGTATAAATTTTTTGATTGCACACTTCATCGTATTAATTTGAATTATACATTTTAATTTGAATACCCATTTTAAGTATATAAAATGATAAAATTAAGCTTCCAAAGATTAATTTTATTAACAAAAAAATATTATTGATAAACAAAAACTAACAATAAAAAAATCAACAACAATATATGCAATAAAATTAAAAACCAATACATGTTTTCATATTTTTAAAGAAAATAATTAAGAAAAAATAAAATAATATTTTATCCGTGTTGTACGCGGAAAATCACCTAGTACAACATGAAATATAAAAACACCATTGGTAAGACACTTAAAAAACTCTATAGATCTCTAATTTATATTATTTTATTACTTTTCATTTAGTTTAATTATTAAATAACAGAGAACCAATCATATACTTACATGTGGTTAATGAGGTTAAAAAAACTTTAAAATAGTTTTATAAGTCTCTTGATAGAGATACGTATCTCATTTTCTTTCTTATTTTTTAATTATTTTTTATTTTTACCTTTTTTGAGAAAAAAATATTTTTTATTATTTTAATGTCAAGTCACATAGCTTTGTTGGAGGTGCAATGAATGTTTCACTATTATTAATATTTTTGATATATCATAATTTGAGAATATTTTTTTTTATCTTCAATGGGTGAGGCCACCTACAAGACAACTTTCTCTCATAATATTTCACTATATAGAACAGAAAAATAATTGAGTAGAAAAGAGAGTGAGAGACGGTTTCTCGTTTAAACTTTGAGTATAAATGATAACTGCTGAATTTTGATGAATTTCAGAATCTTATTGACTTTTTTGGTGATTTTTTTTGCGGAATGGCTGAGTAACTTTAAATTTAAAGGGTGACAAGTAAATTTAAAGGGTGACAAATATTCATGGTCATAAATGTATTCAATTGTACAAAATAATGATATTTAAAATACAATTTTTTTTTTTAAAGCATTACAAGTATTTTTTTTTAGTTTACCACTAAAATCAGTAAAAACTTACAAAATTAATTTATGTTTAATATGAGGAATGTTGGGGATAAAATAGTCCTTTAGAATCTACATATCCCATGTGGCTACATGTCCTAAAGGTGGAATCACTGTCTTAAAGGTGAAGTCAACTCTCGAAACCAAAGTCTTCGTTGGGCCATAAATCTAATTTATACTGTAACGCTCCAACCGCCCTATCCGTAAGCTCCACATCCACTCTCGGCCAGTGGGCCCACACTCCCTGACGGTCGGTAAATTAGTTCGGGAAGCTCAGAAGTCATGTTTACTGACCCTGCAAATCTTCACGCGATCTTTTCCCGTGATTTGACCTCACTCACACGGTACTGGAAATGACTTCCCAATAGGTCACCCATCTTGAAACTACTCCAGCTCAAACACGTTTAACTATGAAGTTCTCTCAAGACTTGTGGCCGAAAAGATAAGTGCACTTTGGTGATATAGGTAGCCAAATTAATTCTCAGTAGGTCACCCATCTTGAAACTACTCCAGCTCAAGCACGCTTAACTCTGGAGTTCTCTCAAGATCTGTGACCGAAAAGATAAGTGTACTTTGGTGATATAGGTATCCAAATCAATTCTCAGTAGGTCACCCATCTTGAAACTACCCTAGCTTAAGCACGCTTAACTCTGGAGTTCTCTCAAGACTTGTGACCGAAAAGATAAATGCACTTTGGTGATATAGGTAGCCAAATTAATTCCTTTAAGCCTCTTCGCATATACCGCATATACCATATATGCTCTGAAGCCGGGGTGTCACATATACTAACCAATGCATGCACAAGTTCTTGTTCTGTCAGGGACCAGATTCATCTAGGACTGAGTCTTGAGCCCAATAAACGTCTGGTAATAAAGCCTTATTACTAGGAACTAAAGGACCCGGGGCAAGAAAAAAAGAGGATATGGATGTCACTGTCTAGAAGCCACGTCGACTCGCCCAGGTCTCTTATCAAGAGACCGAACAAGGTAAATAAAATATCTTGGAGTAAAGTCCAAGCGACTTTATCATTCACTTTCACGTCACTCTCATGTTCAAAGGGTGAAAACCCTATTTACTCTACATGTGACTGGTTAAAAACAGGTGACCCAAGCCACAAATGATGATTCAGCATAAGGAAATTGACTCTACGAGTACTCCGGCGCCTAATGCGGAGGAGCATACGTTGCCAATAGTACGAGGAGTCAGAACATAGCACAACAGACTGAGCGATTAGGCAAGAGGCCTACCAAAAGTCAGTAGGGCCAGAAATAGGTACTTGACTGTAAAATACCTATCAAGATTCCAAGACCCAAACCCGGATTGGGTCAAGAGTTGTGTACCCATTATCCGAACCGGACAAGTAAAAGTCTATAAATACTCCACTATCTATCTCATAAAAAGGGATCCTAATTTTTATATTTTTACTCTATACTAAAGAAATATTTTGAGAGTTCTTGAGACCTATTGATACAGGCAGAAACTTCAAGGGATAGAACTAGATCTGTTGATTCTGAGAATACCCGGAAACTAGGGTTTGTGAATACTCTTGACAGTGGTTTAACAAAACCTCTTTAAAATCTTTCGATTAATCAATATCAATAAACTGAATACAAAAGGAGGCCATAATAGGCTATTTATAAGAAAGCATAAAACCCTAATATTCTTTAGAATATTCTAGAAGATAAACATTAAAATATAAATATTATTAATTAAATAGATAATAAAGATATTTGGAAATATTCCAAATATCTCGCTGCATCAGGTCTCACCGGCCAAGAAAAGATTCTTCCTCGAATCTTGTATTTGCACTGCATCAGCTCTCGCCGGCCAAGAAAGATTCGCCCTCGAATCTTCAACTGGGTTTTCCACATTGGTTTTGACTTTTTCGACAAAACCGGATTTTGCACAAATGTTGCCTAAACCGGATTTTGCCCGAATTTTGCGCGAACCGAATCTGTAAAGATTTGTAATCTTCTGAAATCTTCGCAGATCTGCAACTGCTCGAATTTTGCGCAATCTGATTTTCGCACGAACGGATTTTGCACGGGACAGATTGTCAAAATCATCTTCTTGAAAAACGAAATCAACAATCGTGACTTCATCTTCATAGACATCATAGATAGGATCACCATAGATCTCTTTATAGATCTCTAACTCTTCGCTCTCGACAAAAGGACTTTCATCCAAGATAGGGTAGATGCTAACACTCACCATAATCACCAGAATCATCTTTGATTAAGAAATCAAAGAGGCGTGTCTCTGATACCAAATGATGCAGGCGGAAGCTTCTAGGGATAGAACTAGATCCGTTGATTATGAGAATACCCGGAAACTAGGGTTTGTGAATACTTTTCACAGTGGTTTAACAAAACCTCTTTAAAATCTTTCGATTAATCAATATCAATAAACTGAATACAAAAGAAGGCCATAATAGGCTATTTATAAGAAAGCATAAAACCCTAATATTTTTTAGAATATGCTAGAAGATAAACATTAAAATATAAATATTATTAATTAAATAGATAATAATGATATTTGGAAATATTCCAAATATCTCGCTGCATCAGGTCTCACCGGCCAAGAAAAAATTCGTCCTCGAATCTTGTATCTGCACTGCATCACCTATAATCTTGAAGGTCTCACCTTCCGGCTTCTCACGGCCATTTCTTTGGATCCTTTGATCATTTCGTTGAACTCTTATCATTCAAAGACCGGAGTTCTCTTCTATTTTGTTAAATCATTCCTCCTTCCTCACTACTAAATTTTTTGCCAAATTTCTTTTCGGACCAATAGTCACACTCACCACAAAACTCTAATTTTCTAACCCTTCACTCTAGACCTTCTTCGACTCACCGTTGCCAAACTCTGTTCTTTTTTTTTCTCTTTGTCCTCATTTCTTGCTTGAGCGTCGGAGCATTGTCGGAAAACAGCCTTCAATCGTATTTTCTCCGACCTTCACTTGTTTGTCTAGTTGTGCAGGAACAAGATCCTCCAGTGATTACTTCGTAAGGGCAAAACCCTTACCGAAACAAGTAATATATTAAACAAAGAAAATAAAATTATCATATCTATACACCCATACGTAAATAATATATGAGTAACTATTTTTAATTTGCTTTAAAAAAGTGGCAAAATTAATTGACTACAGGAATGTGTTATGTATTAAAAGGTCAATATACTTTCACCAATTCAATAACTTTTGTCTTCTTCTTAATTTTTCTCCATATTCATCCACAATTAAATGGTGTCTCAATTATATACTTCAGCTGAATTCTTCCCAACATCAGCTAAAAATTATGTAACTAGTTAGGATTTTTGAAAAAAGTTGAGATACTCTTATATTTCTTTGGTTGAATTTATATCTAATTATATTTATAATATTAGTATTATGTAAATATACATGCTCTTAAATTTACTCAATGAGTCTCTTACCGCTAAAATACTAATATAAAAAATATTTTTAAAAATATTTCATTAAATTTCTTAAAATATTTTTTACATCTTTTTTTTTTGTCGTCAACCTGCATTTCATTAAAACCCAATAGGCCGAGTGAGTAATTACAATAGACATGCACAATAAATAAAACCGAACACTACATTATGTTTATCTCAAGAACAGGTGTCCAATTAAACCTAAATCAGGACCACGTGGCATCATCTTGGAGACTCCAATATGAACTATCAAGAAGCTTTGTCGCCGTCACCGGAAACCAGCTGGATCTTCCTCACGAACAGAGAGCTTCTTGACTTCTCTATAACGATGCGTCAATTGAATCACCACTTAAATCCTTTCCTTCAAATCTCCAAAGAACCTTATACAGAAAACTGAACTACCGATAATTTTACCCAAAAATCCTAAGCAGAGGGGAAGCCAAAACTTAGGTGAAGATCGCCTACCCAATTTTGATTCATCCTCGGCGTAAAATCCAAAACTTGTGTCGATCGCGCACTCACCTTAGCCTATGAATGAAAAAAACGGATTTGAGAGTGAGAGACACGAAACCAGCCATGAACAGTGACTTCCTTCACTTGAAATCACCAACACTTTTTCTAAAGCTCCAATGACCCAAGGGTGGGTGTCGATCGACACTAGTCTTTTGGGTTTGTTACGATTTGATTTTTTAATCGTCGGTTTAGCTCGGTTTATGGCTCAAAAACCTAGGAGATCGTATTTAAAGGTTCCTTGGGTCGAGCAATCGTTTTTCAGAGAGGAAAAACGTGTTTTGTGTTGAGAAGAGAGAAAGAGAAGATTTGTGAGTGTTGATGATCGATTTTTGTTTCTTGAGGCTCTTGAGTGCGTTTAGGAGCTTTAGAATCGTGGAGTTGGTGATTTCCAATGAAGGAAGTCGCTGATTGTGACTGGTTTCGTGTCTTTCACTCTCAAATCCGTTTTTCGTTCACAGCTAAGGTGAGTGCGCGATCGTGGGTGGGTGGGGGTGGGGGTGGGGGTGGGGTGGTGGTGGGGCAAAGATTTATTCTCTGGAATAAGAGACTCATGCAACATGCAATCGACATACAAAATACATAAATTAACCAAAGAAAGATCAGAGAACAAAGCTAAAACTAACTAAATCCAAAAACTAGATCCGAATAAGATTGGAAATTTATTGATCCGATTAAAACGGAATACAAATCCGGTCTCGCCGGAATAGATTGGTTTATCGGAAATCTATACTCTCTCTCTCTCTCTGAAAGATAAGGAAGAGAGAAGAGGAAGAGTTTTTTTTCTTCCAAGTAGTATGTAATCTATAAATCTAAATTTTTTTTACATCAATTTTCTAAATTCACGAGTTGTAAAAAAGGTATCGTCAAGGTGCTCAAGAACCCCAAATATGGTGTATTGAGCTTTAAAGGTCTTTCACTAAACCTGATAGTTCAACTTTGTCATGTCAAACGTGATGGGGATGTATGCTTTGATATGTGAGATGAAAAAGGTCTTGTCGTTGGAAAGAAATTCAGTGACTGCCATCATGAAACATAAGAGATGGTAGATTGGGCATATCTTGTATCTTATCTAACACTATTAAGTCGAAGCAATCAGTCTCAAAAGTTTATTGAAGGAAATGGCTTCTCAAATAGACAAGACAATGTTCAAAGAAGCCTATTTAACTCGGCATAAACAAGCGAAAACTACATCTATAGCCTTTGAGCCTAAAGGGAGATAGTCTTTCGTTATCAATAAATCACTATTTAACATCCGGCTCATTTAACCAGAAAATCCATGCCGAGAGTTAAAAAATTTGTACAAGTGTATCTTAACAATATATCTTTGATACACATAATCTGAATATTTCCATATATCCTAACATCTTTCAGCAACATTTCATATCTGATAGGCTTTCGTGCCATTTTTTCAAGTCAAACACAAACAAGTCATGTGCCAATACCCCTGTTCGAAAACGCGGGCTCGGCGGCCGCGGAGGCGGAGGTTCGGCGCTCGGCGGCACCTTGCAGCCGCGATTTCCACATATCCGGTTAAAAACTCGAATATTCTCAAAAACTCCATATTTTGTTCGTTTAACTTGATAGTTCTTCTATATTTTACTAGATCTATCAAGTTTAGACAAATTTATGATGAAAAACGAAAGCAACTGATGAAAACATAAAATCAAATCGAGCAGCCACCATATTTTTAGGGTTGCAGGGAAAAAAAAGGGGGAAGAAGACGACAGAAAAATGACGTTTTTACCCTTCATTGAACGAAAAACTTAAAAAAAAGACCAAAATATCATTCATGGGTTTCGAACCCGAGTTAAATGCCAACATAACAACGTCATAACCACTCTTTGTTCAAGACTTCACTAGGCGTGAGTCGGGCGGTCGAGGTGGGCCTAGTGCCGAATCAATTATTCGGAGATTACTCGGGGATTAATCGGAGATTTATTTTAAGGCTTTTTATACAGTTTAATGAATATATAGATTTATATTGTATCATTTCAGAGAAAAGATGTTAGTGTAGTGGTTATGACGCTGTGTGGAATTTATATGGTTATACCCTGCATACATACACACATTAGAAAGTATATGTCAATGGTGGAAAGAATCATGATCCAACTTTGCATGCGGACACCCCAAAACCGTATTGAGTCCTATGTTCAAGTTCGTCTATCCACATTGATTTTTCTCGTACTAGCTCTCACGTATTTATCTTATGTCAGATGAACTAAGGAAGGTTTAGACCAAAAAAAAAAAAAAAACTAAGGAAGGTCGAGTAACAATTGAATACCTATTTATCCACGGTTTAAGAAAAGTGTTAACATGTTTTGCGACAAAACAAGTATGCAATCCCCCGTTTTTCTTCATCAATTTAAGTGCATATATATATTAAGAATAAATAGAACTTATTTTTGTAGAATTTGATATCTTATATCTATCTAATTACATTGTAGAGATTAAATAAAGAGAAAATTTGGAAAAATACCTTCTTTGGCTTTTTAAATTTGATATCTTTTTTATTATTTTTTAAATACATTATTCGAAATATTAAATTACTAAATTACCCTCTGGAATTATGAACCATAAATTTATATATTTTATAGATTAAAAAAATATAGGAAATCGAAAAAAAAAAATGGGAGTCTATTAAAACAAGATAAATTTTCTAAAATACTACCCAAAAAAAAGTTTCAAAAATACCATTAATTTTCAAAAATTTCAAAAATACCATTAATTTTCAAAAGTTCCATAAATACCGCAACATCAAAAATTGATTTTCAAGAGCTTAGAATTTAAAATTGAGAATTTGCACTCCATATACAAGGAAAAGTAGTTAATTAGGAGAATGACTTTGGTACTGTTTAATTTTTCTAAATTACACAAACGGCCCTATAATACTACTCTGCAGCTACGTTTGTCAGACAAATTTAAAACCAAAAATCAATTGAAAAATAAACTTTCTCTTTCTTCTTTTTCTTTATTCCTTCTTGTTCCGAAGCAGAGAGAGGAAAAAGAATTTTGTTGATTTTGTTTTGTGAAATTCTAAAGCAGAGTTGCATTTTGTGTTAGGTGGTACTTGATTTGAGGTTAAGTTCGGATCTGTGATTCAATTTTTCCTTTAAGTATATCATAGATAATATCTTGGTCGAAAAGGTATAGCCATTATCAAAATCCCTACTGTCATTTTATGGTATCTCTCTTTCATTCTCCAGAATTTTCAAGAAGAATCTCTGATGGATTTCTCAGATTGAGTTGAAATTGTTGATGTTTTCTCTAAATTTTTGATTCGGGGATCTTCATTTTGTTAATCTATCGTTATAATTTGTTGGAGGAATTGGTCTGAGTGATGACCACTCTCTAACTGTTCATAATTATCAGTGTTGGCCTTTGTCCAAGAAGCTGAGTTAGGAGATACATACCATAATTTTTAATTTTGTTTATATGTAGTCCTTAGCTTGTCACATTTAAATGTAATGAACGATACAATTTTTTTTAGCCATCTAAGTTGGTATATTACCTTTTGTATATACAAATAATAAATAAATTAACAATCAATAATCGAGTTAGTGTGTTAAAAATAAAGTTAGACGTACATTCTACATGTTTATAGGGTGTACTCTTATATTTTAATATATTATAAACCAACGTTACAATTACTTTTAGCGAGCTAAAGAAATAATTTATGGTTAACAAATTTATTATTGCGTTAACTAAAACTTATAGGTATAATTTATTTCTAACCTTTTTTTAATAGGATGTTACATTTATTAGTAACAAGCTACATAAATAATTATACGTCTAATATTTTTGTTATCTGGATAAGCAAAAATATAGAGATAAATCTGCATATTTATAGTACAATAATTAATTTAACTTTTCACAAAAAATTATGCTACAAAAATATTGACAACTCATTCCTTAATTTTATCTGGTTTGACTTACTGAGTTTTATTTAAGTTTGACCGAGTTTGATAGTTTGATGGATTATTACTCTCTCTTTGGTAAGAAATATTGATCAACAGCGCATTCGAAAAAAATTCTGACCATTTGTTTCCAGATTTTGCGTATGGACGGATCTTTCTTCATTGATGAAAAAAGCAACAAAGAAGACAGAGAGGAGACAATTTTAAAAGACAAAAAAAATCAATTAAATTAAAATGTGGTAAATATGGGAAGGAGTAAAGGGTCAAAACACACACTGACAAAATGTATTATGTCAAATCATGGCTATCTAGCTAATTTTGTACTTCTCCATGTATTTCTACCCGATTGACTCTTTAAATTTTTGGATTTGGGTTAACTATTGTAAAATTAGGATATAGTTTTAGGGGGTAGGATTTAGGTTCGGGGTTTAGGGTTTTAGTTTTGAATATTTAAAGTTAATTTTAATTTTGTAATATTTCTGGAACTTCTGGAAAAAGTGGTATTTTGGAACTTTTGAAAATTAGTGTTATTTTTGGAACAAAAACTTTTTTGTGGTATTTTTGAAAATTGCCCTTAAAACAATTTTATCTCAAACAAAAATAAAATAAATATTAATATTAATTGTATTTATTGTCTCCTAAAAGAAATATAATCAAAATTAAAATTCTGATTTATATTTAATGGGTTTATCTATTAAAACAACTTTATCTCAAACAAAAATAAAATAAATATTAATATTAACTGTATTTATCGTCTCCTAAAAGAAATATAATCAGAATTTTTATTTTTTTTAAATATATATATATACGAATTAATTATCCGAAAATTATAATTAGGATAAAAAAGACTTTTTACATATCATAAAGTTATTTTTCAAAAAAAAAATAAAAAAGTGTATTTTTCAAAATCATAAACTTAAATAGGGTAGTTTTCAAATTATCCCTTAAATAAAGAGGCAATAAGAGCATGAACAATGGGCCTCTTAAGTTTGGTTCTTAAGGGAAAGTTGATTAAAATTAAATAAAAAATACTGTAGTTATGCATAACCGTTTCCTAATTAAGATTGTTAAGAATTGTATTTTAGTGGACATGTGTCAGTGTTTGATTCGTCGCTGTTGTTTGAGAAGGGAAAAAAAAATCAACAGATTTGATGTTGTGATCCATTTTGCGGGTCTTTTAAAGCTGTGGGTGAAAGTGTTGGAAACCCGAGACGCTACTTTGACAATAACTTGATTGGAACAATCAATTTATATGAGACCATGGCAAAATACAACTGCAAAATGGTTAGATAGGATTCTACAACTTTAGAAATGATTTTTGTTGGGGATGCAAATTGGTATGTTGTTGGAATATACAGATGGTGTTTTCATCTTCTGCAACTGTTTATGGACAACCTGAAACAATCCTATGCATGGAAGATGGTGTTCTCATCTTCTGCAAATAATTTTCAATTTTCAATTTTTTTTTTTATTAAGAACCCATAATGGGATTCCACCATTGGAGGAATCACCTTAAAAAATTCTTAAACATTGATAATGACAAATTAATAATTAAAAATGTGCTAAGAACCATGTGAATGGTTTTTGCATTGAACAGAATTTGGAGTTGTCAAACATGAACTCAAAGCCGAGATGTAAGGCAATCAACTACACTTTTCTCGTCAAGCCGTTGATTTTTCTTGGAACTAACATTATCCTCATCGTCCAAAACCAACCTTCTAGCAATATCTCTCAGTTTAGGCTTAAGAATCTTTCCATTGCCATTCTTTGGCAGTTCGTCAAAAAACATCACCTTCCTCGGACACATAAAACGAGGCAGATTTTCACGGCAATACTCAATCAATTATATTTCTTTGGATACCAATTTATCTTTGGGATTCTCTTCATTACTATTACCCTTTTCTAAAACAACGAACGCACACGGAGTTTCGCCCCACACAGGGTGAGGCATGGCCACAACAACAGCTTCAAGCACTCCCTGGTACTTGTAAATAACATTCTCGACTTCAACACTGCTAATGTTCTCGCCACCCGAATGAATCACACCTATGTCTCCCGTGTTGAGCCATCCGTGTTTAAATGTTTCAAATGTAGCTTTGGGATTCTTTAGATACCCTTTCATTATGATGCTTCCTTTGATCACAATCTCTCCCATCGTCTTTCCGTCGCGTGGAACACTCTCCTGAGTTTTGGTGTTTTTCACGTCAAAGTCAGCTAGAGTTAAGATTCCTATCCCTTGCCTTCCCTTCAGCTTCATCTGTTGATTCAATTGAGTTATAGGTTAAGATATTAATCTGAATAATATTGAAGATAAGTTGTAAATAAGATTAGTTTAGTTTTTATATTTTGTAAAAAGTTAACTTTTGCTTTCTTGGTAAATGTTAACGAAAAGTGAAATTTGATATTGTAAATATAAACTTATAAACTCGTACCAACGATTATTACCTATTCCACTCGTCTTGCCACTCACAAAAGAGAGCCGGACCGATAGCCTCCATAAGCCCATAGGCATGCATCACTTGAAATCCAAGCAGTTGAATTTTCCTAACAAGGGTAGCAGGCGGCGACGAACCTCCTGTCAGCACCTGAACGGGCCCCGGCCTACTCGACATGTCAAGCGGCTTTCCTTGGAGGAGAATGTTGAAGACAGTAGGTACACAACACATATGCGTCACTCCATGCAATTCAATGTTCTTATAGATTTATGGGGCTGTAACGTGCCTAATACACACGTTGGTGCCCCCCCGCGCAGCCACTGACCACGTGAGAGTCCATCCATTGCAATGAAACATAGGCAAAGTCCAAAGGTAGACCGGGCAAGTCCTCATTTCCCAGCCAATAATCACACTTAAAGAGCTCAAATACGCTCCTCGGTGGCTAACCACAACACCTTTCGGATCCGCAGTTGTACCTGACGTGTAGTTCAATGAGATCGGATCATGCTCGTTTTGAATAGAGAACATCCGTGATACCAAAGTGGAGGTAGGTTCTCCTCTGCGGATGAGACACTCGTAGTCTAACTCATTGGACGTAGACCTTTTAGGGAACTCTGTTTCGTCAATGAATACGAACAGCAGATTCAATTGTGAGTCGTCATATGGTAGTAGCTGGAGGATTTCTCTGGCCAATGGCTCGAAATTGCGGTTAATAAACAGGATCTTGGGCTGGGCGTGGCGAAGGATTGCGGTAATGGATTTTGCGTCGAGACGGATGTTGATAGGGTTAAGAACAGCTCCCGCCATGGGAACATCAAAGTGCATCTCATACATGGCCGGTGTGTTTGGGGCCAGAACGGATACCTAGACCACACATATATCACATGTATATAATATTGAATATACCTACTAAAGTTTAATTTGTACGCTATTATGAGATGATCCTTACACAAACCAAGAAAAAAACAGAACTCATATATATAACTCATCAATAAATCTTAACATTAGAACTTAAAAACATAACAAGAAAATCCAATCCAAATTGACACGCTTAATGGAACTTAAAATTTGCCAACGTATCAAGTTCTGCTGGTATAATTTGAGCCAATTGGGCTTTGTTCAGTTATAAAGCAAATAAAGATCAGTTATGCACATGTGACAGTGAGAGAGAGATAGAGAGACAGAGGATGACATACAACATCGTTCTTGGAGACGTTAAGAGAGAGAGGAGTGAGGCAGCGAGACGACAGCAACGGTCATATGTCTGAGGCCAAGTGAAACGAGTATCTCCATAAATGATAGAAGTTCGGTTCGGATAACACTCAGAAGCTCTCTTCAAGAACGTTATGGGCGTTAGAGGAACGTTGTTGGCTTCACATAACGCTAGATTTTCCATCTTCTTCTTCTTCTTCTTGTGTATGTTTGTTTGTGTGTGCCTGTGAGGGAAAATGGATATGCAAATAGATACTATCTATAAAGAAATTATAAGAGAAGTTTATTTTAGCAAAAAAAAAAAAAAAAAAAAACCCCAAACCAATCGTTAAAAGGATGAAAGAAGACAATCAAATCGATATAAATGTGTTTGCCCCTTATCTTCATTTCATATGGTCATTTTTCGGTATTGGATTTCAGTCTTTCATACCTTTCACGTTTTTTCCATGCTACCTACCGACAGCGCCGTGCATAGGTCTTTAGGGGCTCGAGGCGAGTTATAAAATAGGGGCCCTTTTAATAATTTTTTTATCGACGTAAAATATTCAAAACAAAACGCTAAACTATAAATCTAAAAATTATAAAACATAACCTTTTTTCCTTTTTTTCAAACAAATTTTTTTTATCAAACTCTCATAATTTTTTTAACTAGTTCTCTTTCTAACACTATCAAAAATAATAAAAAAATCAAACCTATAATAATATATTATGATTGTTTATTTTCTAATATTTTAGTAATATAAGTTAAAAATTTAGCACTTAGTATTTGTCAATGTCAAAACATTAAACAATTACGAAAACTGGAAAAAAAATCAATTAAAAGAATCAAAAGAAAAAGAAACTTAGCAATTATCAGTGAAAAAGGGAAGAAGAAGAAATAGCCCGACCGGTCGTGGAGGAAGAAGAAGACAAGATTCATGCAATCGTGGTGAAGAAAGATAGAACTAAAAGCTAATGGAAATTTTATTTGTTTTCCTTTATAAATTAAAAGGGTTATTTATAAACTAACAAAATTTAGAATTAATTCATTTTAGATCTACAATTATGATTTCGTTTTAAGTTTAGGATCTAGATTCTTTTTTTGGGTTGAAGCAAAAAAAAAAGAAAAAAGATAAAATCAATGACTTCTAGGAGTCGAACCTAGATTATGAAAATGAATTTTGCATACTGAAACCACTTGACACAACATGATTTCAAGATTATGGGACCCCTAAAACTCTATATATGATGGGGGCTCTAGGCAAATACCTAATTTTTAACCTATTAAGCACGGCTCTGCCTACAGACAGAATTGGATTTCAGTGTTTCAACTTACTACTCTTTTAGTAATAGATTCAAATTCTTTGGTTTAGGTGAGTGAAAAATGAAACGGCATTGCTGTTGAGATTGCTAGTAGCAACATTCAATCAAACACTATGCACATTCAACAGATTTGTGATGTGAAAATATACGTGAAAAACTTCCGTGAGGCACAGTAGTGGGAGGCCGTTTAAAAAATAATAATGAGATCAGTTGGGGAGTTTGGAATTGGGTATTGTTTACAATTGGTTAAAAAACATTTAAGACACCATATATATTTTTGGTGGGGATTCGCGGAGCCAATTTTTCTCTTTGCTAAGCAAGTATTATTTTTCTGAAACTTTTCTTTGCATATAATTAAAAGTAGCAAAAGTAGCCACACATGTTTAATATTTTTTTTATTCAAAGTAGCAAAATAGCCACACGTGTTTAACTTTTCTTTGCATATAATTAAAAGTGCAAAAGTAGCAACACATGTTTAATATGAGCCCACTTTAGTTACATACCTTGAAACTATAATTAGTTAATTACCAAATGAACCAAAGATGATGATGATTATCCATCCCATAAGGCCCATCGTGATTTTGCAGAAGCCCAATAATGATGATTATTGAAAGCCCAAATAGAAACTTGATTCTGTTTTCTCCCTCGACCAATTTTTGCAAAATGAAGAGCGGCCAGAAAGAAGAAATCAGATCTGAATAGTAACTAGTCAAACCAATAAGATGACGCCAATCTCATCAACCAAGAGATAGCCAGTAATGCATGCGTGTTGTTCCCATGAACGGATGCTGATGTCGATAAGAGGTGATTCGGTTTTTGATTGTGCATTGGATGACTTTTAGAAGAGCTGAAGAAGGTCGATTTCAGTTCCTGTGGAGTGGTCCATATTGTTAAGTCCATAAATCTATTTCAACGTATATATGATTTCAGTTTTTGCGATCGTTCCTTGATGCCTGAGGGGATAAATTAATTACGCTCATCGAGTAAATATACCAATATTTGTTGCTAAATTAAATATACTAATTTTGTATAACTATCCCAATGATCATCTCTCTCACGTACTTAAGTCTTACTCAATTGATTTTTATAGGGTTTTCTGCAAAAAAACCATTGAAGTGTCTAGGGTTCGCGTATTAACCCTCGAAGTAAATAAAATGCAGGTCAACCCCTCATGTTTTGGTCAACCCGCTATATAGCCCTCCGTTATATCGGTGATGTGGCAAAGTTAAACGCCGTTGAGATTGTTAACGGTGAACGAAACTCATCGTTTTGAAATCCTAAAAACAACACGAAGTTTGCGAAATCATGTCGTTTTGAATGGGAAAAAACGACAAATGCATAAACTCAGACTTAGACAAAATTTCAACAAAAAATAAGGGAAGAGTTTTTTCGATTTGGGAATTGGGTTCTTTCGATTGAACAAAAATTAGGGTTCCTTCTCTTTGGATTATTTGGGAAAATCGTGTTGGGGAAAAATAGAATTAGGGTTTTCGGTATATTCTCTAGAGATTTCGGGTTCTGATGAGAGGATAATCATTTGAGGGTTTCTCTGTTGGGAATTTGGGCGAAATCGATTGAGATTAAGAGTTTCTTCGGGTTTTTCTGGTTTGGATAATGTAGGATTAATCGATTGAAATCATCATCGATTTAGAGTTTGTTCTGGTTGTGTAGAATCTGGGTGAAATCGATTTAGGGTTAGTGTCGGGATTTTGGGGAAAAATCTATTAAGGGTTTCTTATGGTTTAATCTATGGAGAATCTAGGCAAAATCGATCGGTTGATTTCTGTGGTTGGGTTTGCTTGATTTCATAAAGAGAATTTCGACCTCGATAAAGGGAATTTCTGAGGTTGGTCTGGGCAAAAGGAAGTATCTTGTGTTCTTTGTTTCTCTGGGTTTCGTCAATGGAGAATTCAATTGGTTATGTTCCTGTAAACATTTCATTTTCATTGTTTGTGCTTTTTCAGTTTCATTTCGGTTAAAACTAACAGTACACAAATATGACTCTTTTGCAGATTCGACTTGTTCTTGTACGTTGGAGGATCCTGGTCAAAAGACGATAGGTATTTCGGTTGAGAGATGGTTCAAGTAGGGCGTACATCTGTAGATGGATTTAGGATACACTCTGTGTGTGTAATTATACAAGAAGCGTTGGAGTATGGTGAAAACAGGAAGAAAATCTCTTGGTTTCCACCTAATTGTTCACAGAAAGAGGATGTAGTGGATGACACAGTGATGAGTAGGGTACTGGATCATGCTAGTTCGACTGGAGCTATGACTCTCTATGTGGTGAGGGAAGCCGATCCAAATATAGGTAGACATAAAGCTGCTAGGATAGGAATTGGAAAGCTCTTTTCAGATGATGAGAGTCTGAGTTCATAATCTAGTGAGCAGGGTACTGATGATGGTGATGGTGATGGTGATGGTGATGGTGATGGTGATGAGGATGTGGAAATTCAGGAGCAGCATGAGAATGTCCAGGATAATGCTGAGGATAATGTGCAGGAGTAGAGTAATAATAATGATGATGAAAATGTCCAGGAGCAGGGTAATAATGATGGTGGTGCTGTTGATAATGATGATGAGATTGTTGGTCGGTTTGTGGAGGATCAGGAGCCTCATGAAAGTAGTAGTTCTGATGATAATGATGTGTGATATATTATGGTTTTTACCGATTTTTATACATTGATAAATGTCTGTTTTATAGAGGTTTTTGGTGTTTTCTAGTCTTTTGGTGTTTATTTTAGGTATAAGGACGTTTAGAGCTTAATTAGTGTTTATTGGACCATTATGGAGCAAAACGGAATGAGCGGTCAAAGTCACAAGTTCAGAGTGAAAATCTGAAGCTTGTGTCGAGCGACGCAGAGGTCGTGTCGCTCGACGCGACCAAAATGCGACAAAAAAATGTTTTTTGGAAGATTTCCGTTTTCGCGCTAGAAAAGCCCAGATGTTTGCAATTGGGCCCAGACGTGTTTGTACCCTATATATAGTACTTTTAAGCCATTGTTTAGGCTATGTTTTATTTTTTTACGTAGATATTTTTATACTAGGGATTTATTATTCATGTCTATGTCTGAGTAATTCCCTAGTTAGGTTTTAGGGAATTTTCAGTGGTTTAATGAAGAGTTGTAGAGTTTGATTACTTATGGGATTTGCATCATTCATATTTTATATTCTTCACCTTGATTATTTTGAATTTTGATTTAGGCTTGAATTAGATATCCTAGGTTGTTTAATAGATGAGACATAATTATTGAATTGCCTGAATTTGAATCATAGGTGAGCAGAGATTGAATTCGCAACGACAGTTGGCTTTGGATCTCTGTGAACAATCGAATCTGATCATTAAAGCTTGTTTAGATCAATCTGATTTCGCAACGACAGTTGGTTGTCTAGGGTTTAAACATAGATAATATTCGCAACGACAATTGGTTTGTTTTACATTAGTGTTTCGAGTTCTAGATTTGCACTTCATCAATCCCAATAATAGTCTTATTCTGAAACTTGGATTTATTCTTGCGAATTTCCTAAAGCTTAGCGTTTCTCTATTATTGAATTTAAAGTCTTGCTTTCATCCTGATTTACTATTTTCTGCAATTTTATTTACATCTTTTCTGCTTAGCATAATCTGAACCCTATTAATCTATTGTGCAATCTGATTTCCTGTAGATTCGATAACCCTAAGTACTGCACACGATCTCTTGTTTGAGAGAGTGGTTCAAAGGGAAATTTGACCCATATCAAAATTTGGCGCCGTTGCCGGGGAATCAATAGCCATTAGATTTCTTTTATTAGGATTTTGTTTAAGTTTTTATTTTTGTTATTTTTTTATATTTTACTAACTAGTTTCTATCGTCTCTTTCTGTTTTGCGTTTCAGGTGTATGCCTAATACAAGAAGCAGCAAAGACAAAGAGCTAGTTGAACACGGTCTATAGGAACTTGCGCGTTTAGAACGTGAAAACAGGCGAGCCGCAAAGATGGCTGCTCAAGGACATATCCTACTGAGACCGGGAGAAGATGGAATCCTGCGTGATCCGGCAGGATTGAAGTACAACGAAGAGGGACAAAGGATCAACGACGATGGTTTTGCTATCGCCGAAGAAATCGTCGAGCAGAGGGACGACGAGCAGCAGAGACGCGACGAAGAAATCAGACCCGCTCGCGAAGAACAGGATCGTGTCGAGCGACAGGAAGAAGAGATCACTCGACGCATGGAATTGCGTCGTGTCGAGCGACAGAGAGAGCTTGTCGCTCGATAAGCTGAAAACCAACGTGTCGCTCGACAGGGTGGTCAGATTCAGCCAGCTGGGCTGAGAAACGTCGTGAACGCTGCAGCAAGACGCACGCTAGCAGACTTTAATCGTCCAGAGCAGTTCTACGCTAATAGATCTGCAATTTGTCCACCACCTTTTCAGAGAAACGATTTCGAGCTAAAGCCTGCCTTCTTCAATCTAGTAGTTTAGGACCCTTTTTGCGGTCTTCCTCATGAGAATCCCATGGATCACATTGAGAGGTTCGAAGATTTGGCATCTAGCATCAAGGCTAATGGAGTTTCTGAGGATTATCTGTTCTGCAAGCTTTTCCCATACTCTCTACATGGGGAAGCAAAGCATTGGTTGAGGATGCTACCTCCAAGCTCACTAACTAACTGGGAGGATACGAAGAATGCTTTCTTAACCAATTTCTTCGATGATGCGAAATCTGAAGATCTCAGAGCGAAGATTGCTACATTCATACAAGGTGATTTCGAGGATATCAGAGATTATTTCAAGTCTGCGTGGCTTAGATTCAAAGGATATCAGAGAGACTGCCCTCACCACGGCTTCTCGGATGTTCAGCTGTTGAACATTTTCTACAGAGGGATTGTGATACGTGAAGTTTTAAACCTAAATAGTATCCGCAAGTGCACAGACAAAAGCAGTAGTATTTTAGGTATCGAATCCTCAGGGACCACGGTCACACTATGAAAATATGGATTATCGTTTAAAGCTAAGATAAAATGGGAATTTGTTTGTGACGAATTAATGAACGAAATAGCAACTAAAAATGATGTAAATTCAATAAGATAAAGGCACTAGATTAGAGTCATTCGCCGGTGGTTTCAGATTATGGACTGAGCAATCTATTCAGGATTCAATTTAGCGCAATCTAGAACTCGAACATGAATGTAATATTGCCTCACTGTCGTGATGCATCAATAACTTTATCTAGCATCCTAAATGCATAAACTGTCGTTCGAATTCAGAAATGAAGATAAGCATTAACAATTTGGTTCGATTTGTTCACAATCGATGGTAACAATCAACTGTCGTTGGTTACACACCGATTGCTCATCAATGGTTTATCTAGCAACCTAGAGCACTTTCGTGAATAAGTTAATCCTAAAATCATAGACTAGGTGATCAAATTAGCCTAAGCAGTATGAATCCCGATTGATGAAGACCAAAAGATAACATTTCCTATTTGGCTCAGTCACTATCATCCTAATCCACCATTGAATTTCCCTAATCTAGCAATGAGACTACTCAGTCATGGAGGACAAAATCACAACAATCAAATGAGAAGAAAGCATCATGATAAAATAAGAGAATAGGGTTTAAGAAATCTTCTCAATGGAAAGTTGTGGATGATCCTCCAATTCTTACAATCAAAATCCTTGGAAATGAAAAACACCTTGAAAGGATCTCAACAATGGAAACAAGTAGTCTCAGGGAAAAATATCTCAGAAGAAAAAAAATAGAACTTCCCACTTGGAAAGTGGCCACAACTTATTTATAAGGAAATTTTAGGGCAACTTGGTTCTGGGAGCCCGACCGGTCGGTCTGATGTCAGACCGGTCGGTCCGTGTCAGCACGAGGCATGTCTTCGGGTCTGGGATCGGTCGGTCTTACAATTCGGACCGGTCGGTCCGGATTCCAGAGACTTTTGGCTTCGGGTCTTCGAGTATGGACCGGTCGGTCCTCTCATCCGGACCAGTCGGTCCGGATTCCAGAGACTTCGACTTCCTTGGGTCTTCAGGCGAGCAGGTGCTCGCTCCAAACCGAGCAGGTGCTCGATTTATGAAAATCACTGTCTTTCCTCCAGATTCGTCCCTTTTTGCTCCAATGACCCTCACGGACTCTAATCTATGCTCGAGGGCCTCCTAGAACCTGAAAAGACACAAAATAAACTAGAAAGAACTAAAAAGACTAAAGAAACAAAGCGTAAAAGACACCAAAATACTAACATATCAACTCCCCCGGACTTGCCTTTTGCTTGTCCGCAAGCAAACAAGAAAATACGAATCCGGAAAAGAGGTTTGAAAGCGGGAACTACAATCCAAAAGAAGCACTAAAGGGTTCAACAACATGTCCTAAAAAGAACTAACTCGATGCACAACAAACTCTACTCAAGAAGCTTTCGCCATACTCATCACTTATGAAATATTACTCCAAATCCTGAGACTCAAAAGAAATCTTGCAATCAACAAATATTCAACTCTTTAACATTCATTATTGTGTTTGGTGCGGTCTCACAATTGGAAATTGAATCAATACCACTTGGCTAGGTAGAAGAAGGCTTGAAAATGATATAAAGAGAAGGTTCATATTCTTTTTGGTGGTTAACTCGCAAATGAAAGTGTCACATTTAGCAAAAGCAAGAAAGAAAAGAGACAATTGATGCATACAAGGCTAGGAATCCAAAGTTCTACCCATTATCCCCTTGTTGCATTCTCTCATCTCTCTTTTCTCACTATCCCATGTTTAACCACTAGCCCTTTTGGCTAAATTTTTCTTTCAAATCTTTCTCAACCTTACTCTTTCCTTTTCGATCAAAATCCTAGGGAATACTCTTTTCATTGCACTAGCTCTTTCTATCTTAGCATTCTCTAACATATTTTCTTCTCTTTTGATTTTATTCTAGGAGAATGCCGTTTTCTTTTCAAACACTTAGAGCTATATACTGGTCCTTTTAATTCCCTTCCCTAGAACTTATTCTTTCTTCTCCTTTTCTTTATTTTCTTTCTTTTCACACTCAACCACAAACCCAAAGATATTCAAATAAGCATTTAACCATTTCGGTTTCATTCCCCACCTAAGACTAGTCTTAGACACAAGAAACTAGTCTATTGGAAACTTTGCCTTGTCGTCTCTAATGCTTGCAAGATTTTGCCAATGCAACACAAAGAAAAAGGCCTCACTCAAAGAACATATGCAAGGGCTTGAACAAAATGGTCGGGTTTAAAAGGTGTGGTACTATCCTCATCTAAAAGATGAACTTAGATCGAGATAGCCATTCAAATCAAGTTAAGAGTGGTAAAAATAAGGCAAACATGATTTGAATGTCAAATGTTTATCCATGGTTATGATTCAAAGTCCAAAAGTGAGAGAGATTAGTCAGGATTAAGTTCAAATTGATAGAGTCGAATCTAGATCATGCAAGTTTCTAATGAGATGGGACTTTCAAAGAAATAAGATCCAAGTATGGATGAGCCTCTACTTCATGATTGTTAATGCATCGAAAAAGTTCTAACGAGGGCATATCATTAAATCCTAAAATGAGACTTTACAAGGAAATTTCATCATTGTCCCCTATGCAAAAATGCAGATGCAATCCTAGAAATTTTTTTTTTTTTTTTTTTTTTTTACGAGGGCATAACAATTAAAAATCCGACTCATTGAAAATTCAAATAACTAACCGCTCCCCCGGACTTAAATCACACCGTCTCCGGTGTGTAAAAGTTCAAGAGAATGGTGACACAAGAAACTAGTGAACACAAAACATAGATAAATAAAAGAAACGGATAAAACAATGATAGTGGAGGGTGAAAGAGATATCACCGAGTAGAGGCTTCATCGCCTCCTTCGCCGCGCGTTCTCCTCCTCTTCCTTTCCAATGGTTGACCCGAACCGGAGGTAGAGCTTGAAGGGACCGGCTGAGCATCTCTTGCTACTGTAGCGTGACAACATCCTTTTGAGAGCTTCTCCATAATCCTTTGCATTAGGCTGTTGTTCTTCTTCGTTGCTTGGATCATCCATCGCCTATATTCACCACTGTCAGCATCATCAGCGATGTGTGGGAGGTCAAACTCACCTTGGGGAACGGTGTGGTATGTTAGGCGCAGAATGGATGGGTCAGCTTCTCCGGTTTGAGAAATCGAGCAGGTGCTCGGTCTTGATGCACTTCTGCGCGAGCAGGTGCTCGGTCTTGCGGCTGAAGAAGAACGGCTCGGGTTTGGCACGAGGTACTCCAGAGGTGGCTGGAACGCAAGGTCCTCCCACGTGTTGAGCTGTGTGAGGAGGGGGCATGGAAGCATGATGAAGTTAGGTTCTCCATTTGCAGCAATGAACTGATAAGCACTCGGCTTAACGATAATCTTCGAGTTTAGCAAATGCTGCATATCCACACGTGAAACTTCGTCGACGCAGGAAGCCTTGGATAAGTCCAATCTAAGGTGGCGAAATAGTGACGTGAGCAAGCTTCCAATGCGCTCAACACGAGGGCCACTAGCGGTTGAAGCAGGTTGAGCCTTGATTGCGCATAATGTCTCGGCAAACCGGATGCCCAAATTATAACGGTAGTGCTCAAATTGCGCTAAGTCTCCATCTCCTACAATATTACCAACACCCAAAAACAAAAGCATCAACTCATCATTATGCACTTTGTTACCTACGGGTCGGTCGAAGAGCATGTTGCTTAGAAGTCGCGCAACAATGCGGAGAGCGGGATGACGGAGCCGGTTTTGACTTGCAGAGTTGCTTGAGTACGTTCCCGAAGCTATGACGTTCCAGAACGTCTTTGAAAACCGTAGACTTTGCAAAAGTCAATCATTGGAATCTCGTATCTCGTTCCTCCAGCAAAGAACGAGAATGTAGCCTCTTCAAGGGACGGTGACTCCGGATTTGCATACGTGAGAGTGGCGGTCGCGAGGCATTGTCTTGTCAAATCTGGGTAAAGCACGTCTTCTTCTAAAGCGAAACACATGCAACGAGCGTGCAGAAGGATGCTATGGACTTGCTCTTTTAAGCCAAGCTCAGTCAATGTTTGGTTACACAAGAACCTAGTTGGCTCGAGCGTTAAGGCCAAAAGTTTGTTGTAGTTGAAAGCGTCGATTTCGTCCCACGCGGTTGCTGAAGAAGGTGGGAGTTCGGCGGTGTCAATGTCAATCGGAGTCTCTTCGGGGCGAGGCCACGGATAGGTTACGGGTCTCCGAGCAGTGGAGGATGTGGCAATACCCTTGCCCTTATCCTTGTTCCCGAATCGCATCCTTGGTGGTGTTGTTAAAGATCGTTGAGAGAGACGAGCGACGGTGAGGAACTTGGTTTGGAGCGAGTAGAAGTCTCGGTGGTGGACGATGGAGATTGATGAGGATTGAAGCTTGATGAAGAGATTGGTGAGAGGGATAGCTTGATCGTGTGAGGGGGAGGAAGTGAGCGGCTACAAAATAGGGAAGAAGAAGAAGTTAGTAAAATTTAGGTTTTTAAATGGTTTTTTTTTTTTTTTTTAAAGGAAAAGGAAACTTGGAATAGGTGTCCGGGTACGGGACCGACCGGTCCCGATACTGGATCGGTCGGTCTCATTTCCAGAGACGTATCGTGTGTTGATCCGCGCGTGAGAACGGTCGGTCCGGCATTCGGAACGATCGGTCCATCGTCTGCTCTGGATCGACCGGTCGTCCTGGGGGATCGACCAGTCTCATTTCCAGAGACTTGGCCAAGTCTCTTGACTGCTCTGGATCAACCGGTCTCTCTATGGGATCGACCGGTCTCATTTCCAGAGACTTAATCCGGGCTTTTTCCGAAACTGAGCAGGTGCTCAAAAGAGATTCCTTCACCATTTTTTTAGAATTCAAATACTGAAAACACAAGTAAAATGTTAGTGATAAAAGGAATTTAAAACTAAATTATGTACGAAAAACCTTACCGATGGGTTGCCTCCCATCGAGCGCTTGTTTAGAGTCGTTAGCTCGACTTTGTAAAGCATTTAAGCTTGAGGAGGATCGCTAAGGGGAGTTGATCCACCTTCTTCAACGCATGTGTCGGCGAGATACAGCTTGACCCGCTGGCCATTCACAACAAACTCTCCTCCTTTATTATCCAGCAACACTATAGCTCCATATGGTCTCACTTCTTTGATCGTAAACGGTCCTGACCATCTTGATTTGAGCTTGCCCGGAAAAAATCTGAGGCGCGAGTTAAACAACAAGACTTTGTCGTTAGGAGCAAAGTTACGGGGAATAATCCTCTTGTCGTGATAAGCTTTGGTTCGCTCCTTATAGATCCTCGAGCTATCATAGGCTAGATGCCTAACCTCCTCTAACTCGTGGGTCTGCATAGACCTCCTCTCGGCTGCACTAAGAATGTCGAAGTTGAGCATTTTAACAGCCCATGCCGCCTTGTACTCAAGTTCTACCGGGAGGTGGCATGCCTTCCCATACACCAGATGAAAAGGCGTTGTCCCCAACGGAGTTTTGTAGGCAGTCCTATAGGCCCATATTGCATCGTCCAACTTGGCGGCCCAGTCTTTTCTAGTGGTTCCTACTATCTTTTGTAGGATACTCTTGATTTCTCTGTTGCTAATCTCAACTTGACCACTAGTTTGCGGGTGATAAGCTGTTGCAACCTTATGCTTTACGCCATGCTTCCGTAGAAGGTTCTCAAAAACCTTGTTGATGAAATGAGTCCCTCTATCACTTATCACCACTCGGGGGACTCCAAACCGGGGGAATATTATGGTCTTGAACATCTTTAAAACCACAGCGGCATCATTTGTTGGGGAAGCAATGGCTTCAACCTATTTGGACACGTAATCAACAGCCACTAAGATGTACTCATTTCCATAGGAGGATGGGAAAGGTCCCATAAAGTCTATTCCCCAAACATCAAAGACCTCTACTTCCAGAATGAAGTTTTGAGGCATCTCATTGCGTTTACTGATGTTGCCTTGCCTCTGACAGGCATCACACTTAGACACGAATCTGTTCGCATCCCGGAACATCGTTGGCCACCAAAAACCGGCTTGTAACACTTTCGAAACCGTCTTGAATGTGGCGAAATGCCCTGCATAAGATGAACTGTGACAACGTTGCAAAATCCCAGGTATTTCAGCCTCTGTCACGCATCTTCTATAGAGCCCATCCGAACAATGCTTGTACAAGTACGGCTCATCCCAAAAGTAGCGCCTAATATCGCGGAAGAACTTCTTTCGCTCACTTCCTTTTAGGTTCTCAGGAACTTTTTCAGCAGCAAGGAAGTTAGCGAACTTAGCAAACCAAGGGAAACTCGAAGAGTGGGCATTCTGAATGATACCGCAGAATTCTGACTGAGCAGGTGCTCGGAAATTATCGTAGATTTCAATCGCATAGATATGCTCATCCGGCAGACTATCATCCATTGGCGTTTCATCTTCAACGTGTAGCCTACTTAAATGATCCGCAACTCCATTTTCGGACCCTTTCTTGTCCCGAATCTCAAGATCTAACTCTTGAAGCAATAGAATCCACCTCAATAATCTAGGCTTAGCATCCTTCTTGGTTAGCAAATACTTCAATGCAACATGATCGGTGTGAACAATCACCTTAGATCCGACGAGGTATGACCTGAACTTCTCAAAAGCAAATACAATTGCTAATAGCTCCTTCTCAGTAGTTGCATACCGGCATTGAGCATCATCCATAGTCCGACTAGCATAATATATCACATGGAGCTTCTTGTCTTTCCTTTGACCCAGAACAGCTCCCACAGCGAAATCACTCGCATCAGTCATGACTTCAAAAGGTAATTCCCAATCCGGTGGTTGTACTATTGGCGCACTAACCAAGGCATCCTTAATAGTATGAAACGCCGCCAAACAGTCACTATTGAAGTCAAACTTCACCTCTTGACAAAGCAATCTAGTGAGGGGTCTAGCAATGTTGGAGAAATCCTTGATGAACCGACGATAGAACCCAGCGTGTCCTAGAAAGCTTCGGATACCCTTTACCGTAGTAGGCGGTTGCAATGCCATCATCACTTCTATCTTAGCCTTGTCGACCTCGATCCCTTTTTCTGAAATCCGGTGCCCAAGAACTATCCCATCACGGACCATGAAGTGACACTTATCCCAATTTAGAACAAGATGCTTCTCCTCGCACCTTTGCAACACCCTGCACAGATTAGACAAACAAACAGAAAAAGAACTCCCATACACAGAGAAGTCATCCATAAAGACTTCCATAATATCCTCAATAAGATCAGTAAAAATGGACATCATACAACGTTGAAACGTTGCTGGAGCGTTACACAAACCGAAAGGCATGCGTCTATACGCGAAAGTGCCGTAGGGGCATGTGAACGTCGTCTTCTCTTGGTCCTCTGGGTGGATAGGAATCTGAAAGAAACCTGAATAACCATCTAAGAAACAGTAGTAAGGATGGTTAGCTAAACGCTCAAGCATCTGATCGATAAATGGTAAAGGAAAATGATCCTTGCGAGTAGCAACATTCAATTTCCGATAATCTATACACATCCTATGTCCAGTTACTGTTCTAGTTGGTATCAATTCGTTTCTATCGTTTTTAATTACCGTGATACCTCCTTTCTTTGGCACAACATGCACAGGACTGACCCACTTACTGTCAGATATAGCATAAATCACCCCAGCATCTAGAAGTTTCATTATCTCTTTCTTGACGACATCCTTGAGATTCGGATTTAACCGTCTCTGATGCTCGACAGAGGTCATAGATTCATCTTCTAGATGTATTCTGTGCATGCATAAATCAGGGGATATCCCAGCAATATCATCAATTGAATATCCTAGAGCTTTCCTATAATTCCTTAATTCACACAAAAGTAAGGTAATCTCAACATTGTTCAGTTCAGCATTCACTATAACGGGATAAGTAGAGTTAGGACCGAGAAATGCGTACCTGAGCCCTGCTGGGAGGGTCTTCAATTCCAGCTTTGGAGCTTTCAGCTCGCTCCAAGAACTGTGAACAGTAGACTGAGCAGGTGCTCGGTTTTCATCGATTCTCGTATCATCTTCCAAACTTAGAAACTCCACTCCCTTATCCATCTTGGTGTTAAAATCCAGAAACTTAGCAAATTTTTGGGCGTCTCTGCTCAGAAAACCATGTTTTCCTTCGGCTTTAGTTAACGCGACTTCAAGCGGATCCTTTGCTAAAATCTCTTCAACGTCATCCTCTAATAACTCTGACCCGTTATGGACAACAAATGTCTGCCCATCTATCATTGGTCTCTTGAGGAGCTTGCTCATCTCGAATCGAACCACCATATCTCCTAGACGGAGGTCCACTATGCCTTGTTCGACATCAATGATAGCGCGCACCGTGTTAAGGAAGGCTCTGCCTAAAATCAGCGGGTCTCTCAGTTCCTCATCGAGCTCCAAAACCACGAAATCAGCTGGGATAAGAGTGTCCCCTATGCGGACGTGCAAATCCTCGATAATACCTATAGGAAGTTTTGTAGACCGGTCTGCAAAAACCAAAGAGATCTTAGTTGGTTTGAAATGAGTTAAACCTAAACGTTTAGCAACTGAATAAGGCATTAAATTAACGCTGGAACCCAAATCAACCAATGAGCATGCAAACGTGCAAGGCCCAATCTTCACGGAGATCACAAATCTTCCCGGATCACCCTTCTTTGTCAACACCTTACTCTGAAGTATGGCGCTACATTCCTTGGAAACCATCATCACATTCTCATCCTCAACGACTTTTCCAGCGACTAGCTCTTTCATGTACCTCTTGAGTGAAGGAATCATTTGAACGGCATCGGTTAAAGGAAGCTTTACCGTGATATCCTTAAGCATTTCCTTACACTTAGCATTCTCCAAATCCCTTCTAGACTTCCTTGGGGGTACTGGGTAAGGGACCTTTGGTACATAAATTCGCTCGGGCGGAATTTCTGAAGTTTTCTTGGAAGCATCTCGACTGAGCAGGTGCTCGGTAGGAGTGAGCAGGTGCTCACTAAACTTTTTCGCAGAATCGACTTGGACAGAAACTCAAGGTGCTCTTGAGCTTGTTTCAACCTCCTCATTCATATCTTCTTCCAATAAACCATCCTCATGAGCTTGATGCTCGGGTAACTTCTCCTTAGCCTTCACTTGAGAGCTTGTAATCGTAGGCGGTACCATCTTCCTTCCACTCCTCAACTCAACAGTATTAACTTGATACTCCTTCCTAGGATTAACTTCACCATGTCCCGGAAGAGACCCAGCTGGTCTTTTGATAGCTTCAGCGGTTTGAGCTACTTGAGTATCAAGTTTCTTAACGTGCGCGGTGACAGCTTCGTACTTTGCGTTTAGATCATTATACATATGCTCCACCCTTGTGTTTATCTCTGTAGATGCCTTTTGTTGATTGACCATCAGCTGCTGCATGAGACTCTTCAACTCGTCTTGAGAGGTAGGTGCGGTAGTAGCTTGTGGTTGCGGAGTGAATTGTTGTTGGTTCTGGTTAGGGACGTATTGCTTCCCTTGAGTGTCACTAGGATAGAACTTCTGATATCCTTGTCCTTGTCTGCTCTGATTCGCACTTGCTTGCTGCGGGTAAACCTGATCTTGTGGGTTCTCAACATTAGTGCTTCGGTAAGAGAGGTTAGGATGGGTTCGATAGTTGGAATTAAAACCGCAGTTTTGATATCCTTGGCCAGTCACGAAGTTAACCTCTTGAACTCCAGCATCTTCATCATCCTCAAACTCTTGAGGGATAAGAGTTCCCTCATTCTCTTCCACAAGCTTTACCGACCTTTGATTCTCATGAAGAAGCAGATTAACCTTTGCCGTCAACTCGTCCATTTTCTGAGTGTCAACATTATCGACCTTCTTAGTCCTATCATACTCGGGAGCTTTGTTATTGGAACTCGCAGCGAGGTTCTCAATTAGCTCAAAGGCTCCATCCCTTGTCTTGGTCATGAAGTCCCCGTTACTTGCAGCTTTAAGAGCATTCCTATAGTCCCACTCAACTCCATCGTAGAAAATTCCAAGAATCTGCTCATCTTTGAAACCGTGATGAGGACATTCCCTACGGTATTCCTTGAGTCTCTCCCAAGCTTCACAGAAAGCTTCACCAGAATGTTGTCGAAACGAAGAAATCTTGTTCCTCAAAGACGCAGTTTTGGACTTGGTGTAGAAGTGGTCCAAAAACGCAGCTCTAACTTCGTCCCAAGTCTTCAAAGAACCAGCCGGTAAAGACTTCAACCATCTAGAAGCCTTATCCGAGAGTGAGAACGGAAACAGCTTGCACTTCAGAAATTCACTCGGCACTCCATTAGACCCCGTAGTAGTGCAGATTTCCTCGAAATTCTCAATGTGATCCATCGGTATTTCAGCCGGTAATCCATGGAACAAGTGTTGTTTCACCAGAGATATCATCTGAGGCTTGATCTCATAATCCTGCCTCTGAATAGTTGGAATCACAATGGCGGAACGGTTCTGATAGAAGGCATGGGGATTATCCGTATCCCCTATACCCGGCTGTGCTGGAGGGGCATGTGGTTGATTTCTTTGCAATTGAGTAATCTGATCCCTTAGCACTTGCAACTGAGCATTCATCTCCTCCTAATTAGCCATATTATCTGGATTCGGTGAGTTTCTTCGCCGACGGTTTTCTCGTTCAATACGTGCTAACTCTTCGTTCGAAACGTTGATTAAGGATTCGGTGATGTTTCTTCTTGTTCTTCTACTGGTCATGCACCTGAAACACACCGAATACAAACAAAAGAAAACAAAATTAGCAAAAATAAATTCTTAGACTAGAAACTAAATCGAAATTCAAAGGCAACGCAATTGGTCCCTGGCAACGGCGCCAAAAACTTGATACGTGAAGTTTTAAACCTAAATAGTATCCGCAAGTGCACAGACAAAAGCAGTAGTATTTTAGGTATCGAATCCTCAGGGACCACGGTCACACTATGAAAATATGGATTATCGTTTAAAGCTAAGATAAAATGGGAATTTGTTTGTGACGAATTAATGGACGAAATAGCAACTAAAAATGATGTAAATTCAATAAGATAAAGGCACTAGATTAGAGTCATTCGCCGGTGGTTTCGGATTATGGACTGAGCAATCTATTCAGGATTCAATTTAGCGCAATCTAGAACTCGAACATGAATGTAATATTGTCTCACTGTCGTGATGCATCAATAACTTTATCTAGCATCCTAAATGCATAAACTGTCGTTCGAATTCAGAAATGAAGATAAGCATTAACAATTTGGTTCGATTTGTTCACAATCGAGGTAACAATCAACTGTCGTTGGTTACACACCGATTGCTCATCAATGGTTTATCTAGCAACCTAGAGCACTTTCGTGAATAAGTTAATCCTAAAATCATAGACTAGGTGATCAAATTAGCCTAAGCAGTATGAATCCCGATTGATGAAGACAAAAGATAACATTTCCTATTTGGCTCAGTCACTATCATCCTAATCCACCATTGAATTTCCCTAATCTAGCAATGAGACTACTCAGTCATGGAGGACAAAATCACAGCAATCAAATGAGAAGAAAGCATCGTGATAAAATAAGAGAATAGGGTTTAAGAAATCTTCTCAATGGAAAGTTGTGGATGATCCTCCAATTCTTACAATCAAAATCCTTGGAAATGAAAAACACCTTGAAAGGATCTCAACAATGGAAACAAGTAGTCTCAGGGAAAAATATCTCAGAAGAAAAAAAATAGAACTTCCCACTTGGAAAGTGGCTACAACTTATTTATAAGGAAATTTTAGGGCAACTTGGTTCTGGGAGCCCGACCGGTCGGTCTGATGTCAGACCGGTCGGTCCGTGTTAGCACGAGGCATGTCTTCGGGTCTGGGATCGGTCGGTCTTACAATTCGGACCGGTCGGTCCGGATTCCAGAGACTTTTGGCTTCGGGTCTTCGAGTGTGGACCGGTCGGTCCTCTCATCCGGACCGGTCGGTCCGGATTCCAGAGACTTCGACTTCCTTGGGTCTTCAGGCGAGCAGGTGCTCGCTCCAAACCGAGCAGGTGCTCGATTTATGAAAATCACTGTCTTTCCTCCAGATTCGTCCCTTTTTGCTCCAATGACCCTCACGGACTCTAATCTATGCTCGAGGGCCTCCTAGAACCTGAAAAGACACAAAATAAACTAGAAAGAACTAAAAAGACTAAAGAAACAAAGCGTAAAAGACACCAAAATACTAACATATCAGATTGCTACTCGATATGCTATCACGTTAGATGCTGCAAGTAACGGGAATTTTAAAGGATTCTCTAGAGACAGCCCTGAGACTCATTGAGAACTTAGCTAGCAGCAATAGTACCAAGAGTGTTGATTTTGAGAGGAGTCAGGGTCAGAACGTCAGTGGTAATCAGTTTGCAGAGGTCACAAAGAAGCTGGATTCAATGCATGATCTCCTTGCAGGAAAGTAGACGGTTCAGTTCGCTAAGGAAGTTGAGACGTTTGAACCTGAAGATGTGAACTACGTAAATGGATCTGGATATCAAAGGTTCAATAATCAGCAAAGATATGGTTCTTCATTCCAGAAGCCATTTCAGAGCAGCTACACAAGGGACTATGGTTCGTCTTCTTATATGAAACCTCCACCGCCATCTGCGGTGAGTAAGATGGAGTCCATGGTTGAGCGAATGCTGGAAGGACAACAAAAGATGACGTTGGATTTGAATGGCAAGCTGGATTTTATCTACAAGGATTTGAATGGGAAGATCGAGTCTTTGAACATTCATGTGAAGAAGCTGGATACGCAATTAGCCCAGACAAGCGAATCGGTGAAGAGGCATCATTCTAATATGATAAGATTAAAGACTGGACCAGCGAGAATGTCTAAAACAGAGCTTCTAGAAGTTGAAGAAGATGATTATTTCGACGAATTTGACGCAATTTTTGGAACTGCAGAACCTGTATCGAGCAACGGAGGAGTCGTATCGCTCGACACGTCAGAATCAAGCATGTCGATCGACGTGACTATTGATGTCGATCGACAGGAGCAAATCACGAGCGTCGAGCGACAGAGAGATTGTGTCGCTCGACACGATCTGCAGATTAGTCCAGATTTTATGAGATCTTATGTCAATACGGTTGAACGAGTCTACAAACCACCTCTTCCATTCCCGAGGGCACCCAAGAAGTCTTTTCCAGTAGCTGAACTCAAAGATATTGCTCAAAAGTTGAAGCCTGCTCAACCGACACAAAGAAAGCTACCCAAGCTGGATAATTCGTGGCAGTTCATAGTTCCATGTTTGATTAATGGAATGGAATTGGAAGGCACTCTCTTGGATACAGGAGCTAACGTGAATGTCATATCTCATGATGTTGTAAATAAGCTTCGGATTTTGAATATTCAACATTCAGATGTTTTCGTCGATTTGGTTGACTCTTCTTTAGTAGCTCCTCCAGGTTTCATTTCGGATTTACAAATTCGAATAGGGGATTGTCTTGTGCCAACTGATTTCTACATCATCTAGACCACTAAGCCAATGGTTCTTGGCTCATCCTTCCTTGCTACTGTGGGCGCAATCTTGGATTTCCCTAATCAGAGAATATCTTTTACCAAGATTGACAAGGAAATCTTCTATTCAGCGATCCTTCTTAAGGACATTGCTTGTTGGACAGTGCATAAAGGAGAGAAGATGGCTTTAGATCCTGGAGATTACAAGAAGAAGGTTCAGAATACTCCTGTTGTGATTTCTGCGATTTCAGTTCCTGAAGCAAACAAACTTCATTCTTCAGCTCCTAATGAAGAGGCAAATCGCATCAAGGTTAAGCGTAAGAGATTTTCCAAGTCTTTCTCTAAATTCTGGATCATCATACCTTTAGATTTAGAGGAGAAAGGAGAAGAAGTTATTCAACAGATGCTAAAAAACACGATGAGAATTTTTCCTGGAATAGTTTTTTATAAGTCTGGGGGAGCTGAAAAGTCTAGTGCGCTGAAGCGAGCAGCAAGTTTCTTAGAGGATAAAGGAGGAACAAAACCTCCTAAAGATCCACCAAAGTCCCGAGTCATCACATAATCAAGCTAATGACTGAAAACAAGCGCTTAGTGGGAGGCAACCCACTTGTGAGTCTACTAATTACGTCTTTTACTTTTGTTTTTTGTTTTTTTTTGTTTTTCAATTTTACGTTTGGGTTTTGTTTGGATTTTCAGGAAAACAAACGTTCGAAAACAAGTGAAAATGAACATCAGACTGTGGTGTTGAGCGACGCCATAGTTAGTGTCGCTCGACACTAAGGAAAATCATCTGTCGATCGACGAGGAACTTCATGTCCCTCGACGCGACCAAACCATGAGTGTCGATCGACAGTAAGGTCGTGTCGCTTGACACGACCCCCATGTCACAACTCTCACTTGATTTTCCATTCGTTTTGTTTCTTATCTATTTTTCTTTGCCTTCTCCGGATTTAATAACACTGGGGGACAGTGTCGTTTAAGTGTTGGGGAGGTAGTCGCTGATTTTTGTGTTTTTTTTTGAGTTTTTGAGTCAATTTAAAAAAAAAATTTAAAGTCAAAACCTCCTTTAGACTAGCTTTAAACAGCACTCAAGGACCATTTCCAATGCAAGTTGGCTGGTTTTACTGAGGTGGGTAACTGGAGTGGATCGGTTTAACGGAGCGAGTTCAGACTTCTGAAGAATGCCAGAAACGATGTTGTAGACCCCGCCCCTAACAAGGTGAGGATAAGCTCCCTTAGTTTTCCCTATCAGAAAAGTTTAGAACAAAGTCTTAGATAGAAAAGCGTAAAGATACTCGTGACCCTCTTCTCACAAGAAACAACAGTAGCGAGGCCTCGTGACCCTGTCTTCTCACAAAAAACAACAGTAATGAGCACTATTCTAAGCAAACATAGTGATAAGCTGAATCCTATGAAACCATGCAAATGGATAGAATAAACTAACGGAAACGAGAAAGGGAGCAGTGCAGGAAAGTGTTTAAGTAAAGGAAAGAATCTATAAAGTCCTGCGATCGATATTCCCTCGATGAGACCGCACCTAAATGGCTAAAGGGGTTTGCAGCTGAAGAGTCTGAGTTTCTCTAAGGGGTTTGGATTCAATCTGGAGGACTACTATACTTCTAGGGAAACATCAAAGTATCACCGGATGACTTTGCAAAGGTATGTGGTTCCTAAAGGGTGAGTACAATGTTTTGCTTAGGGGCAAGCAAAAGGCTAAGTCTGGGGGAGTTGATATATCATGGTTTTTACCGGTTTTTATACCATGATATATGTCTTTTTTATAGAGTCTTTTGGTGTTTTCTAGTCTTTTGGTGTTTATTTTAGGTACAAGGACGTTTGGAGCTTAATTGGTGTTTACTGGAGCATTATTGCAAAACTGAATGAGCGGTTAAAGTCACAAGTTTGGAGTGAAAATCTGAAGCCTGTGTCGAGTGACGCAGAGGTCGTGTCGCTCGACGCAACCAAAATGCGACAGGATAGTGTTTTTTGGAAGATTTCTGTTTTCGCGCCAGAAAAGCCCAGATTTTTGCAATTGGGCCCAGACGTGTTTGTACTCTATATATAGTATTTTTAAGCCATTGTTTAGGCTATGCTTTTTTTTTTTACTTAGAGATTTTTATACTAGGGATTTATTATTCATGTATATGTCTGAGTAATTCCCTAGTTAGGTTTTAGGGATTTTTCAATAGTTTAATGAAGAGTTGTAGAGTTTGATTACTTATGAGATTTGCATCATTCATATTTTATATTATTCACTTTGATTGCTTTGAATTTTGATTTAGGCCTGAATTAGATATCCTAGGTTGTTTAATAGATGAGACATCATTATTGAATTGCCTGAATTTGAATCATAGGTGAGCAGAGATTCAATTCGCATCGACAGTTGGCTTTGGATATCTGTGAACAATCGAACCTGATCATTAAAGCTTATTTAGATCAATCTGATTTCGCAACGACAGTTGGTTGTCTAGGGTTTAAACATAGATAATATTCGCAATGACAGTTGGTTTGTTTTACATTAGTGTTTCGAGTTCTAGATTTGCACTTCATCAATCCCAATAGTAGTCTTTTTCTGAAACTTGGATTTATTCTTGCAAATTTCCTAAAACTTAACGTTTCTCTATTATTGAATTTAAAGTCTTGCTTTCATCCTGATTTACTGTTTTCTGCAATTTTATTTACATCTTTTTTGCTTAGCATAATCTGAACCCTATTAATCTATTGTGCAATCTGATTCTCTGTGGATTCGATAACCCTAAGTACTGCACACGATCTCTTGTTTGAGAGAGTGGTTCAAAGGGAAATTTGACCCATATCAATGTGGCTGACATTTTAGATGAGAGTAACTTTAGGAAATTCAAGTTGGGTCAACAGTACAAGACTATAGGAGCTTTCAAAACCGCACTAACTAGGTAGGCTCTTAAGAAGAAGAGAGACATCAAGTTTGAGAAGTCTGATAGGACTAGAGTTATTGGTATTTGCTCAGACATGAAATGCCCTTGTAGAATTTCTGCAACTATCAACAACAGTTCAGTTAGAGTTGTTATTAGGGCTTTCAATGATGTGCATACTTGTACTTGGCAAGGAAAGGTCTCACTGCTCACCAATGCAAGGCTAGCTGAGGTGTATATCTAAGAGTTCAGGCTCAATCAAGACATCTCTGCAAGGCAATTGCAGAAGAAGTTGGTTAGAAGAAACATCAGTGTTCCTGAAACAATATATGAGAGGAAAAGTTTGAGGTGTTTGAAAACTTTGGATGAGGAGCAGGAAGAGTCTTTTGCAAGGATGTTTGATTATGTGGCCATTTTGAAGAAAACAAATCCAGGATCCACAGTAGAACTAGAGCAAAGTAAATTCCATAGGTTTTATGTGTGTTTCCATGCTCTAAAAGACGGTTGGAAGGCTGCATGTAGGAGAATAATCTACATTGATGGCACTTTCTGAAATGGAGGATGAGTGGAATACTTTTAATAGCTTGTGGGAGAGGTCCTAATGATCAAATGTTCCAATAGCTTGGGGCATAGTAGATGGTGAAGATAAACCTAATTGGACCTGGTTTTTTGAACATTTGGTTGCATATCTTAATCTAGAAACTGGGAATGGGTTGACTCTGGCTAGTGACCAGTGTGAAGGCCTGATTGCAGCTGTGAATCAAGTTCTTCCTTATGCTGAACATAGGTTATGTGCTAGCAATGTCCATGCAAATTGGAAGAAGAGACATTCTGGAGCTGATTATGAGGACTTGTTTTGGGGAGCAGCTGATGCTTACTACCCAGCTGCTTTTGAGAGAAAGATGGAAGGGTTGAAGATGTTTGATCCGGATGCATTTAGTGATCTCAAAATTAACATACACAAGCCTTGGACAAGGTAACAATTACACAACTGTTTTTATACTTATTAATATTAACTAAACATACTAATACTAACAATTACACAACTGTTTTCATATAGGGCATACTTCACCGAGTTTGCTAAGTGTGATGTTGTGGAGAACAATCTGGGAGTCATTTAATGCAGCATAAGGATTGCTAGAACCAAACTCGTTGTTGAGATGCTGGAAGATATAAGGATGTGTGTGATATCAGGGAATGAGAAGAAAAGAGCAGAGGCAGAGAAAGAAAAAGGAGACTACACTCCTAAGTCCAGAGCTCTGTTAGATGAACAAGTAGATTTGACAAGGAATTGTACTCCATTGGGTTGTGGTAGAGGAGACTATGAAGTGGGATACTTGAATGACAGGTTTGTACTCTATGTAATACAATTGTATTTTCAGTTTCTTAATTCTTTCATGATTTAAAGACTGTGAACTTGATTTTGCAAGGTATGTGGTGAAGATGAGAGGTGGGGTTGACTGCAGTTGTAGAATGTACCTCATCAGTGGGATACCTTGTTGTCATATCGTCTCTGCACTTAGGATGGAGAAGAAGGCAGATCAAGATCCAAAGACTTTGATATGTGACAAGTTCAAAGTCAATAAGCTTCGAAGATGTTATGCAACTGGAATAAGGCATGTTCCTGGCTTGAATCAGTGGTCTAGGACAACTACTGTGAGGGTAATCCCACTTCCATATAAGAGGCCTCCTGGTAGACCTCCAGGAAAAAAAAGACAGAGAGAGAAAGGTGAACCAAGACCAGGGAAATTGTTTAAAAGAGGGGCCAAAATAGTAAGTGCTTTCTTCTTAGTCTTTCTAAGTATATTAGATGTTATGCAAATGTGTAATTGGACTTTGTCTTTCTGATACAGCATTGAGTCCAACTGTCGACAAGAAGGGCATAACAAACTCCATTGCAAGAATATTCCAGTGCATTTACCTGCTAAGAACCGACCTGGAAGGCCTAGGAAACCACCAATTGTAACTGGTTCAACTTCTCATTTCCAAGAAGGACCAATTGACCATCAGGTGGTTCAGAGTCAACCATTACGGTATGTTCAAAGTCAGCCATTGGAAGATCTTCCAAGGTTATCATCTGCACTGCCAAGAAGGGGACGAGGAAGACCTAGAAAAAACCAGGCTGATCTAGCTGGTTCATCATCTCAACCAGCTCCTGCAAAGGAACCAGTATATGATACAGGGCCTAGACAGTTGTCTAGGGTAAGATCATCACACCTTATGTTTTCAAATCATATTGTATTGATTTTGTTATATTAATAGCCTTTGGTTTTGTTTTTGCAGCAAGGTTATGGCCTATTCACAAGCTTGGTCACAGGTGATGACTACGTGCATGTTGGTAGATCACAGAGATACAAGTGACAACACAATACTCTCAAGTAGCTCGTACCCAGCAAAAGAACGCCAGAAGCTGAAGAAGAGGCAAAGGAACTAAAACTTGTGTTACTAAGAACAAGTGATGAAAAACTGATGTTGTTTGTGTTTTGTCAAACTTATGTCTTTTGTCAAACTTATGTGTTTTGTGAAACTTTATGTGTGTTTTGCAAAAATATGTGGTACTTAATGTCTGCTTTGGAAAATGTCTAAAATTCTTGTTTGAATATCTAAAATAATTCTTTTCCTAATACAAATTCCCAATATAACCACTTCAAAACATTTCTCCATTAAACCCATAAACTGTGTTTTTCCTCTTCATTTTCTCTTCCATATCATAGTACCATACACATATAATTAATGACTTACCAAAATTTTATTTTTATTCCAAAATGTCAATTTTATTTTAAAATTTCTTTCTTCATAGATTTATTCTCTTAAGGTCACTTCTCTTCTATATGTCACTACTAAACCCTAAACCCTAAACTCCCAAATTCTATTCATTATTAAACCACATACACCAAAATATTCTTATTATTCAAGTTAAAACCACTAATCCAAATTATACCACATAAACCACAATTTCAAATTATAGGTTTTAAAGAAAAAATCCAAATTATACCACATAAACTACAATTCCAAGCTATACAACATAAATATAATATCCAAATTAATCAATTGAACCAGAAATCTAATTTAAACCACTTAAACCACAATTATCAAAGTCAATATGAAACTTATTACAAAAGTCAATTAGAAAACACAATTAGAAGTCATACAAATACACTTGTCCTTACACAACCGAATACTAATAGTACAAAGACCCTTATGTTGGTGAAAATTAAGGATCTTTATTCCGAATTACTCTAAATAACACATAACAATTGAAATCTTCTCTCACTGATTTCAATTTTCTACTTCAACAAGTACCATATACTACCTACCACCACAATCCCAACAAAAACCGCATACTTAAGCCTTCCAATCTCAGTTTCATTCCTCTTCACCACCTCCTTAACCATGTTTATTTCTTCATAGTATTTCTTTTGCTCAGCTTCAGGAAATCCAGAATTGACAAACTGTGTGATCCTCTCAACTTGCCCACAGATTATGTTGGCTTGCTCTTGGATTTCCATTCTTATGATGCTCAGTTCCTCCATCATACACTCATCCCACCATTTCCAAGTGTGATTACGTCCGTCCTACACCCAACAATTAGTTAATTAAGACTTAATTACACAAAATGATAGACAAATTGAATAAATGAATCAATTCCTAATTTACTCACTTTAGAGAACAAGCATGTGAAGTATCTCCTTCCTGGGTTCTCGTGAGTGCGAGAAGTCTTCATGATAATCAATTCACCGCAAGCACAACTACTTGGAAGCCCGTATTGGCCATTTGCCCGATTAAAATCACTGTTCACACTTGCGATGCTTGTAGAGGTCCAACTGTAACTCACCTTTGTTCCAATACACAACACAACACAACACAACACAAACGAATGAATTCAAGCAGAACAACAACTATAACCCAAACTCAGAAACAAAAACATCAATCAATCCGACAATCTCATTTCAAACATAAACCAATCGAAATCGAAATTGAAATCAACACAACACAACTTGATCTCTCAATTCAAGCAGAACAACATAACCCAATCCCATAAACAACAACATCAACACAATCTCATTTCAAACCCCAACATACGAAGTTAAACCAATCGACATCGAAATTGAAATCAAGACAATAATTAACACTCGAAATTGATTTCGACTAACCTCTCACCAAGATTCACACTTAATAAACTCCAATTCCACCAAACTGATATGATTTTGAGCACAAACCCTAAAAACTTTTTTTCCCCCAAATATAAAGAACACGACTTTATCAACCCACCCACCATATAACCAGGACCCGACCCATATCCGAAAACCCGACCCAATTAATTACCAGATCCAAAATTCAAGCGAAACAACGTGGTTTTTGTTTTCAACGTTAAACAAAATGGTTGCGTTTCACTATTCCGTAACCGATATAACGCCGAGGGTCAAATAGCGGGTTGACCAAAACATGAGGGGTTGACCTGAATTTTATTTACTTCGCTGGTTAATACGCGAACCCTAGACACTTCGATGGTTTTTTTGCAGAAAACCCATTTTTATATCATGCAAGGTTGAACAAATTTTATCATGGAAATGTGTGAAAAAAATAAAAGAAAAACTATCGCGGAGAGTTTTTTTTTTTATAATAAACGAAACATTTATCTTAACCCGATCAATGTGGTGTACAACCGTGGGTCACACAACGTGTGCGAGAGATTATGTTCCAGAAATAAACAATTTCCTACATAGAGACAAATTATGATCATTTGCCTCCATCTACATTGACGGGTGCGATTCCTGACATCCATCTACAGTAATTGGTGCGATCCTTTGTCAGGAAGTCCACTAAAGTATCTTGTATCGTGGAAGTATTACAGTCCACCAAGTCTTATTTGTCATTTCAAGTGCTGCACAAAATATTGCCTTGAGAACCATTTTGATTTTAGTTTTTGCAATTGTTCCTTGACTCCTGAGGGATATGGTGTAGATCCCATGTGGAAATGAATGTTTTGGTTAAAATTATGGAAGTTATGAGAAATTAAAAGAGATCCGGAAGAATATCCGAGAATGGAAAATTCATCATTATCTCTAATATAAATAGAAAAAAAAGTATTCACGAGGATATGCGACCAAATGTCTAAAATGTTTCATTGGAATACGATTCTCATCGGTTTATCCGAATAAAGTTTGTTTTCGAATCTAAGAATATCTCTAAACCCATTACATAAATTTTTACTATAAAATGGAATTTAACTTTTATTTTAACCTCACTCCATTTTTACTTCAAATGGAATGGTGGGTAAAAAAGTTTGAATGTCGAATAGGATTACTCGAAATATACCCATAACTTATGGTCAAAATAAACTCATAGCCGAGAAGGAAAACATATTACAAGAGTTTTGTCTTCGCATTGTTGAACATTCTTGGAACGAACATTATTCTTATCGGCAACAACCAAATTATAAGCGATATCTCTCAACTTCTGCTTAAGGATCTTTCCGTTGCTATTCTTTGGCATTTCTTCCAAGAACACCACCTTCCTCGGACACATAAAACGAGGCATATTCTCACGGCAATACCCAATCAGATTTATTTCTTTATCAGCCTATTCATTAGTCTTACCATTTTCTAAAACAACGAACGCACACGGAGTTTCGCCCCACACAGGGTGAGGCATGGCCACCACTCCAGCCTCAAGCACTCCCTGGTACTTGTAAAGAACATTCTCGACTTCAACACTGCTAATGTTCTTGCCACCCGAGATTATAATGTCTTTGGACCGATCTTTGATCTCTATGTGCCCATCCGGATGAATCACACCTATGTCTCCCGTGTTGAGCCATCCGTGTTTCAATGCTTCAAATGTAGCTTTGGGATTCTTTAGATACCCTTTCATTATGCTACTTCCTTTGATGACAATCTCTCCCATCGTTTTTCCATCGCGTGGAACACTCTCCTGAGTTTTTGTGTTCTTCATGTCAAAGTTAGCTAGAGTTAAGATTCTTATCCCCTGATCCCTTCAGCTTCATCTGTTGATGCTCTGGTAGCCTGTTTCAATTGAGCAATAAAATTATGATATTAATCTGAATAAATATTGAAGATTAGTTGTCACTAAGAAACGTTTCATTATTTTCAACTTTTATATTTTGTAAAATGTGAACTTTTGCTTTATAAACTCGTGCCAGCGAAAAGTGAAAATTTATATTGTAAATATATAGAGTTATAAACTAGTACCAACGATTATTACCTATTTCATTCGTATTGCCACTCACAAAAGAGAGCCGGACCGGTAGCCTCCGTAAGCCCATAAGCATGCATCACTTGAAATCCAAGCAGCTGAATTTTCTTAACAAGGGTAGGGGTGGCGATGAGCCTCCGGTTAGCACCTGAACGGGCCCTGACCTACTTGACATGTCAAGTAGCTTTCCTGGGAGGAGAATATTGAAGACAGTAGGAACACAGCACATATGCGTCACTCCATGCAACTCTATGTTCTTATAGATCTCTGGGGCAGTTACCTGCCTAATACACACGTTGGTGCCCCCGCGTGCTGCCACTGACCACGTGAGAGTCCATCCATTGCAATGAAACATAGGCAGAGTCCAAAGGTAGACTGGGCATGTCCTGATTTCCCAACCAATAATCATGCTTAAAGAGGTCAAATACGCTCCTCGGTGGCTAACCACAACACCTTTTGGATCTGTCGTGGTACCTAACATGTAATTCAATGAGATTGGATCCTGTTCGTTTTGAATAGAGAACACACGTGCGACCAAGGAGGACGTAAGTTGTCCTCTACGGATGAGACACTCGTAGTCTAACTGCTTTGATAAAATCCTTTCAGGTAAATCGGGCTCGTCTATGAATATGACCAACATTTTGAGTTGTGAGTCATCATATGGTAATAGTTTGAGGATGACTTGAGACAAGGACTCAAAAGTGCGGTCTATGAATAAAATTTTGGGTTGGGCGTGGCAGAGGATCCCCGCAATGGATTTTGCGTCAAGACGGGTATTGATTGGATTTAGGACACCTCCAGCCATAGGAATGGCAAAGTGCATTTCATACATCGCTGGTATGTTTGGGGCCAGCACAAATACCTAAAGCACACATATATCACATGTGTCATATTCCAAAAAAAATGAATATATTCTATCCCTTTCATGAAAATCGTTTTTGTTTTTTTTATCTATTCAATTTTATTAAGATTCCGAATACAAAATTAGAAAAATATATTGATTCATTACTCTTAATAAGTTTTTAGTACTGAAGATTGCGTACGTATAAATTTGTTAAGAAAAACACTTATAATATATTTCTTCATTACATGTAAAAACTCGATAATTTGTTTGATGAAACTCCATTCGTAAAGGGATAGGTTTGATAATAATTCTATAATTGGTTTGTCAATAAATTAATTTTGGTAGGCTATAGATGGCTCAATTTTTAGACCATTTCCATCAAGGAGTTCTCATTAGAGATTCTAAAAAAGTTAAATTTATAAAATAATAGTTAAATATTAGATGGATTTTTGAAATAGGAGAGAAGGTGTCTAAAATATATCAATTGAGAACCTCTCTCTCCTTTTCTTACAACTCCTTCTCATATTTTGTTAATTGTTTTGAGAACTCTCTAAAAACTTTAGATGGAGATTCTCTTATAGCGTCAAACTTTAAAGGTAACTGGATCAAATTCGGCTTTGTTTATTTAAAAGCCATATAAAAAATTTAAGGGAAAATTGCTAAATTATGCCATATTTAGTGGTAAAGTGTCCCAATAGGATTTATTTTTTATAAAAGGTCCCATTAAGCTTTTAAATTTTCAAATCCCAAATATAACCTCGATTTAAAATTACTAATGATATTTATTAATTCTTATAATAACTTTAAAAATCAGAAAAGGAAATACAATAATTATTTTTATTATAAATCTGAAAAAGTAAAATAATTAATAATAAATATTTCAAAAACGAAATTCAATTAAATAAAAAAAATCAGAAAAGTACACTAATTTTTTTGTATTATAAATCTGAAAAAGAAGAAAAATATAATAACATATATTTGTAAAAAAAATTAAATTAAATAACAAAAAATTAAAAAAAATCAGAAAAGAAATACAATAAATTTTTGCATTATAAATTTGAGAAAAGAAAAAAATAGATATATATATATTTAAAAAACGAAATTAGACTAAATAACAAAAAAATTAAAAATTCAGAAAAGGAAATAAAATAAACTATTATATTCTAAATCTTAAAAAGGAAAAAAATATAATAATATATATTTGAAAAACGAAATTAAATTAAACAACAATGTTTGCTCCTACATTTTAGGAAAGTGTAACTTATTTCACACATAAATCACCCTTTACTATTATATTTCATATTTTTAAGATCACAAAAGACAATTAATTACTCTTAGCTTAATTGGTTACACCTCCTCCGCGTCTCTGATTTTAAATCAAGAGTTCGAATGTATGGACTGACATTTTGTGCAACTTTTTAAACACAAATAAAACAGTGTTATTTATGTATTTCATAGATGCTGAAAGAATAATAAATAATCTATAGCTTAACTGGTTACACTATGACATGGTTATAACGTATATATCATGAGTTCTAGGAAAAGTTGTGATACATTTTATATTTTTTAGTTTCGTATTTTTAATTAATATTTACTAAAAAAAAAAACGTAAAAGCCAGAAGATGCTTTTGTCTTATGTGTTGTAAGGAGATATTTTGCTACATGTGCAACATATATGTCAAATCAAAAGACAAAATTCAAAAGATTACAATATTTTACTGGAAACATGTTTACTGAATAAATAAAAAACATGTTTTTTAAATTAAATTTTCAGTAATTAATATTTAAAATTAAAATCATGAAAATGGAAATTAAATATATGTATATGTAGAATATTACATTTTGGGAAATTGAATATTCGTTTCTAAATTTACTCCTACATTTATGGGAGCGGTAACCACTTGGTAGAATGTATGTTCTACAAATTGGTAGACAGAAGCTATACGCCAAACTAAAATTTCAAAAAAAAATCTTGAGAAAAATTATTTTAAGGTAACCGTAATATGTTCACCTAGATTTTAGGTAACTCTAATATTTTACAAAAACTTATATTGGAGAAAAATCACTGATTATTACGGTTGCACATTATAAGGAAACATAATACTTCAAATATTTATCAAAAACGATCATTGTTTGTTTTACAAGGCAAATATATCATTCCCAACATAAGTTTATAATTTTTGTTTGTAAACATGTCAACATATACCGTCTTCAGCTTAACTGGATGTATTCACTTAGTGACTGTCCTACACGAGTTCACCTTCGCAAGTTCGGAGGCATGGTGCTACAGTTTTTTATTATACTGTACGATGGTTAGTATTTTAATTTTGTATAACAAGATAGTCCAATGAATACATGCAACTTAACTGGTTACGTATCCTTAGTAGTTATGCGGAGGTCACGAGTTCAGGTTCCATTAGCCTCTTTTTTGCCATTTTTGTAAATATTAAAAATTATAAAATAATAAATATTCAGAAAATAATTAATATATTACGTGATTAATATTTAAAAATAATAAACGTGAAAATGGAAATTAATATACAGTTAATATTATAATTTAGGAAATAAAATATTTATTTCTAAATTTACTCCTATATTTATGGAAGTTGTAACCACTTGGCAGAATGCCTGTTCTACCAATCGGCAGAGAAAAGTTAAAATGGTAGAAAGAGACGCTACAATCGGCAAACCGGTCTAGTAGAATTTAGTAAGATTGTAAAACTTAGATACTGCGAGCCGTAGATAGTTAAAAAATGGTAGAATTTAGATTCTAGCTGTCGTAGAATACTGACAATTAGGTAAAATTAACGTTATGCGCCTGGTAGAATAATAATAACTGGCAGAATCTACTCTCTGCCAATGGTAGAAGGAAAAACTCAAAATCATTTATAAAACATGTTGCTTAACTTTAAAAAAAAATGTTTTCACAAAAAATACTATGCTTAATATGTTTATAATTATCAGAATTTTTATAATTTAAAATACCTTAATTTTAAATTATTTTTAGTTAAATTAAGGGTATTTTGGGAAAGAATTCTTAAAGGTGTATTAGGATACTTTGTCACTAAATGTAGGGTATTTTGGCAATTCTCCCAAAATTTAACTAGGAGGATGTGAAAAGAAGAGAGAGAAGGTGACATACGACATCGTTCTTGGAGATGTTAAGAGAAAGGAGAGAGGCGGCGAGACGACAACAACGGTCAAATGTCTGAGTCCAAGTGAAACAAGTTTCTCCGTAAATGATAGAAGTTCGATTCGGATAAGACTTCGAAGCTCTCTTCAAGAACGTTATGGGGGGTTAGAGGACTGTTGTTTGCTTCACATAAGGCAAGTTTATCCATCTTCTTGTTCGTGTTTACGTACGTTTGTGTGTGAGGGAAGAAGTAATATGCAAATAGATATTATATACAGAGAGAGGACTATTGGAGATTTAAGTGGATAATTGCGATTGTTCATGTGGGGAGTTGCAACCATACATGTGAAAAATTGTAACTATTGGATATATGGTTTATTTTATCAACCATTGCAGCCTTTGGGATATTATAAAAGTTTTGGAGCAATCAAACAAAAAGGATGAGAAAAGAGATCACAACACACAAAACAAAACATAAAAACTATATTTGTCTCTCTTGTATCTTTGCCTAGAACAAGAGGAAACTTTGGTTTTCTTATCCTACAAGGGATTTCGTGTAACCAAAGGCTTTAATAAGGGTCAAAATACTCTTTAAGGAAAGTGCTCTCGTCCACGATTCAATCATTATCCAAGTTCATCGTTACGTTACAATCCCGGAGATATATCGTCCAGTGAATTTGCGGGCCGATTTCCCATCGTTCTATAAAGACCCAGACAATGATCAACATACCGTTGGAAAGCCCTGTCTCTCAGCTTTCCAGAGACACCAAGTTCGTATCTATCAGAGTTCCAAGTAAAAATTTATCGTCGCTTCTGTAAACTGCGTAAATACAACAATCTTAAAGAGTATAATTTCGTGAACGATGGCTAATGTTTTGATGCGCGAGATGACGTTAAACTTTGGAAAATTAGAAATATTTGAAGGAGTTGATTTTCAAAGATGACAAGAGTATCCACGTTTTTGGGAGAGAAACTCTTTAGGAAAGAGAGAGAAACTCGTCCCAAAATATCAATCTCACTAGAAATTAGATCGGGTTGATCATGCGCAAGTTTGGAGAGTGATCGGGTAGATTCAGAGAGGATCATGGTCGATCAAAGGAGATATATGAGTGGATCGAATGTTCGAATCCGGAAATAGAAATCTTACATCGAAATCGAGTCATGTGGTGAAGGTTGGTTGAGTGACTTGGTAACGATGAGGATTGGTGAGACAAGTGTTTCGGCTGTTCAGGGTGCGATCTTGAAAAGATGCAACCGTGAAAGGGTGAAACAAAGAAAGGGTGCAACCATGAAAAGGTGTAGCCATGAATGGGTGTGATTGCAAACAAGTTGTTCGGATGAACGGTAAGGAATTGATTTGTTCAAGCCAACTTATGGGTAATGGATCAAGTGAAAGGAGGCAAAACGAAAATACAGAGTATGTGCAAATCAAATCTACGAATTGGTAAAGGTAAGGCCTAAAATTTCTTATCAATTGATTGTATATTCCTACATTGAGGATGATTAGTGTAGAGAACAACCGTATACTTAGATTTGCATGAATTGACTAAGTAATATATATATCTTAAGTTAAGTGGATGCCATTAGATAGATTGAGCGCTTGAGACCAAACAATTTCAGCTAAGGCTATTCTATGCTAACGAGGTTGTCCAAAAGTACGGATAAACTTAATCGATAATAAGGAGTAATTTAGGTGAATAAATTTAGAACGGTTAGAAGATTTAAGTACTTTAAGTGTGTATGGAACTAATCTTGGAAATGACAAGGAAGAGTCGTAGGAAAGTTCCTAAAGAATACATGACTTAAAGAGAATAATTAATCTATATTTAAGTTTAATCTAAGAGGTTCGTCTAGGAAGTCGCTCTGTGTTTGAGCTACTTGGCCGCAATCCTGATAGGTCGGGACAAGGTGTTTCATGTTATATGAGACAACCTGAAAGGATTTGTTATGCCCGGTAATGAGTATAAGCTATGTAAGTTGATAAAGTCAGGCTAAAGGAAGCACCAAAGTAGTGGCATCAAAGGTTTGATGAGGCTATCTTATCAGTGGATTCACGTTGAATCAGTTAAATAAGTGTTTATATAGCAGATTTGATAAGTCCGGAAATGGAATAATCATTTGCTTATATATTGATGACAAGTTGATCTTTGGTACTAATTTTAGACTTGTTGAACTTACAAAAGAATTTTGTCATCAAAATTTTACCTTGAAAGACATGGGGGAGGTGGACATGGTTCTACAAATTCGAATCATACTACTTTGGCTAAGGCCTATAGCCAAGTGTGTAATGATCAGTTGTGACATATGTGTGTTAGACATTTGTTACGTGAGTTGATCACTCAAAGAATGATTAATTTAGAATTTGTTTGGTCAAAACAAAATCTAGGAGATCATTTGTAAAGGAATTAGCTAGTGACTTGATAATAAAGTCGGCTATAAGGATGGAATTGAAGTCCATATAAAATTTTTATTTAGTGGCATCAAAGGTTTAAAGTCGGCTAATACGACATTAGAGGCTGAATTCAATGTGGAAAGCCTACATTTAAAAATTGAAGCACTAATTTTGTAACATCCTAAGGTATGTGCTTGGACCTGCAAGAAAAAAGAGGTTGAAGTTTTCTTCTTAATAGATTTCTTGAAAAAGTGCATTTTGCAAGTGCATGATTAAGAAATCTACCTATATGAGTGTGAAGTGTAGCCGCTTCAAAAAGTTTGGACTTTGCTTTGTATACACTCATGAACGGATAGGGACATATGGCTTACAATAGTGTCAAGTAAAACACTTAGAGTAGTGTGGAAACTCTTGTGTGTATTATCTTCATGTGCCCAAAATGAGTTGAAAAGATTCAATCCATAGGACATCTTGATTCTCGGGCGTTTGGAATGTGTAATAACACTAAAATAAAAATTCAATCGTTACGACATTTTCATTTATGCATGAATTTGGTTTTATGTTATGTGAATCTAAGATTACACTTAAATGGGGGAGGACTGTTGGAGATTTAAGTGGATAGTTGCGATTGTTCATGTGGGGAGTTGCAACCATACATGTGAAAAATTGTAACTATTGGATATATGGTTTATTTTATCAACCATTGCAACCTTTGGGATATTATAAAAGCTTTGGAGAAATCAAACAAAAAGAATGAGAAAAGAGATCACAACACACAAAACAAAACATAAAAACTCTATTTGTCTCTCTTGTATCTTTGCCTAGAACAAGAGTAAACTTTGGTTTTCTTATCCTACAAGGGATTTCGTGTAACCCAAGGTTTTAATAAGGGTTGAAATACTCTTTAAGGAAATTGCTCTCGTGCACGATTCAATCATTATCCAAGTTCATCGTTACGTTACAATCCCGGAGATATATCAACCAGTGAATTTGCGGGCCGGTTTCACATAGTTCTATAAGGACCTAGACAACGATCAACATACCGTTGGAAAACCCCGACTCTCAGCTTTCCAGAGACACCAAGTTCGTATCTATCAGAGTTCCGAGTAAAAATTTATCGTCGCTTCTTTAAACCGCGTAAATACAACAAAGACTATGAGAGAGGCTTGGTAGGTTGTTCTAAGATGGAAAGTTAACGGTGATAATGGTGGCTAGAAATAATATTAGAAATATGATCCTTTCCACCATACTAGATATATTTTATAGCAATTTTTAGCAAAAAAAAAAAAATATTTTATAGCAATGAAAACATATATGATTCATGATATCACTACATTTGATGTGGTCTTATTTTACGACAAAATAAAAAGAATGGGTCTTATTTTAGTATAATTAGAATTCAGTCATATCCGCCGCGCACTCATATATCCGGCTGTCACATTTTTCCTCAAGAAACTAATATTTTTCTCTTTCTACTTGTACAAAAGTATTCATAATTGCGACTAGTTGTCCTAAGTAAAAAAACTAAGAAAGTTAAACGAAATAAAAAATGTCTTGATTTTTCACAGATTTCGCAAATTGTAGATGTAGAAATCAGTATCATAGACAGTAACATTGAAATTATGAATAAATCAGGGTAAACTTTTTTTTTTGTTTTACTTCCGATAAAAAGAATGCTAAACCGATGTTTCAGAATCACTAAGCATGAAAAAGATATAAAAATCTCATAAGAGATGTTTTAAAGTTTTAACAAATGTATAAAAAAATTCATCTACAAAATACAAGACAAATATTCGGAATTCTACAAAACAAATTCATCTACAATAAAGAGATGTTTTAGTCTTGTCTACAAAAAAATTGATTTATATGGAATTCTTCTAAAATTATAAAATACAAGACAAATAGAAGAAAATTCATTTACAAAAGTGAGATCAAAATCTTTTTCTTCCAACAGTGATCTTTTCTCTCACTTTTGAGTTTTACATTTTTTACTCTCATTTCTAAGTTTTCAACTCTTAACACAGTAGTAAACAATAAAGTCCTGAGAGGCTTACTTCGTATTATCTCGGTGTGATAGTAGTCAAAATACGTGATTAGATAGATGATATACATCGGTTATTGGAATGTCTTTATAATGTTTCAAGAGTTTTTTTAGAGTCAAGCGTCTTTTAAAGAGAAATGGACAGAAATAATACAAAAAGGCAAAGAAAACTAGTTTTTGGACTGTATAGTTATGTCAGAAGTTTGCTAAAGTTATATTGAATGACAAAACATAGCCGCAAGATTAAGATTTCATTCAACTTTGGATAAAAGTTATTTGGATCAACGCTTGAAGAATTATACTCTTTCTTAAAAGATAGATGTTTGACTTGTTCAGAAAAATTAAGAAACAATTAATTTTGAACTATTAGTGCATTATTTTTTAACGCTAACTACTTTTCAATGACTATTAACCAATAGTAATTCAAAATATTAAGTATTTTTTATAATTATTTTTTGAACTTTTGATATATTGTATTTTTGTGCATTTTTATGCATTGCATTAGTAGTCTTTTATATCATATTTGTGTCTTTTCATCCACTTTATGTCTCATTTTTTTTGCTTTAGGATCATTTTAGAGTTTAGGTTGCGTTTTGTTGCATTTTGCATATTTTGTATCTTTTAGGTACCTTTTGAAGCTTTAAGGAGAAATTGATTGCAGGAAGACTTTAAGATGGTAGCAAGACTTGATGAATGGAGCCCCTATATAGAGAGAGAGAGTCTAGAGCAAGGAAAGAGATTTTTGGAAAATAGCAGATATCGAGCCTAATTTCCCGAGCTTATTAGGCTCGACAGCGGAGTTGAAGAAAATGGCAAAAAAATGACCAAAGAATTTTCCGAGCCTAATTTCCGAGCTTATTAGGCTCGTCGCAGTGCAAGGATATTTGACCCGACCCGGTTTGTTCCGGGTTGACCCGGTTCAGATTTGCTTCATTATAAACACAGTTTTTGCTTTGTAAAAAGCGAAGTTTCCTCTCCTCTAGAGTTGGGTTTAGATCCAAAATTTTCTAATGAAGTTTTGGATTGATCATTATCTTTTCATGCCACTTTAGAGAAGGATTCTTCAACCTTTTATCTTTCATGTTTTATTTCTCTTCTTCTCTTTTGTTCTTCATCATGTTTAGGACATAGCTTTTTGTTGAAACATGGATAATATAGATTAGGTTGATTAATAGTTGGATAATGATATGTAGGGCTAGATTCATATATAATCCTTCATTTGGAATGTGTATAATGCTAGATTTGACTTGATCTTTCAATATCTAGAACTTTGATATTTTGTGTCCGGAAGGTGTTCGACAAAATGTCTAGACCAAATCCAATTGAGCTTTCACATCTTAGGCAATGAAAATTGATGATTAAGGTGATTAGTGGATATATGAACTTGTAATTCATGCTTGTTGATTGTCTAATTAGCAAATGAAAGTTTAGCTTAATTAGGTAATTAACAAAGTGATTAGTACCATTGGAATGGATTAATCTTGTTTGAGTGTTTCATGTCCTAGGATTAAGCTTT